>QLTV01000429.1:48750-65767 GCA_003457575.1 Thermophis baileyi
ACCATAATTGAGCCCACAATTACGGCCATAAATCATCTAGAGCCGTGATGGCGAACCTATGGCACACATGCCCAAAGTGGCACGTGAAGCCATGTCGCCCAGTACGCGCGGCCTTGCCTGTGTCTTCCGGGTTTCTGGTGTACATGTGCGCGCAACGATCAGCTGTCCTTTGCGCGTGCGGCAGTGCTGAAAACCGGCCTGCGCATGCGCGCTGGCCAGCTGATCGTCGGGCGCCCATGCGTGCTAGAACCCGGAAGTTCAGCTTCTCCGGAGCGTGGCCCCGACAAGTGTGCACGTGACATTTCTGCACAACCTTTTTGGTGCTGAAAAGGTTTGCCATCACTGATCTAGAGATAGTCCTTGACTTATGGCCATCATTGAACCCACAAGTATGGCCATAAACCATCTACAGATAGTTGTTGACTTATGGCCATAATTGAGCTCACAATTACAGCCGTAAACAGATAGTCCTCGATTTACAACCATAATTGAGCCCACAATTATGGCCATAAATCATCTAGAGATAGTCCTTGACTTACGGCCATAATTGAACCCACAATTACATCCATAAACATAGTCCTCGACTTATAACCATAACTGAACCCACAATTACAGCCATAAACCATCTACAGACAATCCTTGACTTATGACCGTTTGTAATTACAACGGCCCTGAGAAGAGTGACTTTTATGACCGCTTTTCACACTTATGACCGTTGCAGCATCCCCGCAGTCACATGATCAAAATTCAGACGCTTGGCCACCGACTCATATTTATGACGGTCGCAGCTTCCCCGGGGTCATGCGATCCCCTTTTGAGACCTCCTAGCAGGCAACGTCAAGGGGGAAGCCAGATTCACTTAAGAACCGGGTGACTAACTTATCCCCTGCGGTGACTCACTTAACAACGGAGGCAAGAAAGGTCGTAAAATGGGGCAAAACTCACTTAACACATATCTCCCTTAACAACAGGGATTTTGGGCTCAATTGCGATCATAAGTCGAGAACTATTTATACAGTGAATTAATTCAGAATTAGAAGATGCGAAAGGGATCTTTGCCTTTATCTAATGTTTAAAGGGTTTTATTTGTTCTTTTATTTTCTGTTTTTGCGACAGGAACGGAATTGTTCATCAGAAAACAAGTCAAGGCCACTCAAATTCCGCCTTCAGCCTGCAGGATATTTCCTCCGCTAACAAAGTGAAATCCAGCATTACCAGCCAGGTAAACAAACTCATCCCCGCTCAGCACCAACAACTTTGCGGTCGTTTGAAGGCTGATAGTCCTCGATTTACGACCACAACTGAACCCGCCGAAATTTCCATTGCTAAGTCAGACAGCGGTTTCACTGGACTTTGTTCCATTTTACTACGACCTTTCTTGCTGCCGTTGTTAAGCGAATCACTGCAGTTGATAAGTTAGTCACCCGGTTGTTAAGCGAATCGGGCTTCCCCGTGGATTGTGCTCGTCGGAAGGTCGCAAAAGGGGATCACGTATCCGCGAGACACCATCATAAATATGAGCCACTTGCCAAGCGTCTGAATTGGGATCACGTGACGCGGGAATGCGGCAACGGTCGTGTGAAAAAAATGGTCGTAAGTCGCTTTTTTCCCCAGTGCCGTTGTAACTTGGAACGGTCACTAAATGAACGGTTGTAAGTCGAGGAATTACCTGTATTCTGTGCTCAGGGTTTCTCTTCTCTTCTACCTTGACTGAGTGATCCTCTCCAAATTAGATTTAAAGCAGTGTTTCTCAAGTTTGGCAGCTGGAAGATGGGTGGACTGCAACTCCCAGAATTCCCCAGCCAGCTGGCTGGGGAATTCTGGGAGTTGAAGTCCACCCATCTTCCAGCTGCCAAACTTGAGAAACACTGCTTTAAATATAATTCCTTATATTTCACAGTTACTTCATATCTTTCCGCTGTCAATCCTTCTGCACTCCAGCTAGTCCTCAAATTACAACGGTCCATTTAGTGACCGTTACAACGGCACCGAAAAAAGTGACTTACGACCGTTTTCCACCCTTGTGACCTCTGCAGTCCCCACTGCAATCCCCTCTGACTCCTATTTATGACAGTCGCAGCGTCCCGGAGACACGTGTGATCCCCTTTTGCGACGAGCAAAGTCGATGGGGGAAGCCAGATTCGCTTAACAGCCCTGTTATTAACTTAACCACTGCAGTGATTCGCTTAGTAACGGCGGCAAGGAAGGCTGTAAAATGGAGCAAAATGCATTTAACAAGTGTCTCGCTTAGCAGCAGACATTTTGGGCTCAATTGTGGTTGTAAGTCGAGGAATACCTGTATTTATCCTCATTTTAGAACCGATGTGGACATGCATTGAGAAAGTAAAATAATAATAGCAGTGACTGTGAGAGGGATCTTGGAGTCTTAGTGGAAAACTCTGAAAAAAGCCAATGGAATCCTAAGCTGCATTAACAGAGGGATACAATCAAGATCAAGGAAGGGACTAATACCACCCTGTAAAGCCTTAGTAAGACCACACCTAGAGTACTGCATCCAGTTTTGGTCACCACGATGTAAAAAGGATGTGGAGACTCTAGAAAGAGTGCAGAGAAGAGCAACAAGGATGATTAGGGGACAGGAGGCTAAAACATATGATGAACGGTTGCAGGAACTGGGTATGTCTAGTTTAATGAAAAGAAGGACCAGGGGAGACATGATAGCATCTTCCAATATTTGAGGGGCTGCCACAGAGAGGAGGAAGGGGGTCAAGCTATTTTCCAAGGCACCTGAAGGCCAGACAAGGAAGAATGGAAGTGAGAACAATCAACCCATGGAACAGAAGTTGCCTTCGGAAGTTCTGGGAGCTTCAACACTGGAAGCTTTCAAGAAGAGACTGGACATCCATCTGTCAGAAATGGTGTAGGGTCTCCTGCTTGGGCGGGGGGTTGGACTAGATGACCTCCAAGGTCCCTTCCAACTCTGTTATTATTCTGTTATTCAGAAATTGTGGGAGCTTCATCACTGGAGGCTTTCAAGAAGAGACTGGACTGCCCTCTGTCAGAAAGGGTGTAGGGCAGTGATGGCGAACCTTTTAGGCACCGAGTGCCCAAACTGCAAGGCACGGGCGCATGCGTGTGCGTGCCCCACGCATGCGCAGCAGAGCCCCGAAACAGAGCTGGGGCGACGGCGCGCGTGCCCACAGACAGGGCTCTGCATGCCACCTCTGGCACGCATGCCACCTCTGGCACGCGTGCCACAGGTTCGCCACCGCTGGTGTAGGGTCTCCTGCTTGGGCGGGGGGTTGGACTAGATGACCTACAAGGTCCCTTCCAACTCTGTTAATCTGTTAAATCTGTTAAAAATTCTGTGTACAAATAACACAACTTTTAAGTCGTTACGGCTTGAAATAACAAAGCAGTTGATCATAATTTGAGTGGATCCACGATTTACCGCTCACGGAAGGGCCAAGAATCAGTTCTGGCTGAGTTTGGGCCATTGGCTTAATTCAGATTTATCTGAATTTATCAGATTTATCCAGCTGATTGGAGAGAGTTCGTCCATTCGATCTGATCCTTTGAACTAAATCATCAATTTTGGGTTAAATTGTTGTGCTACATTTTCCTTAAGCTGGCAAATGTGTGTTTTTTTTTTTTTTTGGGTGGCAGCCGAGTGGAAATACGTGTAATGAATAAAGTTGGCTTGAAATGAAATAGTTTCACGCCTGCTTTGATTCAAATTATTGATTCCGTTCGGAAGAGTGGATTCAGTTCTAAAAATGCACTCAGTGATGTGAGCCACAGTCTGGAGCTCCATGCTACAGGTGGTCCTCGACTTACAACCATTCGTTTGACGACGGTTCAAAGTTACAACGGCACTGAAAAAAGTGACTGATGGAACAGTTTTCTCACTTACGACCGTTGGAGCACTCCCGTGGTCACGTGATCAAAATTGGGAAGCTTGGCAACTGGCATGTACTTATGATGGTTGCAGGGTCCCGGGGTCATGTGATTCTCCCTTTGTGACCTTCCCAGCCGGATTCCGATAAGCAGAGTTAATGGGAGAAGGCAGATTTGCTCTGATTCAATTAACGACTGAAATGATTCATTTAACAACGGTGGTAAAAAGATTGTAAAATTTGGGCATGACTCACCTTGCGTAGCAGCTGAAATCCTGCTTTCAATTATGGTCATAAGTCGAGGACTACCTTTATAGCTTTGCAGTGCCCTAATACTGTGATAGAGAGCCAGTTTGGTGTCGTGGTTAAGGCATCAGACAGGACTAGCTCACCGTCTCCTGGTGATTGGCCCAAAATCACCCGGCCGGCTTTCATGGCTAAGATAGGACTAGAACTCACTGTCTCCTGGTGATTGGACCAAAGTCACCCAGCTGGCTTTCATTCCTAAGGCGGGACTAGAACTCACTCTCTCCTAGTTTCTAGCCAGGTGCCTTCATCAACTAAACCAAGGGTCAGCAACCCGCGGCTCTGGAGCCGCATGTGGCTCTTTCATCCCTCTGCTGCGGCTCCCTGTCGAGCCACAATTGATAGGGCTTTCGATTAGGACAGGTAAAGGATGCTGCACTAGGAGGAAACTTTATGATGGGGGAACCAGACTTCCGGTCGGCTCCAGAATTAAATGGGGGGCTTCAGTTTAGGACCTTTGTGGCTCTTTGAGTGTTTAAGGTTGCCGACCCCTGAACTAAACCCAACTGTCAATTTCCAGCCGGGAACCTCATGAGCCCCTCTCTTCTTTTCTCTCTCCCCAGGTAGCCAGAGGCATTTCCTCATTGAAGCCCAACTCTCCTCAAAGGGGCCCCCACCCCATCAACGTGGTACGACCCTTACGGCCCGGCCGTGGCCCCTCGACTCCCCTCCAGAGAGACCTCAAACCTTCCAGGCCCCCGCCACCGCCGTTCCACGGATTGCCCGCCATGCCTCTGAAAGGCGGATTTGGGGGTCCCACCAAACTGCCCCCTCCAAAGAAGCCCCTTCCAAGCACCCCTGTCCGACCCCCTCCGGTGAGTTGCCGGCTCCCATTTGCCCCATCGGCTTGGGGGGTGTCTCAGTTCTGGAACCTACAATTGGCTACTGGAAGATTATATATCCAGAGATAGGGTGTGCCTGGCTGCCTGGGGGATTCTGGGAATTGAAGTCCAGCCATCTTAAATGTAGCTAAAGTTGAGAAACATTGTCTTAGGCACACCTTATTGCTCTTTTTTGGGATGAAAAGGCTAGATTAGTAGATCAAGGGAACGCTCTGGATGTAATTTACCTTGAATATGAAGTTCACCCATACTGGCTGGGGAATTCTGGGAGCTGAGATCTACATCCTACCAGCTCAAGAAATCCTGATCTAGAGGTGCTTTGCCAATTATAGTGGCTGTACCTTGGCTTCCAATGTAGCACCCTACCCCGATTATAGCTTGTTCAACAAACCAGGTTAGAAGTTCCAGAGTTCAAATGCAGCCATTAGAAAGTGAAGTTTAATGGGTAGAAACCAACCAGCTCCAAATGCAGGATTTGGGTTTGGCCGGTCTAGAGAAAAGAAGGACTTTTAGGGAGGACATGATAGCAGTATTCCAGTATTTGAGGGGCTGCCACAAAGAAGAGGGGGTCCACTTATTCTACAAAGCCCCAGAAGGCAGGACAAGAAGCAATGGATGGAAACTAACCAAGGTGAGAAGCAACCTGGAACTAAGGAGAAACTTCCTGAACAGTGAGGTCAATTAACCAGTGGAACAGCTTGCCACCAGACGTTGTGGGTGCTTCATCCCTGGGGGGTTTTAAGAAGAGACTGGACAACCATTTGTCTGGGATGCTATAGGGTTTCCTGCTTGAGCTGGGGGTTGGACTAGAAGACCTTCAAGGTCCCTTCTAACTCTGTATTTCTGTCTAACGAAGAGAAGGACTAGGGGTGGCACGATAGCAGTATTACAGTATTCGAGGGGCTGCCACAAAGAGGAGGGGGGTCAAATTATTCTCCAAATCACCAGAAGGCAAGAAACGATGGATGGAAACTAACCAAGGAGAGAAGCAACCTAGAATTAAGGAGAAACTTCCTAACAGTGAGGACAATTAACCAGTGGAACAGCTTGCCACCGAAAGTTGTGGGTGCTTCATCACTAGAGGTTTTTAAGAAAAGACTGGACAGTCACTTGTCTCAAATGGTTTCCGGTTTGGGCACTCTGTGCCTAAAAGGTTCGCCATCACTGGTCTAGGATCTCCTGCTTGAGCAGGGGGCTGGACTAGAAGACCTCCAAGGTCCCTTCCAGCTCGATTCTGATTCTGATTGTGCTGTTGATCTGCTGTTGTTGTGTGCTGTTTTCTCCCCTTGGCAGCTCCACCCGCAGCCCAGACCACTTTACAAACCCTTACCCAAGAAGACGCTTCTGGCAAAAGACGTGGTCTCAGTGCCGAGTCCAGCCTTGCTGGTTATGGTCCCTCCGACCAACTCCAAGCCAGCGGGGATTGGGGCCTTGAACCATCTCTCCAAACCTCTCAAGTAAGTTGGCCGCGAGAGACGACGCCTTCGGGAACGGAAACGGGGCGAGGACCTGACATCCGAGTCCCAGGGCAAAAATCCGCCGATTTTGCCTCACGACCGCCGTCGATTTTCTCCATCCTTGGCCTTCTGTGCATTTCCTGCCCAACGATTAGGTAGTCCTCGACATAACGACCGTAATGGAGCCTAGCCCATTATGGCCATAAGCCGTAACAGTTGTAAAATGTTGCTAAGCGAATTGCCGCGGTTGTTGAGTTAATAACACGGTCGTTCAGCGAATCCGGCTTCCTCCCCTCCCCCCTTGACTTCGCTCGTCAGAAGGTCGCGAAAGGGAATCGCGTGATCCCGGAACACTGTGACCGTCGTAATTATGAATCGGTCGCCAAGCGTCTGGATTTTGATCACCTGACGATGGGGAGGCTGCAGTGGTCTTTTCAGTGTGAAAAGGGCCATAAGTCCCGTTTTTTAGAGCCGTTGTAACTTTGAACGGTCACTAAGTGAGTCATCGTAAGTCGAGGACTCTCGGTAGGAGAGATCCAGAAAAGCTGAGAACATTGGAAAACTTTTGAGCCAGGAACATGGACCCCACGGCAAACAATTTTGTCATCTAAGCTACTAACACACCTTTTCCCTCTCTTTCTGTTTCAGGCCGGTCGCACCTCAAAGGTGAGTGTGACGTAGCCCCTGGGACTCACTTGGGGAAACCCCACTTCCTCCCCACCTCCGTTTACCTGTGTTCTGCTTGCCTTAGGCAGAACTACAACTCACTATCTCCTGGTGATAGGCCCAAAGTCACCTAGCCGGCTTTCCTATCTTAGGCAAAACTAGAACTCCCTATCTCCTGGTATCCAAAATGTCTCAGCTGGCTTTCATGCCTCAGGCAGAACTACAACTCACTGTCTCCTGGTGATTGGTCCAAAGTCACCTAGATGGCTTTTATGTCTTAGGCAAAACTAGAACTCCCTATCTCCTGGTATCCACAATGTCTCAGCTGGCTTTCATGCCTCAGGCAAGACTGGAATTCCCCATCTCCTAGTGATAGGCCCAAAGTCACCCAGCTGGTTTTTATTTAAGGCAGGACTAGAACTCACTTGTCTCCTGGTGATTGGCCCAAAGTCACCTAGCTGGCTTTCATGTCTTAAGGCAAAACTAGAACTCCCCAACTCCTGGTGTCCAAAGTGCCTCAGCTGGCTTTCATGCCTCAGGCAGAACTACCACTCACTCTCTCCTGGTGATGGGCCCAAAGTCACCCAGCTGGCTTTTGTGCCTAAGGCAGGACTAGAACTCACACTCTCCTAGTTTCTAATCTTGTTGCCTTAACCACTGGACCAAACTGGATCCCTTGGTTGCCCACCATGGTTACTTTTTAATGTTTTCCTTCTGGTTCTTCTGAAGAATTTCTGACTTTCGTTGCCTTTCTTCTTTCTTTAGACCCCTCCCTGGCCTAAAAGTTCATCCGGCTTCCTTCGCCTTCAAGAAGTGACAACGCTTTGGTCATCCTTGGGCAACGTTGCCTTCCTCATTTGCACTACTGCGGTTCCAAAGCAGGGATTTTTGTTACGAGAGACATTTTCAACTTTTTTTGGGTGGGTGGGTGGGTTTGGAAAATGGAAGCAGTTCCACCAAAAAAAAAAAAAAAATGAAGACATGGAGAGGAGAGCTGTGGTCACCAAACCTTTTGTGGGGCTGTCGAGAGTAGGTGAACCTTGAGACGTGTGGCTTCAAGTGATCCCCAGAAGCTCCGTGAACGTGAAGATATCATGACCTACCTCCTTATTTTGCACAACTTCATGAGATGTTCTCTCCTGGACCGCCTAGTTCCGGTTGGGTGGACCTGGTCTTAAGTTGGTGTCACCGATTTACAGGTGGACCCACCCAGTTTTCCAGACGTACGATGGAGCAAACCGTGAGATGGAACCAGCTTCTCCATCTGGACATCCTTCCAGGATGTTGGGCTGAGCTCCCAACCTCTTATTTGGAACATGAGTCAAATTTAGATGGTCTGGAAGAAACCAGGTTGGGAAAGATGATGTAGAAGTCCAAGGGGTTGATGAGCTTTGCTTGAGTCCTTCTTGACCCCTGTTTCTTCCATCTGGAGAAGAAGGCCATCTCAGAACACCTCTCATGATTCCAGAAAACAGGAAGGGCCTTGGGAAATGTCCTGATTCCTTGGAAGGGTGCTGCTGGCCAGAACAGATGTTCCTTGGACAACTTCTTGGTTCCTTGAAGTTGGGAGATCCAAGATCTTCATTGGGTGCAGAGAACCTTGCATCCTTCAACTCTCTTCCCTCCAGTTACAATGGAGGGCCATTTCTACCCCACGCATCCATTGGGACGAAGTTCAGGATGTCTCTCTGTAGAGCATCAACACAAAAATCCACAACAGTCAATCCTACTGTAGTCCATGTGGTTGGCAGTGAATTAAAAATAGGATCAGGGGAGGAAGTTCTAGCTTTTCTTTGGGACTGGAAAGTTTTCCCTCCCAAGAAACTCCGGTCCAATTTTTGGTTTGAGGGGTGAAGGCCAGCAGAAGAACAGTACAGGGGAAACAACGTTCCTGACACAGTACAGGCCCTGTTGACTGACAGTGGGAGAGTGACTATGGGGTCATCATAGATGGTGGACCAAGTCTTGAAGTCCACACAGCATCCTGTTCCTGTCCATCCTCTCCCACCCTGTCCCAACACCCAGGGCCAAGAACATCATAGATGGTGGACCAAGTCTTGAAGTCCACTCCTGTTCCTGTCTATCCTCTCCCACCCTGTCCCAACACCCAGGGCCAAGAACATCATAGATGGTGGATCAAGTCTTGAAGTCCACTCCTGTTCCTGTCCATCCTCTCCCACCCTGTCCCACCACCCAGGGCCAAGAACATCATAGATGGTGGATCAAGTCTTGAAGTCCACTTAGCATCCCGCTCCTGTCCATCCTCTCCCACTGTCCCACCAACTAGAGGCCAAGAACATCATAGATGGTGGATCAAGTCTTGAAGTCCACTTAGCATCCCGCTCCTGTCCATCCTCTCCCACCTGTCCCACCAACTAGAGGCCAAGAACATAGTGGAGATGCCAATCTTTTGCCACCTTCTGTGTGCCCACCTTACTTGGTGGGACGCTTTTCTGAAATGGTGGTTGCTTGGTTGGGTTGATGTTGGCCACATGGGCCAAGAAAGCCAGGTGGGGCTGGACAGTGGTTAGAGATGAAGCTCAGCCCTTGGTGGGTTCCTGAAGATGGTCATATCTCAACCCTGATCTTCTGCTGGGCCTACAGGAAACACCAGACTGGGATTGAAATGGTTTAGATATTCTGGAGCTCACCACGGTTGACTTCGAGAAAAGCCAACATAATTTCTGATTTCAGATGGGAAAGCGGGAGAAATGCTTTACCGGTAGTCCTCGACTTACGACCACAACTGAGCCCCAAATTTCTGCTGCTAAGTGAGTCGTCATAAAAAAAAATCATTGTATGATTTTTCTTGCCACATTTGTCATCACGGTCGCTAAACGAACAGTTGTAAGTCAAGGACCGCCTGCATTCACAAATGCTCCATATCTCAGACTTCCTTATGGATACGTGCCTCGGGAAGAATAAATAAATGGATATTTTGACTCTCAAGAATGGCGTTGAGGACTGGTGCTTGGGGGACCAAGCCACCAGTCGGACCATGGACCGCCTCTGGATCTGAGTGGGCGGGGCTAAATGCCCCGCCTTATTCCCAGGGTCTAGGAGCACGTCTGAACACGAACCACGCCCCTTCTCCCCCTATAGGCCTTCTCCACAGCCGCTTCCAGTTTCCTGGGACCAATTGCTCCTGAGCCCAAGAACGGGGCCTGCATCCCATTGGAAAGACCCCCTCCTCCTCTCCTTTGAGACGCACTGATGACCTCTGGGTAGCCCGCTCCTGCCCTGCCGGATGCTGGCATTCCTGTGCCAAATGCTTTTTCCCCCCCTTTTTTCATGCGCGGGGATGCCACTGCGTTGCTAGAAGGATCTTTCGACCGGGGGAAGCCAGCTTGGGGGGGGGGGCGGGCATTTCAAACCGGTCCCCAATCGGAACCTTCTGGCTCTTTCCCTTTCTCTCCCCCCAATTTTGTTTGCTCCTTTTTGCTATCCCCTTACACCAGGGGTCTCCAAAGTCAGCAACTTTATGACTCGTGGACTTCAACTGTCAGAATTTCAGAGGTTAAGACTTTTGGACTTCAATACCCAGAAGTTAAGACTTTTGGACTTCAATTCCCAGAATTCCAGAAGTTAAGACTTTTGGACTTCAATTCCCAGAATTCCAGAGGTTAAGACTTGTGGACTTCAATTCCCAGAATTCCAGAGGTTAAGACTTGTGGACGTCAACTCCCAGAATTCATGGCTGGCTGGGGAATTCTGGGAAGTCCACAAGTCTTAAAGTCGCCAAGTTTGGAGATCCCTCCGCCTTAGATGACTTTGCTACGTACATTCTTGAAGAGACGCCTGCGTTTGTCCGCACGAAGACCACTTGAAAAACCCGGTTCTTTGAAAACTTTAGGTCCTTTTTTAAAAAGAATAATAATAAAAATAAAAATAAATCAATACTTTTTTAAAAACTGAAATCCTGGTCTGTCGTTTTGGGAGATGCTTTGGGATACTGAGGCAATGTCGGTTGTGTCCCATGCTTGGGGTAGGGGTGGGGGCCATCCGATCTCGAAGCATGTAATTTTGAAGAGGGGGGGGCTACCTTTTAGGTTACCCCCAACCCTTTGGTGACTGCTTGAGAGGATGAGACACACCTGGGAAGGGATTTTGCAATTGCAGGGATGAGATTCCCATGTTTTGCGTCATAAGGGCTAGTCCTTGCCTTACGACCTCAAAGGAGACTCAGATTTCTGTTGCTAAGCGAGACAGCCGTTAAAAGTGAGTTTTGCCCCACTGGACGGACTTTTTTTTGCCACCGTCGTTAAGTGAATCACTGTGATTAAGTTAGTAACGTGGTTGCTAAGTGAATCTGGCTATCCCATTGACTTCGCTTGTCAGAAGCTCGCCAAAAGCGGATCACATGATTCCTGCAACCGTCATAAATACGAGTCAGTTGCCAAGCGTCTGAATTTTGATCACGTGACCACGGGGATGCTGCAATGGTCGTAAGTGTGAAAAACAGTCCTAAGTCATTTCAGTGCTGTTGTGACTTCGGTCACTAAACGAACAGTTGTAAGTCAAGGACTACCTGTAGCTTGAACAGTTGGCGGTGATTTTCCTCCTTCCAACCCAGGGCCTGCTTCCTCCCTGCTTCTTCAATCTCTCTGAAACCTCTTAATGTTTTATTTAATTTAATATTAAATATTAAATTCATATGAAACTGTTTTTCACAATTACCAGCATCCCGACAGTCACGTGATCCAAATTTGGGCGTTTGGCAACCGGCATGTATTTATGATTTCTGAAAGTCAATAGAGGTAGCCAGATTTGCTTAACGACCATATTATTCCGTTAACAACTGCAGTATTTCACTTAACAACCGTGGCAGGAAAGGGAGTTAAATTGGGCAGGGCTCCGTTAACAATTTTTGCTTAATGGTGCAAATTCTGGTCCCAATTGCAGATGGAAGTCAACAACTTATTTTACGTAAATATCAGTTATATGGCTGCTGTTATGCATGGTGGCCACCAGATGGCAATAGAACCCCACAATTCAAAATCGTGATCTTTCAATGCATTTTCTGCTCTTTATTATTGGCCATTTTTCCTTGGAAACTCCCCCCCCCCCTTTTGTGTACATTTCCAACCCTCTCATGTCTTAATCCTATTTTAATAGTCTTTGTCCTGAAACACATCAAAGATCTCTTGTGGCAGCTAGAAGGGCCTCGAGACAATTTCTTCTCCCTGTTCTACTAAGTGAAGGTCTGGAGATGCTTTGAAAAAGTATCCAAAGAAAGCAGATTTTGAGGGTCCCTGCCAGGGAACAAGTCCTGGTGGATGGATTAGGTTCTCTCCAGGACCGGATCCGGCAGAAGTCAAAGAGGGAAGAATTTGAATTAGATGTGCAGTTGTCATAAAAGGCAAAGATTTCCTTGTGATGATCTACGTGGAGATGAAACGTTCCAGCCCATCAACATCATCCACCACACTTTGAATCCTGCATCCACTTTGGGTCACCATCATATCATAAAAAAGATGTTGAGACTCTGGAAAGTGTGCAGAGAAGAGCAACCAAGAGGATTAGGGGGCTGGAGGATAAAACATACGAAGAACGGTTGCAGGAATTGGGTAGGTCTAGTTCGATGAAAAGAAGGAGCAGGGCAGGGTGACATGATAGCAGTCTTCCAATATTTGAGGGGATGCCCCAAAGAAGGGGGGGGGGATCCACCTATTCTCCAAAGTACCTGAACGACCAGGACAAGAAGCAACAGATGGAAAATAATCAAGGAGAGAAGCAACCTGGAATTAAGGAGAAACTTCGTAATGGTGAGGACAATTAACCAGTGGAACAGCTTGCCACCAGAAGTTCTGGGTGCTTCATCACCCGGGTTTTTTAATCCCCCCCTTAAAGCCAGTATGCTTTAAGATGGGTGGACTTCAACTCCAGCATGCTTTAAGATGGGTGGACTTCAATTCCCAAAATTCCCCAGCTAACATGCTTTAAAATGAGTGGGACTTCAACTCCCAGAATCCCCCAGCCATCAAGCTTTATGATGGGTGGACTTCAAGTCCCAGAATTCCCCAGCCATCAAGCTTTACAATGGGTGGACTTCAACTCCCAGAATACCCCAGCTAACATGCTTTAAGATGGGTGAACTTCAACTCCCAGAATCCCCCAGCCATCAAGCTTTAAGATGGGTGGACTTCAACTCCCAGAATCCCCCAGCTAGCATGTTTTAATATGTGGGGACTTCAATTCCCAGAATCCCTCAGCCATCAAGCTTTAAGATGAGTGGACATCAACTCCCAGAATCCCCCAGCCATCAAGCTTTAAGATGGGTGGACTTCAACTCCTATAACCCCCCAGCTAGCATGTTTTAATATGTGGGGACTTCAACTCCCAGAATCCCCCAGCCAGACATTTTGAAGTTCCTTCCCACCTCTGTCCCTCCTGAGTGCCCCTCTCATCTCACCCTCAGAGCTAGACTTCATCTGAACAGGGAGGCTCAATTGCAGAACGTACCCCAAACCTTGGGAGCCCCTCCCAGCTTGGCTGTCCTCCCTCCAACCACCTAGGCGGTGAGAAGGTCCTGTTCTCACATCACCCAAATCTTCTTCTCCACCCTTTCCACTCGCCCCTCCCTCTCCTCCCTTTGATTCTGGCTTGTTCGCTTAATAACCAGCAAGAGTTCAACTTTAATTATGTTGTGAAGAAGCGGCTCCCTTCACAAGTAAATATTTGAAAATTGTCACGTTAATGGGAATAATAAGGATTTAACCTTCCTGGATTTGTTTAATCCTCTCTGAAAGGCGCTTAAGACATTAGCAATCATTAGGAAATCTAGCAAGCATCCGTACGGGGTCTAGGGGAGGATGCAAACATCCGTCGTGTGCATCGTGAAAGCGAGACCCACGGGTTGTTGGGGGGGGCAGCGCACGTGGGGCACATCCCTATGACAGCGTTTGATCTCGTGTCGCAGTCACAACAGGTTGTTGGGAAGGTGAGTTATGCTTTTAATCAGAAATCTGTAGACATTCTCAATCATCCAGGTCATGGTTGTCCCAAAGGGGCTTTTATTTCAAGAGGCAACTTTCTGGACTTTCTGGTTTTTCTTTGAAGACGTTTCGCTTCTCAGCCAAGAAGCTTCTTCAGCTCTGACTGGACGGTGGGGAATGGAAGGATTGATACTCCTTGCAGACAGCTGGTCATTTGCATCCTTTTTAGAGGGTCGTTGAGGCCACTTGGAGGTTTGTCTGTGTCCTCAGGGTCACCTGAGTGGTGCAAATGGGCGTGGAAATGGGGGAGAGATACGACATCGTCTATCTCCAGTCTACAACACAATCCTTTCAGCAGTTCCAAGAAGGCTCCACACCCATTTGCACCACTCAGGTGACCCTGAGGACACAGACAAACCTCCAAGTGGCCTCAACGACTCCCTAAAAGGATGCAAATGACAGCTGTCTGCAAGGAGTATCAATCCTTCCATTCCCCACCATCCAGTCAGAGCTGAAGAAGCTTCTTGGAGGAGAAGCGAAACGTCTTCAAAAGAAAAAACCAGAAAGTCCAGTTGCCTCCTGAAAAAGGACCTTTGGGATAACGTTTTTAATATGATAGAAACATAGACATTCATAAGGGACGGGGCTTTGATCGCCTGGGGGGGGGATGGCGGCCATCTTGACTTTTCTGACACACACCACCCTCAGGCAGCAGGCTGGCAACTACAGGCCGTCCTCGACTTGCGACCACAATTGAGCCCCATATTTCTGTTGCTGATCGAGACAGTCGTTAAGTGAATTCTGCTCCATCTTTACGACTTTTCTCGCCATGTTTGTTAAGCGAATCACCGCCATTGTTAAGTTAGTCATGAGGTCGTTAAGTGAATCGGGCTTCCCCGTTGACTTTGCTTGTCAGAAGGTAGCAAAAGGGGATCGCTTGACCTCCGGGATGCTGCAACCTGTCATAAATACGAGTCAGTCGCCAAGCGTCTGAATTTTGATTACGTGACCATGGGGGGTGCTGCCACGGTCGTAAGTGTGAAAAATGGTCATAAGTCACTTTTTTCAGTGCCGTTGTAACTTTGAACAGTCACTGAACGAACTGTTGTAAGTTGAGAACTACCTGTCTAGCAAAGCCAGAACTGAAGGTTTTTCAGTGCCGTTGAAACTTCAAACGGTCACTAAGTGAACTGTTGTAAGTCGAGGACTACCTGTATTAACTCTGAAAAATACAGGTAGTTCTCAAATTACGACCTATAATGGAGCCTGCCTGTCGTAAGTCGTAACAGTTGGAAAACGGGTCAGTCCCGTGACTGCCCCGATTTTACAATATTTTTCGTGGCGTCGTTAAGTGAACCCAATTGCTTGCTACGGACCGGTGCGGTTTTGCTGAAAACCAGAAGTAAGTGCAAATTTACCATTGTAAATTGATTTATTCAGTTTCCATAGCTGAATATGAACTCAGTGAAACGACTCTGGGCGGCTACAGGAATGAATGAATGAATGAATGAATGAATGAATGAATGAATGAATGAATGAATACGTGAGACTGCAGGTTGCTGGAAATGATTATAAATTGTAAATGTACCCATGTTGCTCAGCACCTCAAATGCAGTTACGTGACCGGTGCGTGGCGGGGGGGGGCAACTGTTGGATCTGGGTCGTAAGTCCCCTTTTTTAGGTAGGCCGTAACTTCAAATGGTTGCTAAGCAACCGTAAGTCAAGGACCCCTTGTGACCGAGGGCCAGGAAGCTTCCAGTGCCCCTGACGTGCTAAAGAATGGATGCTTAAACTGCAACCTGGAGTAGATTGCAAGGCTTGATTCAGAAAATACATTGAATCGTGGCCCAAGTGGTAAAGCAGGTTACAATAAACCAGGTTTGTGCAACCACAGATAGCCTGTAGCTATCTAGCAGGCCTGGAGACTAAAACATAGGAAGAACGGCTGCAGGCATTGGGTATGTTTAGTCTAATGAAAAGAAGGACAAGCGGTGACATAGTCTTCCAATATTTGAGGGGCTGCCCCAAAGAAGAGGGGGGTCACCAATGACTGCATCTCTAACGATCCATCTGTTAAGCTACTGAAGTTCGCAGATGACACAACAGTGATTGGTCTCATTCGAGACAACAATGAAACCACATACAGACGGGAGGTTGAACAACTAGCCTCGTGGTGCGACCGGAACAACCTGGAACTGAATACACTCAAAACCATAGAAATGGTGGTAGACTTTAGGAGAAACCCTCCCATACTTCCACCTCTTACAATACTAGACAACACAGTATCAACAGCAGAGTCCTTCAAGTTTCTAGGTTCTACCATATCGCAAGATCTAAAATGGACACCTAACATCAAAAACGTCATCAAAAGAGCACAACAAAGGGGATTGCTTGATCCCGGGACGCTGCAACCTGTCATAAATGTGAGTCAGTCGCCAAGCGTCTGAATTTTGATTACGTGACCACGGGGGTGCTGCCAGGGTCGTAAATGTGAAAAATGGTCATAAGTCACTTTTTTCAGTGCCGTTGTAACTTCTGCGCCAACTCAGGAAGCTCAAACTGCCCAGGGAGCTGCTGATACAGTTCTACAGAGGAATTATTGAGTCCGTCATCTGCACCTCCATAACTGTCTGGTTTGGTTCCGCAACCCAACAAGACCGACACAGACTTCAGAGGATAATCAGAACTGCAGAAAAAACAATTGCTGCCAACCTGCCTTCCATTGAGGACCTGTATACTGCACGAGTCAAAAAGAGGGCTGTGAAAATATTTACAGACCCCTCGCATCCTGGACACAAACTGTTTCAACTCCTACCCTCAAAACGACGCTATAGAGCAGTGATGGCGAACTTTTTTTGGCTCGCGTGCCAAAGGGGGGGCGAAGTGCGCAATAGCGTGTGCGCACATGCCCACACCCATAATGCAATGCTCTCCCGCCCCCCCACCCGCAACGC
>QLTV01000430.1:3454-15296 GCA_003457575.1 Thermophis baileyi
AGTAAGGATGAGAAGAATAATTGTATTACAGTCTTAGTAAATAGTTTGACAGTGTTGTGGGAATTAGTTGTTTAGCAGAGTGATGGCGATCGGGGAAAAACTGTCCTTGTGTCTAGTTGTTCTGGTGTGCAGTGCTCTATAGCATCGTTTTGAGGGTAGGAGTTGAAACAGTTTCTATCCAGGATGCGAGGGGTCTGTAAATATTTTCACAGCCCTCTTTTTGACTCGTGCAGTATACAGGTCCTCAATGGAAGGCAGGTTGGTAGCAATTGTTTTTTCTGCAGTTCTGATTATCCTCTGAAGTGTGAAAAATGGTCATAGGTCAGTTTTTTCAGTGCTGTTGTAACTTCTAATGGCCACTAAACATACTGTTGTAAGTCGAGGGCTACCTGTACTCAAAATTTCTGTTGCTAAGTGAGACAGTTGTTAAGTGAGCTTTGCCCCATTTTACAACCTTTCCTGCCACAGGTGTTAGGTGAATCACTGGTGTTGTTAAGTTAGTAACATGGTTGTTAATTGAATCTGGATTTCCCCATTGACTTTGCTTGTCAGAAGGTCACAAAAGGGGATCACATGACCCCAGGACACTGCAACCATCATAAATATGAGTCGGTGTCTGAATTTTGATCGTGTGAACATGGGGATGCTGCAACAGTTTTAAGGGTGAAAAATGGTCATAAGTCACTTTTTCAGTGTCGTCGTAACTTAAAACGGTCACTAAATGAACTGTTGAAAGTCAAGGACTACCTGTAGACAAAACTGGATTTCCTGCAGGACTTCATCAGTCTACTGAGTTGTTGTCATAAAACATAGATTAAAAACAGGAAATATTGAGGAAGGTATAATTTTTCTACTTCCTTTGCAATATTTTTTTTTAAATTAACAAGAGTTGCAAGTCGCCATTTTATATGCATCAAAGGAGCGTGTGAATTGCAAAGTCTGAGTCAGCATTCACTTCCTATCTCTCGATTAACTCTGGAGTATGTTCATGGAGTAAGTTCGTTTCGCCTACCTCTTTTCTAATTAGATACTTGAAATGGGATCCTCCTAGCAGCCTCCCCTCTCTAAATCATATTTAATCAAGGAAGAGGTTTCACTCCAGATATTCTCAACTAATAGGTAACCATTTAAGCTGCTTTCTCTCTTCATAAGAGGAATATTAAAGCATTTAAAAGGTAAAGATTTCCCTGTCCAGTCATGTCTGATTTTAAGGCACGGTTCTCCTCTCCATTTCTTGGCCGAGGGATCCAGAGTTGTCCGAAGACTATTTCCGTAGTCATGTGGCCATCATGGACATACGCCAAAGGCGCACGAATGCTGTCACCTTCCTATAATCTTCCCTGTTGTCCTCACCACTCTCTGTACGGACTTTCTATCTGAGGCAAGAGAAGAGAACAATCAGTTGCTTATCTACTAAACATTTTTTTTGAAAACTTCCAGAAGCTCTTTGTTTTTAAATACCAATTACCTTCACGTGTGACAAGATGATCCATCAGGCTTCTTCTCCTACAGGCAACATTTTTAATCATGTTCGTAGTGAAGAATGCACACAGCCTTGTCACGGAGGTATCTGAATATCGTTAAAATAGTCTCACACAAATATTTTCCCTGTTGGTTACCACCTCCACATAAATCTGCTGCAGAACATGGTCTGCCACATAATTGAAGGCCCTTCTCCTGCAACTATTAAATATGAACTGTTAGGAATGGACTACTGCAATCTGCTCTACATGGGTCTACCCTTGAAAAGTATCCAGAAGCTTAGATTGGTTCAAAATGTGGCAATCCAGATGGTTTTGTGCAAGCCGAGACTTGCATATATCTCTTGCGTTAACTGCATTGCAGGGGTGGGTTCTAACTTACCTCGCTGCCGGTTCACTTCCTCCCGTGCCACATGGGCACACGCGTGTTACGTGCCACACGGCCGTGCCACACGGCCGCGTGCGTGCATGCGCAGTGCCGAAAACCCAGCTTCTGTGCATGCGCAGAAGCAAAAAACAGCTTCTGCACATGCGCAGAAGCCAAAAACAAAATGGTGGCGCCTATGGCGCCGCCGAGAGAGATGGTTCGTGGGCGTGGCCAGCCGGCCATCGCTCCCAGTTCGGCGAGCGGGGGAAAATTCCCGCTACCGGTTCTATCCGGTCCGAACCGGGAGTAACCCACCTCTGCTGCATTGGCTGCTGATTTATTTCTAGGTCCAAGTCAAGGTTTTGGTTGTCCCCTTCGAAACCCTACATGACCTGGAAACAGGTTATTTGAAGGGCCATCTTTTCACAGTCATGTCTACCCAACCAATCAGGGAGACAGGGAATGCTTGGGGTCCTCTCTCTTCTAAGGAGGTCCATCTAGCAGGATCAAGAAGAAGAGCCTTCTCTGCAGTGGCTCCTTCCCTGTAGAACATCGTCCTTGCAAAGGTAAGATTGGTCCCCACTTCGACACTCTTTCAGAAGTTCATGAAGACCTGGTTCTGCCAATGGGTCTGGGGACCTCAGAGTAATATGGAGCCCATCAAGTGGCTGGTCTGATTGTTGCTGTCAATGGTGCAGGTGTGAGGATTATTGGGTTTTGTACAGGGGTGGGCTGCTGGGGGTTCTCAGGGGTTCGGGAGAATCTCTAGCTAAGATTCTGTGCAGTTCCAAAAACCCCCAAATCCCACTCCTGGCTGGCCACGTTCACCCCACCCCGCCCCTCTCAGTAGTCTCCACGCAGCCCATTTTGGATGCAGGTAAGTGCAGGGCGTGCACGAAGGCTCAGGGAGGGCAAAAAACGGGCTTATTGGAAGTTCGGGAAGGCCGTAAACGAGTCCATTTCTGGCCTCCAGAGGCTCGAGGAAAACCTCCGGAGCCCAGGGAGGGCAAAAACGCCCCCCCCCACCATGGTGCAGGAGGCCGACTAGGCCACGCCCACCATGGCCACGCCCACCCAGCAACCGGGCAGAGAACCCCTTGCTAAAATTTTTGAAGCCCACCCCTGATTTTGTATCATGGTTTAATATTTGTAAGCCACTTCGAGTCAACGAGAGTAAGTTAGGAGACCATCTAAATTTTTGTTTGTTTGTTTGTTTGTTTGTTTGTTTGCTTGCTTGCTTGTTTGTTTGTTTCTTGGTTCTTTGCTTCTTTGCTTCTTTGCTTCTTTGCTTCTTTGCTTCTTTGCTTCTTTGTTTCGTTCGTTCGTTCGTTCGTTCGTTAGTAAGTAAGTAAGTAAGTAAAATTTATATAGCCGTCGCCTCGCTCATGGTGACTCTAGGCGGCTTACAGAAAATAAAAACAAAATGTAAAAGGAATAAAAATAATAAATAATAAATAATAATAATAAAATAATAACCCCTCCACACCTACCCCCTTGGTGACAACATACACTCATATCAGCCATTTAATGGGCTCCATCCCACTCTAGGTTCCCCAGGCCTGCTGGCAGAACCATGTCTTCTGGATCTTCCAAAAGAGTGTCAGAATGGGGGCCAGTCTAATTTCCAGAGGGATGATGTTCCAGAGGGAGGGAGCCACCATGGAGAAGGCCCTTCTTCTGGGCCCCAACAGATGTACCTCCTTAGAGGGTGGGACCTGCAACATTTCTTGCCTCCTTGCTCTAGCGGAGTGGGTTGATGTGACCGGCAAGAGATGGTCCCTCAGATAACCTGGTCCCAAGCCATGAAAAGATTTAAAGGTGGCAACCAGCACCTTGAATTGCACCCAGAAGCAAATCGGCAACTAAGGCAGCTTTCATAAATAAAGTAAAATAATATAGGTCCAAGACAAGAACATTTCTTGCTCCATTGCTGGACGGAGAAACATTGACCTACAGTCTGAACCATCTGAACTTCTGCTTAAACTGCATTAGCAAACATTTAACCGTTATTGACCTTGTCTTCACTGTTCTCACCTGCCCTCTCTCTCCGTCATCCCCTTCATGCTCAAAATTTAATTTGCAAGCTCTTTTCTGGAGAGAAAGTCACAGCAAGACTCCAAGGCCCTCATTTGAACATATGCATGATTAAATTATAAATATGCCATTTCGCCTAATAAATACACCAACTCTTTGCCATTTGCTCAGGTGTTCGCTTACTGTATGCAATTCCATGCACGTTTCCTCAAATGGATATACTTGCATACTTTGGATAAGCAATTTTTAAATTATAGAATGCAGTTTGGGGTAGATCTTTCTGTAGGCAAAACCAAGCATTCTTGGAGAAGAAAGTTCATCGCTTGCATGAATTTGGAAGATGGGGAAATAGGGGTCAAAATTGGACCACGTTTGCATTTCACCCCTTGTTCTTCCACATCCATGACTTGATTTAGGAGAAGTCACTCTGTGTGTGCGCGTTTTCTCTCTTCAAAGTGGAAAGGCATTGTAGGAGTCAGAGAGAAGTTGCTGTGGCAACCAAAGGCCTACTGAACATCCAGCCCTACCTCCTTGGTTTTCATACATGTTGCTGTTGCAGCTAATTATCTCCTCTTACATTTTCTACCCTCACTTGCTGGGGTATAAAAACAACCACAGCCATATTATCCATGCTTCTTTCTTCTGCAGTTGCTACCACTGAAGACGCCAAAGCATATTATTTTGGGAAAATAAACATGGTGGACATACACAGGATGAAATTTCAAGGACTTCACTGAACTGATGGAGATATTTTCCTATGTAGAACTGTAATTGAACAGTGCCAAAGATAATGGAAAGACTATGTATCCATGAACCTCAACTAGCAGTCAGAAGACATGACTTAATTTGACAAATCATGTACAGAATTAACTATAGTATCAACTAGGAAAGTGTCAGCATCCTAAACCAAGCCAAGTCCAAAAACACTAGATAATTCCTGGAAGCTGGCACTCAAACAAATTAGGCATCAACAGACACATAGAGATAAATAACTTCTACCTACCAGTCAAAAGAGACACCCAAAAAGCCAAAAAAAGGAAGAAAAAGACCAAAAACACCTCACAAGCCATCAGATGCATACAAAGAATGGCTGCAAGAATTGGGTATGTCTAGTTTAATGAAAAGAAGGACTAGGGGTGACGTGATAGCAGTCTCCCAATATTTGAGGGGCTGCCACAAAGAAGAGGGGCTCAAGCTATTTTTCAAAGTACCAGAAGGCAAGACAAGTAAAAATAGATAGAAACTAATCAATGTCAGAAGCAACGCAGAACTTCCTAACAGTGAGAACAATTAACCAGTGGAATGGCTTGCCTTCAGAAATTGTGGGTGCTCCAACACTGGAGGTTTTTAAGAAGAGATTGGACAACCATTTGTCTGAAATGATACAGGATTTCC
Organism: Thermophis baileyi; assembly: GCA_003457575.1. Taxonomy (NCBI): domain Eukaryota; kingdom Metazoa; phylum Chordata; class Lepidosauria; order Squamata; family Dipsadidae; genus Thermophis; species Thermophis baileyi. The sequence goes on from QLTV01000430.1 coordinate 8,732, forward strand.
TGCCTGAGCAGGGGGTTGGACTAGAATAGCAATAGCAATAGCACTTAGACTTATATACTGCTTCATAGTGCTTTACAGCCCTCTCTAAGCGGTTTACAGAGTTAGCATATTGCCCCCAACAATCTGGGTCCTCATTTTACCCACCTCAGAAGGATGGAAGGCTGAGTCAACCTTGAGCCAGTGAGATTTGAACCGCCGAACTGCAGCTAGCAGTCAGCTGAAGTAGCCTGCAGTGCTGCACTCTAACCACTGCGCCACCTCGGCTCTTGTAACCTCCAAGGTCCCTTCCAACTCTTGTTATTCTGTTAATCTGTTATTCAACACCCAGATGACCAGAGATTAATACCAAGATTAACACTAGACCAACATTCAAGAAGCTAACAGTATCCCAATCAAGGAACTACTAACTCAAAGAAGCTAATAATAAACAACAGCCTAATCAAGAAGCCACCAGGAAGGCTCACAACAACACTGACAGGGCCAGCCATTAGTATATAAAATGAGGGGAAAAACCTCACACCCTATTAGCACTGATGATGTTACCTAGTTTGGTGATGAAACATCTGCAAAAAACCATCAACCAATAGCAATAGCAATAGCACTTAGACTTATATACCGCTTTACAGTGCTTTACAGCCCTCTCTAAGCGGTTCACAGAGTTAGCCTCTTGCCCCCAACAATCTGGGTCCTCATTTTACCTACCTCGGAAGGATGGAAGGCTGAGTCAACCTTGAGCAGGTGAGATTTGAACTGCAGCTAGCAGTCAGCTGAAGTAGCCTGCAGTACTGCACTCTAACCACTGTGCCACCTCGGCTCCCAAGGTGAGCACCAAGGATCCCACAGTTCAACCCTGAGCTACACATTTTTTCTTCTATTGGTACCACAAAGGAATACTTTACAGAGCTATTTTCAAGGAGATCTAGTTTTAGCAGATGTTGTGTTGGCTACATTGGATGTGATTACATTTTTATCACTTTGGTCTAGTTGCCCCATGTTTCTAAGCAGATAAAGGAAGCCTGAAGAAAGAGCATCAACTTGTCGGGTCTTTAGAATACAAAAAAAAACCCCTTTTCTTTGGCTGAAGGAAAAACAAATAAATTATCCTAAGCTTTGTTATGATGAAAATGTCAAAGAAGTTGAACGGATGAACAGTTGGTCTAATTCCTAATTCCACGCACAGTTGGGAGTGGGAAGAATGAATGTATCGTTGCACTTTCTTTAGTTAATTACATTTTGCAATCCTAAATTTGCTAACCTGAGGCAATTCAATCACTACTTAATTGAAGAATTGTTCAATTAAAAGCATGGAGACTAAACAAGTGTGCATATTGTTTATATGAAAATGCACATGTCAGTATTTTTTTCCCTTTGTGCCCGAAGCAATTTCAAAAAAGAGAAGGATAATAGCCTTTCTCTCACAAGCTGTGGAATCACTTGCAAGTAGAATTAATGGTAGTTCTAGGAACGGCCATTTTAGAGCAACAAAAATCAAAACGACCAACAGGTGGAAGCGAAGAGTGACAGAATGATCCGACTCTACGGCCATCTAGTGGTTCTAGATTTTTGCAACCGACATATGGTATTCCTATATTGTTGAGACAATTTTTGTATTTTTAGTGTAAGGGTAATTTGTTTTGTTTAATTAATGGACTAGATTCTTCAACATAGGCATAAACAATCAATCAGTTTAATTGGAACATAACCTGTAGCCTCTCTCTCCTGCCTGACAGAAATGCAGTTTTCTCACCTTACGGCAGAGGTGGGTTCCTCCCGGTTAGGACCGGTTCACCCGAACCGGTAGCGACCCGCTGGTGATGTCATGATGACATCACCGATCCGGTTTGGTCAGTGCTGGTCCGTGGGCGCTGCCATCTTTTTTTTTTTTTTTGAATTTTTTAAATTTATTTTTAATTTTATTTTTTGAATTTTTTCTGGGTTTTTTTCCTTCTGTGCATGCGCGGAAGCCAAGTTTCTGGCACTGTGCATGCGTCCCCATCTTGTTTTTGGCTTTTTTGGGGGGGGATTTTTTTTTTACACTGCGCATGCGGCGCGGGAGGAAGCGAATCGGCAGCAAGGTAAGTTAGAACCAACCCCTGCCTTATGGGTTAGGATAATCTTCGCCCCTTTCTGTGTCCAGGTGTTGGCTTCGTGTGATGTGTTCTGTGTTGGGGAACCTTATTTGTGTGTAAAGGACTTCCATCTGTTGAGGGTGTTTCTCTTTACTTTTGACTGAATTGCCGTCATTTGCTGATTTCCTAGTGAAAAAAGTCCTGGAGCCCTGGTAGCGTAGTGGTTAGAATGCATTATTGCGGACAAACTCTGCCCACAGCCTGGAGTTTGATCTTGATGGGGCTCAAGCAGAGGTGGGATTCACATAATTTCCCTACCGGTTCGCCCATCACCGAAAATGTGAGCGCGCGCGCACGCTCACTTCGGCCAGGCGTGCACCTTCCGCGCATGTGATTTTCTCACACGTGCGGCTTGCACGCATGTGCGCGGCTTGAAAACATGGCTAAATAGGACGGCATAGCGCTGGGGTGGGCGGGCAGGTGGGCAGGCCCACCCTCAGGTCACTACTACCGGTTCGACTGAACCGGTCCGAACCGGCTGAATACCACCTCTGGGCTCAAGGTTGACTCAGCCTTCCATCCTTCCGAGGTCAGTAAAAATGAGGACCCAGATTGTTGGAGGCCATATGTTGACTCTGTGAATCTTAGTTTCAGCCTAGATGTTAAAATAGGTAGAAAGGCCCAAACAATCTTGTGTTTTATTGTTTGGGGGTTCACCAACAGGTCAGGGATGATCAGGTTGGTGAGTAGAATGGATGACAAAGGTAGCATAAAGTGTTCTTCTTCTCCACAGTAACACAGAAAAGACTCCAGCTTTTCTGTCTGAGATCTTTTCTATCTCAGCTTTCCCTTTTCCTTCTGTGCTCCTCATCTTCCATTTCCCTTCCCGCTTTATTTATTTATTTATTTTATTTGTTTGTCAAACATGTACAAGATAGCAGGTATAGGTATAAACATAAACATAATCAAAGTGAATACAGATAGATGAGGACAATAGGACAGTAGGACAGGGACGGTAGGCACGCTGGTGCGCTTATGCACGCCCCTTACAGACCTCTTAGGAATGGGGTGAGGTCGACAGTAGACAGTCTAAGGTTAAAGTTTTTTGGGTTTGGGGAAGAAACCACAGAGTCAGGTAGTGAATTCCAGGCATTGATCACTCTGTTGCTGAAGTCGTATTTTCTGCAGTCGAGTTTGGAGCGGTTTACATTAAGTTTGTATATATTGTGTGCTCGTGTATTGTTGTGGTTGAAGCTAAAGTAGCCATTGACAGGTAGGACATTGTGGCAGATAATTTTATGAACTACATTTAGATCGGTTCTAAGGCGATTTCTCAGACTCCTTACTTAAATGTCAGGGAAGTCATCTTTTGTTCTTCTCTTATCCACCGGGAACGTTCTTTCTTTTTCCGTCTTGCTTGTGAGTCATGTCGTCGTCGTCCCGTCCCCCCCCCCAGAGACATTTTGGTTTTGGTTTTCTTGTAATGAACAGGAAAACTGACCTTCCCCTGTAGCACCGAGCTTCTGCTCAACGGAGCCCTGTGGGATATTTTATCAAAGATCACAAAACGTTGAAAGAGGAGCAGTAGATAAGTGTCCAACCATTTGTTGAATGATGCAACTAATTAGAAAACAAGAGACCACAGAAAGAAGCTGAGGGAAACAGGGGGAGAAGGGCGAGATTAGCATGGGAATCATTCAAAAAGAGCGGGTAGAGGGTGATTTTTCTTTTAATTATCTGGAAAGAGCAAAAGGACTGCCTGGAACAAGCTGCTCTACATCAGCACAGTGTCATGGTATGAATGTCATCGTCTCTTCCCTTGGAAATGTAGAGCCCTGTTCATATTAGAGCAAGATGTTTTATTATCATTCCTTCTCTTCAAAGAAAATAAAACTATGACTCCCACAGCAGCTTAGGCGATAATTTGGCACATTTTACACTGAAACTGAAATGGCTGCTATTCATAGAATATGGAATAGAAAAATGGAATGGAATGGGAGGGGAGGGGAGGGGAGGGGAGGAGAGGAGAGGAGAGGAGAAGAGAAGAAGAAAAAAAGAAAAAAAGAAAAAAAAAAGAAAAAAAGAAAAGAAGAAAAGAAAAGAAAGAAAAGAAGAAAAGAAAAGAAAGAAAAGAAAAGAAAAGAAAAAAAGAAGAAAAGAAAAGAAAAGAAAAGAAAAGAATAAAAGACAAAAAAAAAAAGAAAAAGGGATGCTGCAACTGTCATAAGTCCCTTTTTTCAGGGCTGTTGTAACTTCAAACGGTCACTAAATGAAAGACTGTAAGTACCTGTATAGCCTGCAAAATTGCCACTTCAGATTTTCACTCCAGAAGAATAGAATAGAACAGAAGAGAATGGAATGGAATGGGATGGGATGGGATGGGATGGGATGGGATGGGATGGGAATAGGATTCTTTATTGGCCAAGTGTGATTGGACACACAAGGAATTTGTCTCCGGTGTATAAGTTCTCAATGTACATACAAGCAATAAGTGATACATTATTATCACAGTCATCATAAAAATACATTCATCATGAATCATAAGATACAACACCTAGTGATAGTCATAGGATACTAAATAAGCAATCAACATAAGTCATACCAGGATACTAAATAAAACAATATAATTGTAAGATACAAGCAATAAAGTTATAGGCCTAGGTTTACTTCAAATTGTTCCCATATTGTTGCCCCACCACTTTTGGACTGGATGAGTTTATGATTGGCCACGAAAGTCAAGACTTCTTCATATAGAAGTCAATTGTGGTGACCTCGTGGTCATTTCTATGCAGTTTTCTTATAGTGGGATCCAATTGATTTCTATTTGTCTTCTTCAAGGATTTGGGCTTTCCCCCTGAGTTTCCAGATTACTGGGTCCCATTTATTTCCCAATGTCCTCCATTTGAATGTGTATTTTTGAGAGATCCGCACTGTTAGGTCTTCCCTTTGTAGTCATTGGGAAGCAGGATAATAAGGAGGAAGAGGAGGAGGAGGAGGAACAGGATGACAGTCTAGGTGCCTAGAGTTTACTACGTTTCTCTTTCTTCTCATTTGCCCCTTCAGACTACAGTTGAGGGAGAGAAACGAAGCAAAGACTTTGCCTTCCTTCTATTAAGAAGTCATCATTTAGGGCCACATTCATGCAATCCAGATCTTGGTTATCCTGGATGACCCTGCTTTCAAACTGACTAGTTCCCAAAATCCATTAAGTTGTTTACAGACAAACTAACCAAGGGTGAATGCTAAGGAAGAAATGTCCCTTGTTATTCTGATGTTGCTTCTACCTTTCTAACTGATGTAGTTGAGATAAGATAAGACAGCACAGGCAAGATTATACCCTCCAGATAATTAACGAAAATGTGCAGAATCCCTTGAGATTGGCAGTGCCAGCAAGGTCTGGTACAGAGTGAAATCCGAGTATTGGGAGGGCACAAAGTTGTTGACCTCGGCAGTAGAACCATTATACTAATTGCCACCATTCAGAAATGGAAGGAAAAGGAATGACTAATTTGCCTTTTAGTTCAGCAATTGTATGACTCTGCCCAAGTTTGCCTTGATCTCTGTCTAGACAACGTAACTTCAATTTAGTTCTTTTTTTAAAATTCCTATAATGTACAAACTCCTAACTGAAAAGAAGAAATGAGCAATGAATTCATAGGGGATCACCGGGGAGAGGTAGACAAAATTGAGATGACAGCTGTGGGGTCCTTGGTGCTCTCTGAGCTTGGTTGCTTTCTTGCAGACGTCTCATTACCCAACTAAGTAACATCATCAGGGCTGGAAGGAAGCGTCTGCAAAAAAACAGCCAAGTTCAGAGAGCATCAAGGATCCCATTGCTACAATTCATCGGTTCTGGCAGGAATCGTTATTACTTTCTTCCCTTCCCTCTCTTATTGGTATTATGATGATGTTGATTATCATTATTCTACTAATTTGCATGTACACCAGCGGTGGGTTGTTCCTGGTTCAGCCCAGTTCTGCAAACCGGTAGCGGCGGCGGGAGGCTCCGCCCACCCACCCGGGACACTTCTGCACATGCGCAGAAGCATCGCGTGAGCGCGCATGCGAACCGGTAGCAATGGGTTTTAGAACCCACTACTGATGTACACTGAGAGCTTCTGCACCAGGATAAAAGGAAAAGAGGAGGTTTTGAATTACCTGACTGGGAACTTTAACATCAGGCAGCGGCGGCAACATGGCTAAGGGAGTGGATATTACTCAGAAATAAAAGAATATTAACTATTGAAGGTCACGCCCTACAGGCAGGCTGGCACGCGTTTATCTGGGAAGGAAAACACAAAACTCATAAGTATTTCCAGAGACACCATGTGAGGGGAGCAATATTAGAAGACTGGTTAGAGATTAAGAAAAAATATTATATCGAAACTCCAAAATGGATATCTCCCATGGAAGCAACAATCTACCCAAACGTATTAGATCTGGATAAGATAGTGATCTATAAAGACCTATAGGATGAACAAAATAATCTAAAATCA
>QLTV01000430.1:19149-32988 GCA_003457575.1 Thermophis baileyi
AAGGAGAAGAAGAAGAGGGAAGAGGAGGAGGAGAGGGGAGGGGGGAGGAGGGGGAGGGGGGGGAGGAGGAGGAGGAGGAGGAGGAGGAGGATGACTGTAGGGTCCTTGGTGCTGTCTGAGCTTGGTTGTTTTCTTGCAGATGTCTCATGACCCAACTAGGTAACATCATCAGTGCTCGAAGGGAGTGGGGTTTGTTCGCCCCTTTATATACACGTGGTTTGTCCTGTCCAGGTTGGTGAGAGTGTTCTTGGTAGTTAATCTCTGCAGAACCAATAACTGGGACAAACAATTGAACATGAAACATTCCTACCAACACAGGCAGGGCAAAGCACCTGCATATAAACAGAGAGCAAACCCCACTCCCTTCCTGCACTGATGATGTTACCTAGTTGGGTAATGAAACGTCTGCAAGAAGGGGTTGTTATACAGAAGAAGGTGAAGACACAAGAACAGACCAGTAGACTTCATTACAGGAAATGTGTTCTAACTGAATGTTGTTGGGTTTTTTAAAAAAATCAATCAATCCAGAAAGTGATAGAAATTTGAAAGTGGAACCAATGGCCCATAAAAATTGTGGATTAAGCCATACTAGATGTACTCCAATAGACCACAGGCAGCCATCTGTCAGGGTTGCTATAACTTGGATTCCAGCACTGAACTGCGTGTCAAATTCAACTCTATGAGTTTATGCTTTTATAAGCATGCAGAAGGAAAAAAAAAACACATTTACAGAGCCTTAGTTTATATATAACGTAGCTTTTGACATGGGATACATATTTATCCTCTTATTCCTTCTTCCTTGTTATCCATCTGCCATTTTCATTCCGTTGCAAAATCCTAAAATTTCAGTTAAAAGAAATAACGATGCATCTGAACAACCAGCAAAAGTAACAGAAATAATATTGAGATGCAGTACCAGCCACAGAAATTGCGGTTTCTGCAAAATATTAATCTTTAAAATTAACCTGGTTGGAGTGTGTTGGTTGAGTTCATTAATAGCAATAGCAATAGCACTTAGACTTATATACCGCTTCACAGTGCTTTACAGCCCTCTCTAAGCGGTTTACAGAGTCAGCCTATTGCCCCCAACAATCTGGATCCTCATTTTACCCACCTCGGAAGGACGGAAGGGTGAGTCAACCTTGAGCCGGTGAGATTTGAACCGCTGAACTGCAGCTAGCAGTCAGCTGAAGTAGCCTGCAGTGCTGCACTCTAACCACTGCGCCACCTCGGCTCTTAACCTGTTTGTGTGTGCAGAAACTGGATCTATGACATGAGAAAGTTTTTTTTTTTTAAAAAAAATGACAAGATGGAGGAAAAAATGAAGACGTTGACTGATTTCACTGTACCGTTAATTTTAATTCTTTCAGGATAAAAAAATTCACTCTTTCGGATGACACACACACACACAAATATTCCAGATATGCGATTTGATGGGTTATGTTCTCTCACCATACAAATTCATCCTTTGATTTATTTAAGTGGTTTGTGTGAAGAATATAACGCTCTCCTTCGATCTCAAAAAGTCATTTTAGTCTTCAGGTTAAAACCTCTGTGTGTGTGTGAGAGAGAGAGAGAGAGGAGAGAGAAAATGTGTGTATTATCTTTTTCAATATCTCTTAACCTCCTGTTATCGAAATACTAGTTCCTCGCACATCTCGAGATTGTGCACCATATGATCTGTTAAGCGTACAATTTTCTTGGCAGATAATACATTGTTTTACAGTTTACTCATACCCTATTAGCTTCTCTATAATGGTCTTTTATTGTTTTCTTTCCTACAACAATTGCGATAGTTATAGACATTATAATCCAATTTTTTTTTAAAAAAAAATAGAGTTACCAGTAGACCGGCATTTTAAAACAAATATGGTATACAGAAATTGAAAGCAGAAGTAAGTTTTCTGTCTTCTCTGGAAATGGCTAAGTAAATTTCGAGAAATATACAGAGATTTGATCGGATTATATTTGAGTGCCAACTTTGTCATGATGAAAGCTGACACAAAATGACAAGCATGCAACATTTGTCGTGCCACAGCTCATAACGGTTAATAACTTGCATTGTGCGTTATAAGGAAAAGGACAAAGAGTTACTTGTACATGTCAAGTTGAAAAGTGACAGTTCATAAGAAAGAGACAATAAATCTTTTTAAAATGTCAGGCTGCATTTTCAAACATATAGTGACTCAGCAGTCTTCATTCTTCGAAGTTCCTAATTGTCTGTCTAATGCTGGCCTAGAAACCAGGAGACAATGAATTCTAGTTCCCATCTTAGTCATGAAAACTGGTTGGGTGACCTTGGGCCAATCACCAGGGGACTGTGAGTTCTAGTCCTGACTTAGGCATGAAAGCTGGTTGGGTGACTTTGGGCCAATCACCAGGGGACTGTGAGTTCTAGTCCTGCCTTAGGCATGAAAGCTGGTTGGGTGACTTTGGGCCAATCACCAGTGAACTGTGAGTTCTAGCCCCACCTTAGACACAAAAGCCAACAAGGCAACATTGGGCCGGTCACTCTCTGGGTTGTTGTTGAGGAGAAAATAGGAGGAGGGAGAAATATTATGTATGTTCGCTGCCTTGAGTTACTCATAAAGTTTGTTTGTTTATTCATGTCAGAAGCATCACGATTAAAATTAGGCATACCATATGACATAACATTTAAAAATAAAATACAAGATTAAAATATGTACAAATTAAACAGATCTTGCCCAGAAACTAGCGACTTTAATTGCATTCTGTCATGCGGCCATGAAGTCCTCTAATGTATATTGATTAGGACACAAAGGGCGGGGATACATATGTGTTGCTGTTGTTGTGTTGTCACCACAATCACAAAGGGCAGAAGCCACTGGATAGCCCCATTTATTCAAAGTGTCTCTGGACCTTGTTGTACCCGTGCGCAGTCTATTCAAGGATTTCCATACTTGTGATAGTGGCGAATATCTGTAGGTCAGGACAGGTGTAGGATAAGGTTGGAGGTTCATGCTCTGAGCTTGTGGGCTGGTTTCTGAGATTTTTGTTACCTGGTTAGGTAAAATCTTCAACAGAATTTAGGGGATGTCAGTGTTGGCGTTCTTCTGCTTCTAAGACAGGGGTGTCAAACTCAAAGCCCGGGGGACAGATTTGGCCTACGGAGTGCCTAGATCTTGCCCATGGGGTCACTCTGGAAACAGCAAAGGACTGGCCCGCAGTCCCTCTGCCAGAAAAAACACAGCCGTCACAGCTGAAAATGGAGCTCGGGAGGCCCACGGGTGGCACTCCCAACTCCATTTTTGCTGGCAGAGGGTTGCAGGAGGCCGTCGCAGCTGAAAACAGAGCTCAGGAGCCCATTTTCGTTGGCAGAGCACTCGGCCCACCACAGGTGCCCCCAACACGAGTGTCGTCGAGCTGTCCATACCCATCTTGGCCATACCCATCCCGCCGCCCCCCCCAAGGTCAAACACAACCCTGATGTGGCCCTCAATGAAATTGAGTTTGACACCCCTGTTCTAAGGGCTTCGTGTGGTCAGTAGGTCTTGTGATGGGGAGGTCACATTGGGTGAAGAGCCAAGGTGGCGCAGTGGTTAGAGTGCAGCACTGCAGGCTACTTCAGCTGACTGCTAGCTGCAGTTTGGCGGTTCAAATCTCACCGGCTCAAGGTTGACTCAGCCTTCCATCCTTCTGAGGTGGGTAAAATGAGGACCCAGATTGTTGGGGGCAATATGCTGACTCTGTGAACCGCTTAGAGAGGGCTGTAAAGCACTATGAAGCGGTATATAAGTCTAAGTGCTATTGCTATGTCTGGTGATGGGTCTGGTGTGGGTTGTGTCAAGTGAGGGTCTTGTGATTTCCATACTTCCCAGCTTTCGTCAGACCCAGGTGCCATCTCCTCCATTGGTTCCATCCAGAGTTGGCTCTTTGTAGCTTTCCATGGAGGTCCACTCTGCTTCCGAATTAGCAATAGCAATAGCACTTAGACTTATATACCGCTTCATAGTGCTTTTACAGCCCTCTCTAAGCGGTTTACAAAGTCAGCATATTGCCCCCAACAATCTGGGTCCTCATTTTACCCACCTCGGAAGGATGGAAGGCTGAGTCAACCTTGGCCTGGTGAGATTTGAACTGCCGAACTGCAGCTAGCAGTCAGCTGAAGTAGCCTGCAGTGCTCCACTCTAACCACTGCGCCACCTCGGCTCGTTCAATTCTTCAAAGTTTTCCATCGAACTAAGGAAGTTTTTCCTAGATTTTAATTTGTGTGGAGCTGGTTGTAGGCCATAGGGAGGGTGTTGTCTAGAAAGGAGGCTCTCTCTACATGCTGCTTCTCTGTAAACAGTGGGCAGAGTAATGCCAGCTAGGTGGGAGATCTTATCTAGAGTGATAAGATTATCTTATCTTATTTATCTTACAAAGTAAAAAGGTGGGATAAAAGTAAGTACAAGTAGTCCTTGACTTACAACCACAATTGAACCCCAAATTTCTGTTGTTAGACTAGAATACTTTATTGTCGCTTTGAATGTACACTAATCGGCATACATTAAAATGAAAATACGTTGCATACAGCATAAACGTGACAAAATAAATAAATCCAAGAAACGAACAAATACATACATACAAAATTATGCATGTACCCACATATATTATATGACATGGAGAAACAAGAGAAATAGTTGTTGTGAGTTTTGCCCCATTTTACGAACTTTCTTGCCATAGTTGTTAAGTGAATCACTGCAGTTGTTAAGTGAGTAACATGGTCAGGGGTGAAATCCAGCAGGTTCTGACAGGTTCTGGAGAACCGATAGCGGAAATTTTGAGTAGTTCGGAGAACCGGTAGCGGAAAGTTTGAGTAGTTCGGAGAACCGGTAGCGGAAAGTTTGAGTAGTTCGGAGAACCGGTAGCGGAAATTTTGAGTAGTTCAGAGAACCGGTAGTGGAAAGTTTGAGTAGTTTGGAGAACCGGCAAATACCACCTCTGGCTGGCCTCAGAGTGGGGTGGGAATGGGGATTTTGCAGTATCCTTCCCCTGCCATGCCCACCAAGCCACACCGTGCCCACAAAGACACGCCCACAGAACCGGTAGTAAAAAAAATTGGATTTCACCACTGAACGTGGTAGTTAAGTGAATCTGCCTTCCTCTTTGGCTTTGCTTGTCAGAAAGTTGCAAAAGGGGATCACATGACCCCAGGACACTGCAACCGTCATAAATATGAGTCAATTGCCAAGCGCCTGAATTTTGATCATGCGACTGTGGGGATGCTGCAACGGTCCTAAGTGTGAAAAATGGTCATGTCATTTTTTTCAGTGCCATTGTTAACTTGAAACGGTTACTAATTGAACTGTTGTAAGTCGAGGACTAGCTATAGATAAATAAATAACATTACTTTATGCTTTGTTACATTTTGATTATTTTGTTGTAATGGAATTATATCATGAAATTCGTTCAATATGGCACAGGCTGGAGAAAATTGTACGGCCACAATGCATATCAGTTTGCAAACAATGGATAGAACATTTTGCAACAAGTGCCTAAAATGAGAGAAATGAGGATGAAAAGTATCATTTCGAGTTTTTATGTGAGCTTTTGAAAATGCATCTTTTGTTGATGTGGGAACGAAATAAAAATAAAAGTGGAGAAATGAAAAGAGAGAGACTGAAATTATCCTACTGCAACAATGGCTGTCAAAATTCAACACAAGATGTTCATCAAATGTGGTCAACTTTCACGTTCTAGCATCTGATAGACAAGAAAAGTATTTTCTAAAACATCTATTAAATCAGAGATTGGTAGGATCAACATGCAGGAACATAGAATTTGCCAAGAGGCATCCATGCTGGAAAGTCATCAGAAATAATCAAGAGGGTAGTCACAACTGCATGACCAATGATACTTTTTAAAAAAATATATGTCATGCATGGAATGCATGTAAAAAAACAGATGGGACTTCACTTGCATAGTTTATTCTGATGTTTTACACACAGAGACACACACACAGACACACACAGACACACACACACACACACACACACACATGCACACAGGAGAGAGAGAGAGAGAGAGAGAGAGAGAGAGAGACAGACAGACAGACAGACAGAGAGACACACAGACAGACACTCCTGAATTTGCATCAATCCACAGATTTACAATGCAATGCACCTCTTATATAAAGGTGAAGAGAGGGACCCTTGGTGCTCTCTGAACTTGGTGGCTTTCTTGCAGATGTTTCTTTACCCAAGTAGGTAACATCAGTGGTAGAAGGAAGAGAGGTATGTAGAGAGGAGGAGGGTGGGGGAAGGAGGAGGAGGAGGAAGAAGAAGAAGGGGGAGTGGAAGGAGGAGGAGGAGGACTATGGAACCCTTGGTGCTCTCTGAACATGGTTGTTTTCTTGCAAATGTTTTTTGGGGGGGATTTTTTTGGGGGGGGGGAAATTGGGGGTTTTTTTTGTAAAAAAAATTCTTCTGCGCATGCGCAGAAGCTGAGTTTCTGGTGCTGCGCATGCGTCGCCATCTTGTTTTTGGCTTTTTTTGGATTTTTTTTATTTTTCGGCACTGTGCATGCATGCGCCCACGAGGCGCGGCCACGAGGCGCAGGAGGAAGCGAACCGGCAGCGAGGTAAGTTAGAACCCACCCCTGATTTGCATGCTTTCGAACTGCGGCGGGTGGGCAGGAGCTGGCACAAGTAATGGGAACTCACCCTGTCACGCGGCGCTCGGGTCTTGAACCTGGGCTGTCAGCTTTCCAGCTAATGAGCTGAGCAATCACGCTCCCTATACTACAAATATTCTCTTATAAAAGTGAACAATATTCAATTCAATTTCAATTTTCATCTTCTGGCCCAGCATATGGTGGCACCTGACAAATTCTCCCTGGGGTTAGAAGTACCTAGATGGGCAACCCCCAGGCTGCAAACTAGAAAGAGCCATGACATGCCACTTCTGCATTTCTGTCAAAAAAGCTTCACCGATATATCAAGAGTAGATCTGACTTGAAAGAGATTTTAACCTTTCTTTTCTCTCCTTCCACCTCAAATGTGGTAACATCACGGATCAAAACTTTGCTGGAGGAAAAAAAGCAGAGTTGTGATTGTGTGTTTTGTATCTAGCCGCTCTCCGATTGCCCACTGTCCAGTAGGATCGAGGCAGTGACAACATCAATTATCCCAAATTTCTTGGAGTTCTTCTGTTTATATTACAGAGTCCATGGACTTCCTTAATAAAACAATGAATAACTAAAACACCCTTAATTATTAACCAGCAGTTCAATTAGCCACATCCCTTAGGACATCATGATGAGCCTGTAAAAATTAAGTGACTTTTAGGAAGGGAAGAATATAAATGATACACTAGGCAATTTGGCTTATGAAGCATACATGGTGTCCAGAGGTTGGTTCCTCCCGGTTCGGACTGGTTCGCCCGAACCGGTAGCGACCTGCTGGTGATGTCATGGTGACATCATGGAGCCGGTTCAGTCGGTGCCAGTCCGTGGGCGCCGCCATCTTTTTTTATTATTTATTTATTTATTTATTTATTGGGAAAAAAATTGGGGGGGGATTTTTTTTGATTTTTTTTTTCTTCTGTGCATGCGCAGAAGCTGAGTTTCCGGCACTGCCAAGCGTTGCCATCTTGTTTTTGTCTTTTTGGGGGGGGGGATTTTTTTTATTTTTTGGCACTGCCACGCAGCGTGGGAGGAAGCGAACCAGCAGCGAGGGAAGTTAGAACCCACCCCTGATAGTGTCCCATCAAACCAGATATGGATGGCTGTACACCAACCAGAGAGAGGCAAGTGACATCATTTTCATGATGACATCATCCCCAATGACGTGTATGGTATAACATGAACCACATACTTAATTTGTGTTAGTTGTGAGGTGATGACATGAGCCAGTCTGGTCTAGTGGTTAAAGTCCCGGCCTAGAAACCAGGAGACTGTGAGTTCTAGTCCTGCCTTAGCCATGAAAGCTGTCTGGGTGACTTTGGGCCAATTACCAGGAGAGAGTGAGTTCTAGTCCTGTCTTAAGCATGAAAGCTGGCTGGGTAACTTTGGGCCAATCACCAGGAGACGGTGAGTTCTAGTTCTGCCTTAGCCATGAAAGCTAGCTGGGTAACTTTGGGCCAATCACCAGGAAACAGTGAGTTCTAGTCCTGCCTTAAGCATGAAAGCCAGCTGGGTGACTTTGGGCCAATCACCAGGAGACTAGGAGTTCTAGTCCTGCGTTAGCCATGAAAGCTGGCTGGGTGACTTTGGACCAGTCACTCTCCCTCAGCCCAACCCACCTCACAGGGTTGTCGTGGCAAAAGGAGGAGGAGGAAGAAGTTTTATGTATGTTTCCTTGAATTATTTATAAATATTGGATAAAAATCTAATCGATCAATAAATAAATTTTATCGTGGATTTATTAGGAAACCAGATACAAGATAGTGAATAAGTGCTATTGCCTTTCTATTTCATCCCTACTTACCATTGTTAACTGATGAAAGAATGTGTTCTGTTTCTAAGTATGCATTCAGTATTTAGAGGAACTGTTTTCTTCCTTACTTCATTTCCTCTGCACAATCATTCATTTTAGTGGCTTGGGATTATATTATTAGTTTAAAAATGTAAATTGCTACCCTGTTTCCCCCAAAATAAGACATCCCCTGATAATAAGCCCAATGGGGCTTTTGAGTGCATGGCAATAAGGCCGAGCGCTTATTTCAGGGTTCAAAAAAATATAAGACAGGGTCTTATTTTCGGGGAAACATGGTAGTTTAAAAGTGTAAATTATGTCATGAAATGTTTCATAAAATGTTTGAACTTTCTCATTAGAAAGGATGTTATCTAGGAACATCCTAGGGGGTTGGACTAGATGACCTACAAGGTCCCTTCCAACTCTGTTAATCTGTAATCTGTAAAAACTATGTTTCTCCTGTTATACAAGTACATACACATAGTTCGTTTAGTGACCAAAAGTACAACAGCACTGAAAAAAGGGACTTATGACCATGTTTCACAGTTACGGCCATTGCAGCATCCCCACGGTCACGTGATAAAAATTCAGACCCTTGGCAACCGACTCATATTTATGACGGTTAAAGTGTCCCGGGATCATGTGATCTCCTTTTGCGACCTTCTGACAAGCAAAGTCAATGGGGAAGCCAGATTCACTTAACAATCACGTTACGAACTTAACAACTGCAGTGATTCACTTAACAACTACCTCGCTTAACAACAGAAATTTTGGGCTCAATTGTGGTCATACGTCGAGGACTTACCTGTATGCATTCAGGCTGCAGGGAATCTAATTTCATCCTTCCTTACTTTCCTGCATACAATCATTCATTTTAATAGCTCGTGATTATATTACTAGATTAAGAATGCCCAGTGCAAACTATGTAGGGACATGTTTTACAAAATATTTGAACATTGTCATTATTATATGAAAGGAAGTTATCTAGGATCTATCATTTCTCTGTTATAAATGTACATAGTGTCATTAACCTAGAATACCAGGGAGTTCTCTTTTTTTAAAAAAAAAGAAGAAAGAAAAATCACTTTCTTCCCAATTACTCTGTCCTTTTAATAAACACAAGGACTTTTTCAAGGTAACGTATAATGCATGGAGCATGATTGGCTAACTTGGAGGAACTCCACCTTTGGAATACAGGTAGCCCCCGAATTATGACCACATCGGAGCCCAAAATTTTTATGTTGCTAAGTGAGAAATTTGTGAAGTGAGTTTTGCCCCATGTTACAACTTTTCTTGCCGCATTTATTACGCGAATCACTGCAGTGGTTAAGTTAGTAACACGGTTGTTAAGTGAATCTGGCTTCCCCGTTGACTTTGCTTTTCAGAAGGTTGCAAAAAGAGATCACGTGACATAATACAATCCTTGGTTGTATAAATAGAGGCATGGAATCAAAATCACATGAAGTACTAGTACCGCTTTGCAAAACCTTAGTAAGGCCGCACCTGGAATACTGCATCCAGTTTTGGTCACCATATTACAAAAAAAGATGTTGAGACCTTAGAAAAAAATGCAGAGAAGAGCAACTAAGATGATTAAAAACCTGGAGACTAAAACATATGAAGAACGGTTTGGAAGAATTGGGTTTGGCTAGTCTAGAGAAAAGAAGGACTAGAGGGGACATGATCAGAGGTGGGCTGCTGCCGGTTCGCACCACTTCGGTCGAACCGGTAGTCAAGATTCCGCGCAGTTCGGCAAACCGGCAAATCCCACCACTGGCTGGCCCCGGCCCCGCTCATTTTTGGCCTGTTTTCCGGGCTGTTTTTCAGGCCCAAAAATGGCCCAAAAAACAGCTGAAAAGGGCCCAAAAACGGCCTGAAAACGGCCAAAAAAGGCGCCAAAAAAGGGGCCGAAAAATCGGCGGGGGCAGGACCAGCCAGTGGTGGGATTAGCCCCAACCAGCTGAATCCTACCTCTGCGTTTGAGGCGAGTGGCCAGGAGGCGGGGCTGGGTGTGATGAGTGACATCACCCACCCAATCACATGACCAACCGGCCACGCCTACCCAGCCAAAG
Source organism: Thermophis baileyi (assembly GCA_003457575.1). Taxonomy (NCBI): domain Eukaryota; kingdom Metazoa; phylum Chordata; class Lepidosauria; order Squamata; family Dipsadidae; genus Thermophis; species Thermophis baileyi. The sequence continues at coordinate 29,638 of QLTV01000430.1, forward strand.
AACCGGTTGTTAAATTATTTGCAGCCCACCACTGGACATGATAGCAGCATTCCAGTATTTGATGGGCTGCCACAAAGAAGGGGGGGCAACCTATTTTCTAAAGCACCCGAAGGCAGGACAAGAATCAATAGATGGAAACTAATCAAGGAGAGAAGCAACCTGGAATTAAGGAGAAAATTCCTGACAGTGAGGACAACTTGCCTCCAGAATAGCATTAGCAATAGCACTTAGACTTATATACCGCTCCACAGTTCTTTTTCAGCCCTCTCTAAGCAGTTTATAGAGTCAGCATATGGCCCCCAACAATCTGGGTCCTTATTTTACCTCAGAAGGATGGAAGGCTGAGTCAATTTTGAAGTTGTGAGTGTTCCATCACTGGAGGTTTTTAAGAAGAGACTGGACAGTCACTTGTGTGAAATGGTTTAGGATCTCCTGCTTGAGCAGGGGGCTGGACTAGAAGACCTCCAAGGTCCCTTCCAGCTCTAATCTGATTAAATTGATTGAATTGAAGATTATCATCCGGCTACATTCAACGACTTCCATAACCTCTTCTAGCAAGGTGGAAACAATGAGGCATTTAAGAAATGTTTCATCTAGGAATGCTTATTGTTAATCACTGGCCCATTAACCTTAACAATGTCAATGTCTTCGCACTAGGAGAATCCGCTAAATGGACGCCTAAGGTAGCAGTTAGAAGAACATTTTTGCAGAGATGAACATATTAATGCTTTATTTGGTTCCAAATGTGGTGTGAAGGGTTTTGGTTAAAGAGCTGATGTTCAGTTTCTCCCTCGGAGGGGAAGAAATATGGCAATTTGGAAGGAAGGAAGAGAAATAGGGGGACCGGGTAGGGAGGAGAGGGAAGCCAAATATAACGTGTTTTTGGAGATATCATGGTTTGAATTGAGAACCTCATGGCTGGGCTGTTAAGATAATATGGGCTGCCATTTGATGAGCGGCTTCTGGAAGAATTGCTTTAGTAACAGTAACAATAACAATAGATTTGTATGCTGCCTCAGAATGCTGCTTTTGGGGGTTTTAACTGCTAAGAGCACTTTTGTATTGTCAGCAGTTTTTGGAAATTGGCAGACACAGATGGTGATTACCAGTTTCTTTCTTTCTTTCTTTCTTTCTTTCTTTCTTTCTTTCTTTCTTTCTTTCTTTCTTTCTTTCTTTCTTTCTTTCTTTCTTTCTTTCTTCTTTCCTTCCTTCCTTCCTTCCTTCCTTCCTTCCTTCTTTTACTCCTTCCCTCCTTCCTTCTTTCCCTCCCTCCCTCCTTCCTTCCTCCTTCCTTCCTTCTTTCCTTCTTTCCTTCTTTCACTCCTTCCTTCCTTCCTTCCTTCCTTCCTTCTTTCCTTCTTTCCTTCCTCCCTCCCTCCCTTCCTCCCTTCCTTCCTTCCTTCCTTTCCTTCCTTTTTTCCTTCTTTCCTTCTTTCCCTCCTTCCATCCTTCCTTCCTTCCTTCTTTCCTTCTTTCCTTCTTTCCTTCTTTCCTTCTTTCCTTCCTGCCTTCTTTCCTTCTTTCTTTTCTCTCTCTCTCTCTCTCTCTCACCCCCTTTCCACCAGGCCCTTCCTTCCTTCCTTCTCCTCCCTCCTCTTTCCTTCTTTCCTTCTTTCCTTCTTTGCTTCTTTCACTCCTTCCTTCTTTCCCTCCCTCCCTCCTCCCTCCTTCCTTCTTTCCTCCTTTCCTCCCTTCCTCCCTCCCTCCCTTCCTTCCTTCCTTCCTTCCTTCCTTCCTTCCTTCCTTTCTTTCTTTCTTTCTTTCTTTCTTTCCTCCTTTCCTTCTTTCCTTCCTCCTTTCACTCCTTCCTTCCCTCCTTCCTTCCTTCCCTCCTTCCTTCTTTCCATCCCTCCTTCCTTCCTTCTTTCCTTTTCCTTCTTTCCTTCTTTCCTTCTTTCCTTCTTTCCTTCTTTCTTCTTTCCTTCTTTCCTTCTTTCCTTCCTTCCCTACTTCCTTCCTTCCTTTCTTCCAACATGCTTGATCTAATTGGATGAGTAAAGACTCTTGGAAAAAGATGAACCCTCAGGTAACCCCGTCCCAAGCCACGTAGGGTTTTAAAAGGGACTGCTGACATGTTAAATTGCACCCAGAAACACACAGGTAACCAATGCATCTCACACAAAAGAGTTGTTCCATGTGCCGTGTAACTAGTACTGTTTACTCCCTACGCAGTCACATTTATTGTTGTATGCTCTGCCATTTAAAGACCGAGTATTAAAAGATGTGAATTTTTATCTGTCAATGCATGTCTTCCATAAGGGAGAGGTGTGGTGGCCTAGAGGTGGAGCTCTCGCCTCACAATCAGGAGGTGGTGTGTTCGATCTTAGGTAGAGGCAGATATTTCTTTCTCTGGGCACACTGAGAATATATCTGCTGAACAAAACTCCGCTTTGGCAACAGGAAGGGCATCCGGCCATTAAAACACTCTGCTAGCTCCATTCAGTTGCCCCGACTCCACCCCGCAATGGATTATGGGGTCATTAAATGAAGATGAATGCATGTCTTCCATAAAGGAAGTGAAACATTCTACCTGATTTTTGTTTTAATTAACAACCCGGTCAGCAAACCGGTGAGACCTTTGATGCATTAACACAGAAGTTAGGACTTCCCCCCCCCCACAGATCATTTATGAACTGAGATCATGTTGTCTGGCTGAACTATTCAGAGTGTAGATTTTATGCTTCCTGCTCTGGTATCTAACCTGACTAAATGCAGGTCATTGAACATGATACCTTTCGCATAATGAAAGTTTGTTACGAGTGTTGCAAGCTGACCGCTGTTACAGCTTTTGAGAAAACAGCCGGCAAGGTTGAGGTTATGTTTGAGATGTTATGAGGTTTGACATGTGTTCCATACAAGGTATAATACACCCTGCAATTTACTTCTTTTTGTAATAATTTGATTAACTTTATCAAGGTACAAAATATAAAAGAAAGTGAAAACAGTGGGAAAAGGGGGAAAGAAAAAGGGAAGAGGAAGAAATGTAGAGGAAAAAAGAATAGAAAAACATTGCCTTCTGACTCTCTTTAGCACAGTAGAATAAGATAGTAACATTAAACCTCAACTTTTTACTTTTATAGACTAGTATATTCTAGCCCAGTGATGGCGAACCTATGGCACGCGTGCCACAGGTGGCACGTGGAGCCATATCAGAGGGCACGCGAGGCGTTGCCCTATGTCAGCTCCAGCGCGCATGTGCGTGCTGGCCAGCTGATTTTCGGCCTTGGGGAAGGCCGTTTTGCCCTCCAGAGGCTTCAGGGAAGCATCCTGAAGCCCCGGAGTGCAAAAAACGGCCCAACGGGAAAACCGGAAGTTCGGAAAAACGCACTTCCGGTTTGCCGTTGGGCTGTT
>QLTV01000430.1:51431-66980 GCA_003457575.1 Thermophis baileyi
GAGAGAGAGAGAGAGGGAGAGAGAGGGAGAGAGAGAGAGAGGAGAGCATCATGGTTAGAGCACCACTTTGGATGGACACAGGAAACTGGAATTCAAATCCCAATACATACCAATCTACTTGGAAAAAGTTCCTGATGCAAAAATTCCTTTCATGTGGCTTATCTTCGATCATTTTAGGTAAATCTTAGAACATAGAACATAGAATAATAGAGTTGGAAGGGACCTTGGAGGTCTTCTAGTCCAACCCATTGCTCAAGCAGGAGACGCTATATGATTTCAGACAAATGATTGTCCAGTCTCTTTTTGAAAGCCTCCAGTGATGGAGCACCCACAACTTTTGAAGGCAAGTTGTTGCACTGATTGATTGTTCTCACTGTCAGGAAATTTTTCCTTAGTTCTAGGTTGTTCTCTCCTTGATTAGTCTCCATTCATTTCTTCTTGTTCTGCTTTCAGGTACTTTGGAGAATAGTTTGACCCTCTCATCTTTTTAGGAGCCCCTCAAATATTGGAACAGTGCTATCTGGTTGGTCTTGGGCAGAGGTGGGTTCCTCCCGGTTCGGACCGGTTCGCCTGAACCGGTAGCGACCCGCTGGTGATGTCACGATGACGTCACGGATCTGGTTCGGTTGGTGCTGGTCCGTGGACACCGCCATCTTTTTTTTCAATTTTTTTTTGAAATTTTTTATTTTTTTTCCTTGCCTTCCATCCTTCCGAGGTGGGTAAAATGGAGATCCAGATTGTTGGGGGCAAGAGGCTGACTCTGTAAACCGCTTAGAGAGGGTTGTAAAGCACTGTAAAGCGGTATATAAGTCTAAGTGCTATTGCTATTGCTATCTTGTTTTTGGCTTTTCTTTTTTGGAATTTTTTTTATTTTTTTGCACTGAGCATGTGCGCGTGCGCGGCCACGAGTCGCGGGAGGAAGCGAACCGGCAGCGAGGTAAGTTAGAACCCACCTCTGGTCTCAGGTTAAAAATCAGATTGTCCAACAATCACTTGAAATTGAGTTGCCGTATAATTTAAACCAACTGTGCAATTTTTGTAGGTTTTCAAAAATGATTCGGCAAAACGTTATGGCACCCTATATTCACTCCTTGACCTATTCAAGCAACTTCTGAACTTTGACTAGAATTGCTGTAATAGTCTTCTTGAAGACAATAAAAAGTCGCCATGCCTCATTGTTTCTGCCCTTGTGGCGCACCAAAGGAAGAATCCATAACACTTTTTATATTGCAGGTTTATACGATATCACATCAACATTTCATATATATATATATATATCTTTCCTGGACAATCAGACAGTTTCTGTGTTGATTTTCGGGTTGCTGATAAAGCCTTTTTGTACAACCTATATCGCTGCCAAGTTTTGTTATCTAGTGCTAAGACTTTGGTAAGGAATCAATCCATAGGAAGATTTAAGATCGAAGATGTATTGCTGTATATGTTTATTTGTGGCTTAGTTGTTCTATCTCTGTTTTAATTTTTTCCTCCTTTTTCTGTTTTGTTTGCTGACTAAAAGCCATAATAAATAAAATTGATTAGCTATTCCATGCAATAAATAAAATTGATTGATTAGCCGTTTCATGTAATAAATAAAATTGATTGATTAGTTACTCCGTGCAATAAATAAAATTGATTAGTTACTCCGCACAATAAATAAAATTGATTGATTAGCCATTCCATGTAATAAATAAAATTGATTGATTAGCTGTTCCATATAATAAATAGAATTGATTAGTTACTCTGCACAATAAATAAAATTGATTGTTTAGTTACTCCACACAATAAATAAAATTGATTGATTAGCCATTCATTCTAATAAATAAAATTGATTAGTTACTCCGCACAATAAATAAAAAAGATTGATTAGTTACTCCGCACAATAAATAAAATTGATTGATTAGCCATTCCATGTAATAAATAAAATTGATTGATTAGCTATTCCTATTCCATGTAATAAATAAATTTGATTGATTAGCTATTTAATGTAATAAATAAATAAAATTGATTAGCCATTCCATGTAATAAATAAAATTGATTGATTAGCCATTCCATGTAATAAATAAAATTGATTGATTAGATACTCCGTGCAATAAATAAAATTGATTGATTAGCCATTTCATGTAATAAATAAAATTGATTGATTAGCCATTCCATGTAATAAATAAAATTGATTAGGTGTTCATGCAATAAATAAAATTGATTGATCAGCTATTTCATGTAATAAAATTGATTGATTAGCTATACCATGTAAGACCCTAATTGATATCTTGATTACTTTCGTGGCCACCACGTTAAAAGTCCCTTTATCTCCGTATGCTTGTTTAATTATGCAGAAATCATCACGCAAAAAGTATGCAACATTTATCACAACCTGATAACATTTATCTTAATTGCTGGGGGAGGGGGGGAGTCTTTAAAGCATTTTTCATGATCCCAGCGTAAGAATCTTGCTAAATATAGTTCAGTAAAAGCTGAATAAAATTCCCATCAGAACAGGATCTTTGTCTTCCTTTCCTTCCAGTTAGGTAATTCCCTCGACATACAAATGTTCCACCTCAAATCATAGCAATTAAGGATGGGAAAGAAACACCAGCCAGTAATGCTGTATATCTTTGGCCTTTGCAGTGGTCCCTGGGGAATATTCAGCCCAACAGTGTAAATATTTCAAGCTGCAAGACTTTCGGTTCTCTGGGTGATATTAACGGCAGCCTTACTGCTACAAAGCTATTACCGCTCGTATTTCACGGAGATTCTTCTCATTAAGTACAACAGCTCCTCCTGTAACTTTTTAAAGTAATGCATGTTGATTAGTAGCATCAACTTGCTGTTGGTATGAGATACATCCTGAACAGGACCTTCTCTGAGTTAACATCTGACTTTCCACCTTGGGGTGAATTAGCAATGAGGTGGTCTCTCGGGTTAGGAAGCGCCCTGCCTTTTCTTTCTTTTCTTTTCTTTTTAGCAAAACCAGTCCTGTTTCTTAAAGAAACTGTGTCATTTAAGCCAGGTTGGTTTTTTTTTTTTTTTTAGAGAATTTTACATTTTGTTGCAGCTGGAGTCTAAATGGGATGTGTCTTACTTGCCCAAACTGGGGGAAAGTCCACGAGAAGAGAGGACAGCAGATCAACAAGAGAAGAGGTGCAGCATTCAGAACAGAATAACAGAGTTGGAAGGGACCTTGGAGATCTTCTAGTCCAACCCTCTGCTCGGGCAGGAAACCTTATACCATTTCAGACAAATGGTTGTCCAATCTCTTCTTAAAAACTTCCAATGTTGGAGCATCCACAACTTCTGGAGGGAAGTTGTTCCACTGATTAATTGTTCTGTCAGGAAATTTCTCCTTAGTTCTAGGTTGCTTCTCTCCTTGAGTAGTTTCCACCCATTGCTTCTTATCCTGCCCGCAGGTGCTTTGGAAAATAGGTTGACCCCTCCTCTTCTTTCCAGTGTGATAGGGAAAGGAAGTGTGTGTGTGTGTGTGTGTGTGTGTGTGTGTGTGTGAGAGAGAGAGAGAGAGAGAGAGAGAGGGAGATGTTAGAAAATGAAAAGAGAGAGCGAGTGAGAGAGAGAGAGAGAGAGAGAGAGAGAGAGAGAGAGAGAGAGAGAGAGAGAGAACCTTTGGGTAAGTGTTGACTCCTGCCTGGACTGGTTCCTGCAATTTTCTTGGCAAGGTTTTTCAGAACTGGTTTGCCATTGTCTCTTTCTTGGATGAGACAGAAGGACTGGCCCAAAGTCACCTAGCAGACGTCATGTCTAAGGTGGAACTAGAACTCACAGTCTCCCAATTTCTAGCCTGATGTTTAACCACCACTCCAAATTGGTGCCATTATGCATGTAAACAAAGCAAGGAACATCCAAGAATAGCAATAGCAATAGCACTTAGACTTATATACCACTTTACAGTGCTTTACAGCCCTCTCTAAGCGGTTCACAGAGTTAACATATTGCCCCCAACAATCTGGGTCCTCATTTTACCCACCTTGGAAGGATGGAAGGCTGAGTCAACCTTGAGCCGGTGAGATTTGAACTGCCGAACTGCAGCTAGCAGTCAGCTGAAGTAGCCTGCAGTACTGCACTCTAACCACTGCGCCACCTCGGCTGGGTGCAGAGCCAATGTACAATGAAATAACATCTCTCTCTCTCTTCTCTCTCACACACACACACACACACACACACACGTTTTGGATAAGGCTTAGTGGAAGACTGCTGTCACAGTGGCAAACTTAGCTTCACCCCCCATTAACTTTTTCTCATTATTTGGATGTATTTCTTAATTTGAACTTCAAGGAAGACTGCTCTGCCAGCCCATGTTTACTTGTATTTTAGAGCAATTACAGTACTGTTGACAGAATGATTTCAAAATGTACACCTTGAAAATCTACCCTGTTATAGTTACGAGAGAGGGAGAGAGAAAGAAGAGGGAGGGAGGGAGGGAGGGAGGGAGGGAGGGGTGGATGGAAAGAGTCAGGTAAATATAGACATAGACATGATGATGATGATGATGATGTTATCCAATCAGTCAAGTCTAACTTTTGGTGGTTCTATGGGCCAGGACTCTCCACATCTTCCAATCTTGCATTGCTTCTTTGAGTTTTTTTATGCTCTGGCTGGTGTCAGCTTTGATGGTGAGACATAGACATAGACATAGACATAGACATAGACATAGACATAGACATAGACATAGACATATTCATAGAGATGGAGATGAAGACAGAGATGGATGGACAGAGACATAGGCAGATGGATAGACAGACAGACAGACAGACAGATGTTATGGCCTATAAATCTACATATATTCTTCTCACAACAAAATACGTGAAGGAATGTTCTATCTTGGTGGGGTTAGGGTTCTTCAACAGAGTACGGGGGAATCTTAAGATATATAAATGTGAGAAAAACCCAGATTAAAGCAAGCTTGGCCTGCAGCAATCAGGTTAATGATCAGATGGAAACTTGCTGTGGAGCTGATCTGAAAAAGAATTATGATCTCAGCTCAGGGGTTGAAATTCAGCAGGTTCTGACAGGTTCTGGAGAACCGATAGCGGAAATTTTGAGTAGTTCAGAGAACCGGCAAATACCACCTCTGGCTGGCCCCAGAGTGGGGTGGGAAATGGAGATTTTGCAATATCCTTCCCCCAGGAGTGGGGTGGGAATGGAGATTTTGCAATATCCTTCCCCCAGGAGTGGGGAGGGAATGGGGATTTTGCAGTATCCTTCCCCTGGAGTGGGGTGGGAATGGAGATTTTGCAATATCCTTCCCCCTGGAGTGGGGTGGGAATGGAGATTTTGCAGTATCCTTCCCCTGCCATGCCCACCAAGCCACACCCACAGAACCGGTAGTAAAAAAAATTGGATTTCACCACTGTCTCAGCTCTAGGACTGAAGAGGACATTTGATTAAGAGATGAAAAGAACAAGGTCCAAAGACAATAGAGGGACAAAAGGAAGAAGAAAAAGGGAACAGCAACAGCTGAAACAAAGAACCAGACAAGTGATTCTCTGCTGTACTTAATGCATAGAAGAGAATATTTGTAGCTCAGGGTTGAACTGTGGGGTCCTTGGTGGTCTCTGAGCTTGGTGATTTTCTTGCAGAGGTTTTATTACCCAAACTAGGTCACTTCATCTGATCCCATTATGATGTCATCTAGTAATGGGTAATAAAACATCTGCAAGAAAACACCAAGCTCAGAGAGCACCAAGGATGCCTCACAGTTGACCCCAAAAAGCAGACTGAGAGGATTTTGGGTGTAGGGATCACTTGAGAAGCCGTAAAAGCAGCTTTGGTTTTATACGCAGAGATAATGCACTGAGAGATAATAAACTATAAGAAAGAACAAAACTCCCATTGAGGAAGTGAGAATTCTACTGTCTTGTTAGATTAATTATAGCACATCAAAAAAAGCGTTTTGTAGTTCCCATAATGCGCAGACTGGCCCCCAATTTGGAATACACGAGGAGAGGATGCTTCTGCTGTTCAGAAGGAACTCCATGGTGATGGCTTCTACTCCGAGTAGATATTCATTAATATGAAGAACGATGAACATTTGCTTATTTATTTGATTGCGATTGTTGTTCAACATGTAGCCCATTTTTCTGCTTAGGCAAGCACTCAAGAGAGGGAACCATTAATATGAAACTCCAAAGGCTGAAAACATTGAATTAATTCTACTGATTAACCACTGCCTGCAAGTCTACCAAAGGGATGACTTTTACGGATTTTCTACGTGCTGAGAAACTTTTAGACTTAGAATAACTTTATTGTCACTTTAAATGTACACTAATCGGCATACATTAAAATGGAATTTCATTACGTACAGCTCTCAAAGGGTCACCACCTCCAACGTACACGACATAAACATGACAAAAATATAAATAAATAAATAGATAGATAGATAGATAGATAGATAGATAGATAAATAAATAAATAAATATTTATACATGTACCCACATACCCACATATATTATATGAACACAGAAAAACAACACAGTCTAGTTCGGATGTGTACATGTACATGGCAAGACAAACGAATCTTGCGAGTTTACCAGACGGATGGCATGGAGAACAAAGCTGTTACAGAATCTGGTAGTCCTGATAGAAATACTTCGAAACCTCCTCCCAGAGGGGAGCAACAGAAACAGACCGTGAAGTGGGTGTGTGGGGTCTCTAACAATGCTTCGAGCTCTAAGCGCATAGCGCTTATAAGCAGCATCCTGAATAACAGGAAGCGAGCTTCCTATAATCTTCTCGGTTGTCCTCACCACTCTCTGTAGGGACTTTCTATCTGAGGCACTGCTGCCACCAAACCAAACAGGGATGCAGTTTGTTAAAATGCTCTCAATCGTGCCTTTGTAAAAAGTGGCCAGGATAGAAGGAGAAAGATGCGCTCTCCTCATCCGATGCAGGAAATGCAGATGTGGTTTGCACGCTTCACTAAGGATGACGTGTGGAGAGACCAGTTGAGTGATCTGCACCCCCAGATAATAGGGACAAAGAAAATGGGGACAAATGCAAGTCTTAAGGAAGGATGTTACATAATCTAAGAGAAACCCAATGTCAGGGTTCCAGGTAACACCCCCAACGAAAAGAAACTCCAAGGCTTGGATTTCCTCAAAGCTACAATTTATTAGAGATGTCATATTGGCACATGTGAAAACTCGAATCTGAGAGCTTCCGGGTTTTCTCCATCCAAACGAAAGTTCAAGACCCTGCCCAACATCCACATGTCCATCACACCAGGGGTGAAATGCTCCCGGTTCGCTCGTACCTGTCGGTCGCTGTAGAGCCGGCCGCCAAGGTAGTGCGAGGTGCCACCCACCCGCCTGGACGCCGCCATTTGGGTTCTTTTACTCTCTGCACACGGGCAAAGCGTTCTGTGCATGCACAGAGTGTAAAAGAACCCAAACGCCGGCATCCGGGTGGGTGGACGGTGCCTTGCACTACCTTGGCGACTGGCTCTACGGCGACCGACAGGTACGAGCGAACCGGGAGCATTTCACCCCTGCATCACACGATCCAATCAGTCACTGTCCAAAACTGCATGCCATTTCCTATTGACGGGATGATAAAGGATGTGGAGGCTAAACCATACGATGAATGATTGAGGGAACTAGATATATCTAGTTTAACAAAGAGAAGGACTAGGGGTGACATGATAGCAGTGTGATGTGGGAGTATGAATGGATTTTCCAGAAAAAAAACTGCAGATTACAGGAATTTGCGCTTCAGTTTGAGATGCAAAAAACACAGACTCCTCCCCAGCAGTCTGCGCCTGGGGTCAACAGTGAAGGGACACAGGGCAGAAAACATTCTGCAGCCAGGAAGGCTCCACACCCATTTGCACCACTCAGGTGACCCTGAGGACACAGATAAACCTCCTGGTGGCCTCAATGACCCTCTAAAAGAATGCAAATGACTAGCTGTCTGCAACTCCTTCCGTTCCCCACCATCCAGTCAGATGCTGAAGAAGCTTCTTGGATGAGAAGCGAAACGTCTTCAAAGAAAAACCAGACAGTTGCCTCCTGAAAAAAGCACCTTTGGGACAACCATGACCTGGATGACTGAGAATCTCCATAGACATGATAGCAGTCTTCCAGTACTTGAGGAATCACAGAGAAGAGAAAGCCAACCTATTATCCACAGCATCAGAGGACAGGACAAAAAGCAATGGGTGGAAGATCAGTAAACAGAGGTCCAAGCTAGAACTAAGGAGAAATTTCCTGACAGTAAGAACAATCAGTGCAACAGCTTGCCTCCAGAAGTTGTGGGTGCTCTAACACTGGGTTGTTTTTTTTAAAAGAGATTGGACAGCCATTTGTCCAGAATGGTATAAGGTCTCCTGCTTGAGGAGCTGGTTGGACTAGAAGACCTCCAAGGTCCCTTCCAATCTATTATTCTATGCCAAACAAATTGTGCGTTGCTGGTTTCAGACATTGAAGGTGCCTCCAGAAATACAGAGAATGAAAACAAGTCTTTTATAGTTCAGGAACTGTGAGTGAGAATTGTACTGCCTCTGAATTTTAGATTATATATCAATGTTTTCCAGCTTAGCGTCCTTCTTACTTAAAAGGATATTGTTTCTGGGAGTTCAAACAATCTGGGAACACGTATATCCTCAGGTTGTAGCCATATGGTGATATTGCCCGAGATTACTTTTTAATAGCTATAGTTTCAAAAACTATATTGCATGCAAGGAAGTACTTATATACCCATTTCCAGGGGAGGGCTGCTGGGGGTTCGCAGAGGTTCGGGAGAACCTCTAGCTAAGATTCTGTGCAGTTCGGAGAACCCCCAAATCCCACTCCTGGCTGGCCCTGCCCACCCCACTCATCCCCTCCCAGGAGTCCCCACGCGGCCCGTTTTGGATGCAGGTAAGTGCAGGGCGCGCACGGAGGCTTGGGGAGGGCAAAAAACGGGCCTACCGGAAGTTCAGAAGGCCAGAAACAGGCCCGTTTCCGGCCTCCAGAGAGCCTCCGGAGCCTGGGGAGGCCGTTTTTGCCCTCCCGGAGGCTCGAGGAAAGCCTCCGGAGCCCGGGGAGGGCAAAAACGCCCCCTACCCCACCGTGGTGCAGAAGGCCGACTAGGCCACGCCCACCATGGCCACGCCCACCCAGCAACCGGGCAGAGAACCCCTTGCTAAAAATTTTGAAGCCCACCCCTGCCCATTTCCCATGAATTTCACTACAATATTTTCAAATTCCACTATTCCCCGAAAGAATAGACAGGAGAAAAAACCCCCAAGTCGGGAGGTGAAATGCAGAAATTATTTAAGAGCCCAAAAACCATTGCAAAATTAAGAACATGATGAAAAAGTAAAAAGGACCGATTAAAAGGTAATGTACCCCGAAGAACTGAAGAACAGAACTGGCCATCACGAAAGGGTAAAGGGCATCAGGAATAATTTAACCTCTGCAAAAAAAAAACAAAAAAAAAAAAAAAAAAAGGAGCTCAGATAGATCAAACCAAAACCAGCCTATTTTATCATTCCACTGGCCAGCCAGATCCTCCATCTTTGCTAAATGGTTCGATTTCAGAGTCCTCGACTTACAACAGTTCACTTAGTGACTGTTCAAAGTTACAACAGCACTGAAAAAAGTGACTTAGGACCATTTTTCACACTTATGACCGTTGCAGCATCCCCATGCTCACGTGATCAAAATTCAGATGCTTAACAACTGGTTCATATTTAGGACGGTTGCAGTGTCCCCGGGGGGTCACGTGTGTTGTGCTTGGACTCTTGCCAAGATGTTAATTAACAGTTGGTGCACCGAAAGGACTATTTTATGATTTAATGGACTTTAACACACACGACTGCTAAGAAAGCATTAGTAGTTTCACGAGTATTAAACAAGGTTTTTTTTGTACGTTGCTTGTGTTGTTTTTCTTGGATCGGCAGCTGGGACAGAACAACGTGATCCCCTTTTGTGACCTTCTGAGAAGCAATTTCAAGGGGGAAACCAGGTTCACTTAACAACTGTGTTATTAATTTAATAACTGCAGTGATTCACTTAACGAATGTGGCAAGCAAACTCGTATGATGGGGCAAAACTCGCTTCACAAATTTCTCAGGGACATAAATTTTGGGCTCAATTGTGGTCATAAATTGAGGACTGCCTGTATTTTTTTTAGAATACATTTTGATTATTTTGATCTGACTTGAACATCGGGATAAACAGAAACATAGGTAAATGTAAAGGTTCCCCCGCACATATGTACTAGTCATTCCCGACTCTAGGGGGCGGTGCTCATCTCCGTTTCAAAGTCGAAGAGCCAGCGCTGTCCGAAGACGTCTCCGTGGTCATGTGGCCGGCATGACTAAACGCCAAAGGCGCACGGAGCGCTGTTACCTTCCCACCAAAGGTGGTTCCTATTTTTCTACTTGCATTTTTCATGTGCTTTCGAACTGCTAGGTTGGCAGAAACTGGGACAAGTAACGGGAACTCACTCCGTTACGCGGCACTAGGGATTCGAACCGCTGAACTGCCAACCTTTCTGATCGACAAGCTCAGCGTCTTAGCCACTGAGCCATGTGTATAAGTTCCTCTTCTCCTTTATCTGATCCTCCCTAGGAAGCATCTCTGCCTCTGTCTCTCAAGGTCATTCCCACATACCATTACAGCATGGCCTAGCTTGCTTGCCACCAACACGGTTGTTAAGTGAATCCGGCTTCCCCATTGACTTTGCTCGTCAGAAGGTTGCAAAAAGGGGATCACGTGATCTCGGGGACACTGCAACTGTCATAAGTATGAGTCAGTTGCCAAGCCTCTGAATTTTGATCACGTGATCACGGGATGCTGCAATGGTCATAAGTATGAAAAATGGCCATGTCACTTTTTTCAGTCCCGTTGTAACTTTGAATGGTCATTAAGTAAACTGTTGTAAGTCGAGGACTACCTGTACTCAAGCAAACAGTACTGAAGCAACTAGTTCCACTTAGTTTCATCCTTACCTCAAATATGTATTTTCTTGGGGGCACGCTGTTATTTTTATTTATTTGTATCCTTTTATTACTTTTACAAATAATGCAAGGTGGAAAACATATCCAACACACCTTCCTCTTCCTATTTTCCGCACAACAACAACTTTGTGAGGTGGATTGGACTGAGAGAGAAAGTGATTGGCCTAAAGTCACCCAGCTGACTTTTATGCTTAAGGCGGGACTAGAACTCACAGTCTCCTGATGATTGGCCCAAAGTCACCCAGCTGGCTTTTTTGGCTAAGGCAGTACTAGAACTCACAGTCTCCTGTTGATTAGCCCAAAGTCACCCAGCTGGCTTTCTTGGCTAAGGCAGGACTAGAATTCCCAGTCTCCTGATGCTTGGCCCAAAGTCACCCAGCTGGCTTTCTTGGCTAAGGCGGGATTAGAACTCACAGTCTCCTGTTGATTAGCCCAAAGTCACCCAGCTGGCTTTCTTGGCTAAGGCAGGACTAGAACTCACATTCTCCTGTTGATTAACCCAAAGTCACCCAGCTGGCTTTCATGCCTAAGGTGGGACTAGACTGGGAATTCCCAGTCTCCTGATGATTGGCCTGAAGTCACCCAACCGGCTTTCATGACTACGGCGGGACTTGAACTCGTGGCCTCTTGCTTTCTAGCCAGATGCCTTAACCAGTGGACCAAACTGGCTCTCATGGTCATCTTGCAAGGCCAAACAATCCCACTTCTTCAAGGGAGGTGTGGAGTGCCCATCCATACTTGTCCCAAGGCACCTTTCCTGTTTGAGATTCAAAGTGATGCATATCCTACTATCTCAATAAAAGAGTCAGTATAGTTTTCTATGCTCTGGAGACGGGATTTGCCTTTTCACCATTACCTTCACACCTCTTCCACCGCCGGTCTTTGTGTTCATTGCAGAGACATCGTTTTGTTCTCTGCGTTTATGCCTCTAAGCATGAAGCAACCGTGATTGCCCGGCCTAAGTGGTAGAGATAGACCTTTAGTACATGCTTTGCATCTGATGAGCTGTGCTGAAATAATGAGGGCTGCCTGCTTCCATCGACTGTTGCAATTTCCTCAAATCAGGCCAGGCATGCCAAAACATTCAGCAAGGTTTGTTAAACACATTTCTAAAGTCCCCGGCCAATTTAAAATTTCATGTTATGGTAGATCTGCAAGACGTTGATGGACAAGGCATCATCCAAAATTTATGCTCTTCGCAAGAGTTTGCTTCTGTCTCAGGATGCAAAGTGAATGTGAAACAACCTTCAGGAATACAGATGCATCGGCTAGGCCTCAGTTCTGAAATACTTTTTTTTAACCTTGGTAGACCTGTCCGGAGTATTGCTGTGTTAAAAGAGAGGCTAGACTAGAGGTGTCCATCCTTGGCAACTTTAAGACCTGTGGACTTCAATTCTCAGAATTCTCCAGAATTCTGGGAGTTGAAGCCCACAAGTCTTAAAGTAAGACCGCACTTGGAATACTGCATCCAGTTCTGGTCCCCATATTATAAAAAGGATGTTGAGACTCTGGAAAGAGTGCAGAAACAAGCAACAAAGTTGATTAGGGGGCTGGAGGCTAAAACATATAAAGAATAGTTGCTGGAACTGGGTTTGTCTGATCTAGTAAAAAGAAGGACTGGGGTGACCGTGATAGGAGTCTTCCAAAATTTGAGAGAGGGAGAGGGGAGAGAGGAGAGGAGAGGAGAGGAGAGGAGAGGAGAGGAGAGGAGAGGAGAGAAGAGAAGAGAAGAGAAGAGGAATAGGAGAGAGAAGAGAAGAGAAGAGAAGAGAAGAGGAATAGGAGAGAGGAGAGGAGAGGAGAGGAGAGGAGAGAGGACGGGAGAACAGAAGTGAGGGGGAGGCGGGGAGAGGAGAGGAGAGGAGAGGAGCGGGGAGGGGAGGAGAGGAGAGGAGAGGAGAGGAGAGAAGAGAAGAGAAGAGAAGAGAAGAGAAGAGAAGAGAAGAGAAGAGAAGAGAAGAGAAGAGAAGAGAAGATGAAACTTGTTAAGTTAGAGAAGTGGGTTGGAATATTTTAAGCCAAATACAGTTTTGCCAGAATGACATATCATCTGTGGAAAGCAAGTGTGAGCCAAGAAAAAAGAAGCTGCTTTAAGGCTGAGGCAACCAGTCATGCTTCAAATCACATTTTGACTTTCTAAGCCAGATTTCTGCCCAGTCCAATTGCATTTGAGTAAGCTTATTTGATTTAGTGGATGCTAAAACAAAATCCAAAATTCAGATGCATCCACAAAATGAAGTTCTCCAATCACAGGAACAAGGCTTCCATTTCATTCTGTAAGGGTCAGACTTCACCTCAAGCAGCATATCCAAGTCTGAGCTCCATGCTTTAGGATAGATTCAGACCAGGGGTGGGTTCCTCCCAGTTCGGACTGGTTCTCCCAAACCGGTAGCAGCCCGCTGGTGACGTCACGATGACATCACCGAACCGGATTGGTCGGTGCCGGTCCATGGGGGCTGCCATCTTTTTTTTTTTAATTTTAATTTTTATTTATTTTTATTTATTTTTTTAAAAAAATTCTTCTGAGCATGTGCAGAAGCCGAGTTTCCAGCACTGTGCATGCGGTCGCCATCTTGTTTTCGGCTTTTTAAAAATTATTATTATTTATTTTTTTGGAATTTTTTTGGCACTGCGCATGCGCGCGCCCAGAGGGCGCGCCCACGCGACGTGGGAGGAAGCGAACCGGCAGTGAGGATAGATTCAGACATTCTAGAAGAAGCAAAGTCTCTTTCCCACATGATGTTTCTATGAAGGTTCAACTCCAGGATTTCATGTATCTTGACCAAAGTTCAAGTTTGATCTGGAATCTCCAGCAAAGTTGCTACCAAGAAACAGAACAAGATCAACTCTAGAGGTTCTTCTAGAGTGGGCAGCCATAATGAATGTAGTAACAACAACAACAGGAACATGATAAGCTCCATTCACTTTTGGGGTCAAGAAGAGGTTAGACAGATCTTTGAGACGCTTTCATTTGGACTCCTTTTTGATGACCCTTTCCCAATCTATGGACCTGCTGTGTCACAGATACATGTCCATATCTTCCCTCCACCCCTCCAAAAAAGTTGCCCTGCACCTTGTCGCCCAAGATTAATGGTTAATTTGTCAAAAGGGAGAAATGATATGCTATGGTAGTTTCGCTTAATCAACTTAATGTACGTTAATTTCAATTCCAATTATATTGAACTAAAGAACAATTATTTCTCAAAATGAAATTTTAATGAGAGCAATGTTAACTCGGGCTGTAAAATTTTGTGGAACTTCTGGGGGATGACCTTGAAATCCAACGGTTTAAGTTTGTTTGTAGAAGTATTCCAGCTGTTAGTCCATGATTACACATCTCAGAATACAACAATAATAGAGTTGGAAGGGACCTTGGTGGTTTTCTAGTCCAACCCCCTGCTCAAGCAGGAGACCTTATACCATTTCAGACAAATGGCTGCACAGTTTCTTCTTAAAAACCTCCAGTGATGGAGCACTCACAACTTCTGGAGCAGTGGTGGGATTCAATTTTTTTTACTACCAGTTCTGTGGGCGTGGCTTGGTGGACGTGGCTTGGTGGGGATCATGTGACTGAGTGGGCGTGGCCAACTGGACATCACTCACAGTAAGGTCGAGTGGGCGTGGCCAACTCAACATCACCCCACCAAGCCACGCCCACCAAGCCACGCCCACGGAACCGGCAGAAAAGGCAGCTCCTGCAGCCTGTCCCTTTATGGTCCCCCCTTCCCCCCACATCAAAGTACCTTAAAGGGACACTGCAGTCCGGCTGCCTTCCGAGCAGCTCCGCTGCGACGCCGTCCCTCCGGCGCAGCAGGCTGTTCTTCTGGTCAAGTCTGGCAATGGGGTGCGGCTGCACACGTGCACCAGCAGGCAATGGGGTGTGCATGCGTGGCCGGTGCAAAGAACAGGGTGGTGACGGCGGTGACGGGACTTCAGGCCTTTTTTTCAGCCTGTAGTTTTTGGTAGTTTTTGGTGCAAGAAGCCTGCAGCCGCTGCCTCTTTGCCAGCTGGAACCAAGCCGGCAGCGGCGGCTGGAGGCTTCTCGTGCTGAAAAAGAGGCAGCATCTGCAGGCTTCTTGCGTTGAAAACTACCGAAAACTGCAGGCCAAAAAAGAGGCCTGAAGAAGTCGCCACCCTGTTCTATGTGCCAGCCACGCACGCGCACCCCATTGCCTGTCAGTGCCGCCTGCAGCCAGACCCGGCCAGGAGAACGGCCTGCTGCGCTGGAGGGACAGCATCGCAGTGGAGCTGCTTGGAAGGCAGCCAAAAACTACCAGCGGCTGAGGCTTGCCGGCTGAGCCTCGCCAGGGACCCCCACCAAGGCACGGATGAAGGTGAGCAAGGCGGAGGGCAAGTGAGCGGCATGTGGGCAGAGGCCCCGGGGAAGGCCAGAACCATTCCCCCACCTGGCCAAGGCGAACGGTGAGCGGGTAGAGGCTCCGGGGCAAGGCCGGAGCCGCCGAGCAGGCAGCATGCTTACCTTTGGTGAGCAGAGCAGGTGAGTCATGGAGGCAAGGTGAGGCGATTAGCTGGGCCGTGTGGCAAAGGCAAAATATATATCCCGTGGGCGGGGCGAGTGGGTGGGCGGGGGCAAGCAG
>QLTV01000430.1:110261-117761 GCA_003457575.1 Thermophis baileyi
CTATTCTATTCTATTCTATTCTATTCTATTCTATTCTATTCTATTCTATTCTATTCTATTCTATTCTATTCTATTCTTGCCAACGTCCAATGATGGATATGGCAGAAGAAGAAGGAGGAGGAGGAGGAGGAGGAGAAGAAGAAGAAGAAGAAGAAGAAGAAGAAGAAGAAGAAGAAGAAGAAGAAGAAGAAGAAGAAGAAGAAGAAGAAGAAGAAGAAGAAGAAGAAGAAGAAGAAGAAGAAGAAGAAGAAGAAGAAGAAGAAGAAGAAGAAGAAGAAGAAGAAGTAGTAGTCAACTGTACAGTGCTAGAAAAAGTGAATTCCTGAAACTCCCTCTTACACTCACAAGCAAGGTCAGACACCTACAACTATGTAGTAAAGGCAAAAGAAGCATTGTGGTTAGAGTCCATTTCTGAGCAGCCAGTGTGTTCTAGAAATTGAGCTTTCTATTTCAGGAAATCTTGGTGAGCACAGACAACATGTTCCCTAAACAGAGAGTGGTTTAATGCTCCAGAAAATAGCTCTCTTTCAACACAATTAGAATACACCCATTCACTTAGTAGCATGCTGGGTGTGCAGCTTGCTCTACAACCTTTAAGAGAGCTGGGAATTCTCTTTTGGCACCACAGGATTTGAGATGAAAATTATTGAAACTATTTCAAGCAGAATCGTCGTTTCAGGTGACTTAACACCTTTTATCTGCTCCCAGATCTGTGGGACATGCTGACCAACATAAAACCAGCATTGGGGGATCCTACAAGAACCAGTGTAGAATGAATGGGAGCTATGCAATACTTCAAGTTGAATCTTCAAAAGGTGCTTGGGTGGGTGTAGAAGCTCAAAAGTAGTGTCTGTCTGCATCCTTTTAAAGCAGCTGTGTCTCTTCCCAGGATTGCGCAACGTTCCAAAACATTAATGCCACATCAGTGCTACTGCATACTCCAATGATCAATCAGATGATGGAATACCAGATACTGATCAATGGTAGACCAGCCTTACTCCTCCACAAGTATGTTGTGTTTTGTCCCAGTTATCAATGAAAATTTTGGACACAGTTGTAGTTATAAACCAAGGGTTCCCTCGTACAATATTTTCTGGCCTCACCTCATAAAAATGGATTACAACTGGCATGTTCTCCCTTAAGGATTATCTCAGAAACATCACATCCTTCTCCAGACAGGCATAATATTTCCAAAATACGATCATTTGAGCCTTAAGTAAGTAATTTATGTCTCATTTATTTATCTGTTTTTATTTTTATTTATTTATTTATTTATTTATGTATTTATTTATTTATTTATTTATTTATTTATTTATTTATTTATTTATTTATTTATTTTGTCAAGCGTATATATGATTACAGACAAAGTATAAACATGATTGTGAATACATAAGATGTATAAGCATGGTTACATGTTTACGAGATGGTTACGAATACATGGGGACCAGAGGTGGGTTCCTCCCGGTTCGGACCAGTTCGCCTGAACTGGTAGTGACCCGCTGGTGACGTCAAGATGACGTCACGGATCTTTTTTGGTCGGTGCCAGTCAGTGGACGCCACCATCTTTTTTCTGGATTTTTTTTGGGGGGGGATTTGGGGGGGATTTTTTCCGGGTTTTTTTCCTTCTGCGCAAGCGCAGAAGCCAAGTTTCCAGCACTGTGCATGCGTCACCATCTTGTTTTTGGCTTTTTTGTGGGGGATTTTTAAAAAAAATTTTTGCACTGCGCATGCGCGCGTCCATGAGGCGTGGCCACGTGGTGTGGGAGGAAGCGAACCAGCAGCGAGGTAAGTTAGAACCCACCCCTGATGGGGACATTAGGACAGGGGTGGTAGGCATGTTGGTGCGCTTATGCACGCCCCTTACTGACCTCTTAGGAATGGGGTGAGGTCAACAATAGACAGTCTAAGGTTAAAGTTTTGGGGGTTTGGGGAAGAAACTACAGAGTCAGGTAAAGTATTCCAGGCATTGACCACTCTGTTGCTGAAGACGTATTTTTTGCAATCAAGTTCGGAGCAGTTTACGTTAAGTTTGTATCTATTGTGTGCTCGTGTATTGTTGCGGTTGAAGCTGAAGTAGTCATTGACAGGTAGGACATTGTAGCAGATAATTTTGTGTGCTACACTTAGGTCAGATCGAAGGCTGCGTAGTTCTAAATTTTCTAGGCCCAAAATTTCAAGTCTGGTGGCATAAGGTATTCTGTTGCGAACAGAGGAGTGGAGGACTCTTCTCGTGAAATATCTCTGGACATTCTCAATTGTATTAATGTCCAATATGTAGTGCGGGTTCTAGACAGATGAGCTGTATTCGAGAATTGGTCTAGCAAATGTTATATATGCTCTGGTTAAAAGTACAATATTACCAGAGAAGAAGCTATGTAAGATTAGGTTAACCACTCTTAATGCCTTTTTGGCAATGCTGTTGCAGTGGGCTCTGGCATTTAGATCATTAGAGATAACTGAGCGAGCATCGTCAACAAGGTCGTGATCATCTAGTTTGTATTTTGTGTTCTGATTGTTTTTGCCAATGTGTAAGACTTGGCATTTGTTGATTGAGATTTGCAGTTGCCACTTGTTTGACCATTCTGATACATAGTCAAGGTCTTTTTGAAGGGTAGCAGCATTGTCTGTGGTGTCGAATAGTTTTACATCATCAGCAAAGAGAACGCAGTTGCTTTTAATATGATTGAAGAGGTCATTTATGTAAAGTATAAAGAGAGTTGTCCCTAAAACCCTGCCTTGGGGGACACCACTGTTAACAGGTACAGGATTTGATAGAGCGCTTCCTATTTTGACCACTTGTTGCCTGTTTGACAGGAACGCAGTTATCCATTTGTGCAGGGGTCCTTGAGTAAGCTGATTTGTCCAATGATCCATTTGTTTATTTTCTTTGTGATCCATGGTATTTTCAGAGGTCTTCCCCAACACCAGAGTTCAAAGGCATCAATATTCTTCCTCTCTTGCATCTTCAAAGTTCACTTCCATAGAATACAGGTACAGACACAAGTTTCCCCTGTCCAGTTGTGTCCAACTCTGGTGCTCATCCCCCATTTCTTAAGCAAGGGAGCTAGCATTGTCTGAAGACACTTCTGTGGTCAGGGGGCCAGCATGACTATACTCCGAGGCACACGGAACACTGTTACCAGAGGTGGGTTCCTACCGGTTCTAACCGGTTCTTTAGAACCGTTAGTAAACCGGCGATGATGTCACGGAACCGGTTCTTTCGGTGTCACCGTGGGTGCTGCCATCTTGGATTTTGCTTCTGCACATGCGCAGAAGCTATTTTTCGATTGCTGCGGGGGGTGCGAGCATGGCACGCGTGCGCACGGCGCGACCCTGAGCAAACCGGCAGCAAAAGGATCCAGAACCCACCCCGTTACCTTCCCATTGATGTGGTACCTATTAATCTACTCGCATTTGCATGCTTTCAAACTGCTAGGCAGGCAGGAGCTGAGGCAAGAACAGGACCTCACACCTGTCACATGGTACTCAGGCCTCAAACCCGGGTTGTCAGCTTTCCAGCTGATAAGCTCTGCGTCTTTAACCACTAAGCCATCGTGCCCCTTTCCATAGAACATCAGAACGAATACCACTACTTGCGTGATTCTAACCTTTAGCCGTTTTATATTTGCGGAAATTCTTTCTAATATTTCTTAGTGCTAAGCTGAATTTAAACAAGTGATTTAAAAGGAAACTTGCTTATGAAAGGCGTTTATTAAAGATCACCTAGGGGAAAAAATTGTAATAGAATTCTCTGAGGAGAAAAAGAGAATGAATATTTGCAAAACACTGCAGTTTCAAAATAGATGGATGTTTCATTCATTTGTACCTCCCAAATGGTTCGCCATCTCTTCTTTAAATCACAGAGGTAGGAAAAAGGATCAAATCTATCAAAGATGATAGATTGCTAACAAAAAGGTCCTAAATACACCTGCATTTAGTTGCAAAGATTCTGTAATCTAATCCAGGGGTGAAATCCAGCAGGTTCTCACAGGTTCTGGAGAACCGGTAGCGGAAATTTTGAGTAGTTCGGAGAACTGGAAAATACCACCTCTGGCTGGCCCCAGAGTAGGGTGGGAATGGAGATTTTGCAGTATCCTTCCCCCAGGAGTGGTGAGGGAATGGAGATTTTGCAATATCCTTCCCCCAGGAGTGGTGAGGGAATGGGGATTTTGCAGTATCCTTCCCCTGCCACGCCCACCAAGCCACGCCCACCAAGCCACACCACACCCACCAAGCCATGCCCACAGAACCGGTAGTAAAAAAAATTGGATTTCACCATTGATCTAATCCCTTTTTTTCCTTGCAGTAAATTTAACTAATAAGACTGTAAGAATTTAACTTACATGGGTACTGCTACAGGCTTTTTAAGTGCACTTGTTAAAAATTAAAGGGGGGGGGGGAGTACATGTATCCTTTAAAAAAAACACCCAAAATCTGTACAATAGCACTTTTATATTTTGTTTACATCTATTATCACTTGATAAATGCCAACACGGCCACAGATCTTTGCCACCAATGTAGAATACATTCTCGATTTGAGAAACCAAAAAAGTGATGCCTCTAAGAATTTGAATGGTGACATTTGGGGTGGAACCATATGTTCTTCCTCCTTTCCTCACTCTGTTCTTTTTATGCTGAATGAATCTATTCATTTGCTAATAGATCATTCAGCTTGAAATCTGGAATGGGTTTGCCCGAGACATATGCTCAGTTCATTTGACCGATGGAAGTGACAAACTCAAGGAAAATCTCAGATACTTTAGCAGTCCAGTCTGTCGAGCTATTCTGAGTTATTTTGGCTCATGCATTTAACCACTATTAATAAAACACTCAGCTGTGGACATGCAAATATGTTCTTCCCATTCGGGGCTATGTTTAATTCCTGGATTTTTTTAAAAAAAAAAAACAAACCCATCAGTTTGGACTTTTATAGGCATGTGGAATTAATTTACATATATAAACCCATTTATTAAAGAATGAAAGCAGATGGGGACTTAGAAAAAAAGAAAGAAAATGAAGAAGAGAACAGAAATGTAAAAATAAAATAAAAAATATTTTTGAATGACAAATGTTGTAATTAATTCGTAATGCTCCAAAGCAGCATGCTTCAAAGAAGAGAGGAAAAGGTAGAATATTTTTTCTTTGTGATTAAAATATTGTCCAGTTGGAAGGGAGGCCAACATTTTTTTGGAGGAGTTATGAGGACAATGCTGGAAAAAGTTAATTCTTAGGAATCTTGGCCAAGTGGATGAAAAATTTGTTCTCCCTTACAAACATCCATTTTGCAAGATTCTTTCCCTGAGCAATGGTAAACCTTTGTATGAAAAACAAAAGCTCAAATCAGAAAAAGGGGGGTGGGAGAGAGTTGAGTGGGGTCATTTGTGCCAATCATAGATCATTTCCCCACTAGTAATCTTGAACAAATTCTAGAGTCATCAAACCAGGATGGTGCCAAAAGTGTGATGAGAACAAATAAAATAAAAAAATAAAATAAAAAAAGAGTCCAGTTGCCATTTGAAAGAAGAAGAAAAAAAACATTTTTGAGACAACTTTGACCAGGATTAGTGAGAAGCTCCATAGACATGGGATGAAAACAGATTTTAACAGGAGCAGATTAATAGAGGAATAGAATCAAGATCACGTGAAGTGTTAGTACCACTTTATAATGCCTTGTTACGATCACACTTGGAATATTGCATGCAGTTTTGGTCACCATGATATAAAAAGGATGTTGGGACTCTAGAAAGAGTGCAGAGGAGAGCAACAAAGATGATTAGGGGACTGGAGGCCAAAACATATAAATAGCGGTTGCTGGAATTGCATATGTCTAGTTTAATGAAAAGAAGGACTGGGGTGACATGATAGCAGTCTTCCAATATCTCAGGGGCTGCCACAAAGAAGAAGGAGTCATGCTATTCTCCAAAGTACTTGAACGCAGGAGAAGAACCAATGGAGGGAAACTCATCAAGGAGACAAGCAATCTAGAACTAAGGAGAAATTTACTGACAGTGGGAACAGTTAATCAGTGGAACTTACTTGCCTCCAGAAGTTGTGGGTGTTCTAACACTGCAGGTTTTTAAGAAGAATCCATTTGTCTGGAGTGGTATAAGGGTCACCTGCTTGAGCAGGGGGTTGGACTAGAACAACGGTCACCAACTGGTGGTCCGTGGACCACTGGTGGTCCGCGAGAAAATTTTGGTGGTCCGCAGAAAAATTATTTGCATTTTTTATATTGTACTAAATCAGGGGTCCTCAAACTACGGCCCCTGGGCCAGATACATGCAATGAACATTTGTGCTGCTGCAGAGAGTCTCCCCCTTCGGGGTCTTTTTGTGTGGGTCGGAGGGGGGCAGAAATTCTGAGTCGGGGTCTGCTTTGGCCTCCTGGTGCGGGAATGTTGTTTAAAGATTCCCCTCCCCCCCCCAAATCATCAGGTTTAAGTAAGCCATGGTTTATATCAGCGGTCACCAACTGGTGGTCCGTGGACCACTGGTGGTCCTCGAGAAAATTTTGGTGGTCCGCAGAAAAATTATTTGCATTTTTAATAGTGCACTAAATCAGGGGTCCTGCTTCTCGGTCAGATTCAATTTGAACTGAGCCAGCTGTTTTGCCAACTCTGCTTAGTGGCTGCTTAGCTCCAACAACTGCTTCCTGTTGGGGCCCTAAGGAGCCTGGGTGGGCAGGTGAAGAGTGGCTGGGAGGGGAGGGGCGAGTAGAGGCCGGTGAGGCGCCCCTCGATGTGAGTGACATCGAGTTGGCCACACCTACCCAGTCACATGACCACCTAGCCACGCCCACCCAGCCGGTCATTAGGCAGATCGTATTAGTGGTCCGCGGGATTTAAAATTATGAATTTAGTGGTCCCTGAGGTCTGAAAGGTTGGTGACCCCTGGACTAGAAGACCTCCAAGTTCCCTTCCAACTATGTTATTCTGTTATTTACATTGCTTCAACAACAGCTCATTGACGCTATAAGTATAAAGGGGGTGTTTCCCTTTTCCCCCACCCTTTTTCTTCTTTTTATCATTGCCCCACCTTTGGGGGCTCTTATCTCCTCCAGAAAATGTTACAGCCTAGGAGAGAGTCCCCAAAAGTCCATATCTTGAACTCTTAGTCCTTTGACTTTCTATTCCTTTTGTAGGAGAAGAGCAGGCAGAGATGGGGGAAGGAGTTAAGGATGTCATCAGGTTAGAGTCATCACGTTCCCACAAACAGTCTAAGTCCAACCTCTCCTGAATTCCATTGACCCTCATCTGGAATCCATTTAATATTGACTAGCTACTTTCCTTGACTAGATTCTCATGTATAGGCTTCAGCGATAAATCATCTGAACTGCAATTTAACGTATCGACCTATTCTTTGCGCCTGATATCTTTAAACAAAGGCACATCAAGAATTATAATTGATAATTTCTAAAATATCCCTTACACAGTAGAATTCCTCCTCCTCCTCTTCCTCTTCCTCCTCTTCCCTCCACTTTGCAAACCCCACCCCCGTCTAG
>QLTV01000430.1:120261-142556 GCA_003457575.1 Thermophis baileyi
CAAATTACTCCTTTATCCCTAAATAAAATAAGACATGCCGCGGAATAAATAAGATAATGCCCGCCAAGGAATAAACAGCATAACGCATGCATCAGAATATTCATGACTCTATCATCAGCACTACCAATAGGATTAAATGAAAGTGTAAGAAAATAAAAATCCGAGGACAAATACAAGGGTTAGCACAGAAAAATACATGTGTGACGATCAGCAGCGACAATAAAACATGTTCCAAATTTGAAGTAACTATGAAGCTAGCTAACCACGTACTCACTGAAAATCAGAATCAGAATGGAAGGAATCTTGGAGGTCTTCTAGTCCAGCCCCCTGCTCAAGGAGGAGATCCTACACCATTTCAGACAAGTGACTGTCCAGTCACTTCTTTAAAACCTCCAGTGATGAAGCACCCACAACTTCTGGTGGCAAGCTGTTCCACTGGTTAATTGTCCTCACTGTTAGGAAGTTTCTCCTCAATTCCAGGTTGCTTCTCTCGTTAATTAGTTTCCATCCATTGTTTCTTGTCCTGCCTTCTGGTGCTTTGGAAAATAAATTGACCCCGTCCTCTTTGTGGCAGCCCCTCAAATACTGGAATGCTGCTATTATGTCCCCCCTAATCCTTCTTTTCTCTAGACTAACCAAACCCAAATCCTGCAACCGTTCTTCATATGTTTTAATCTCCAGGCCTTTAATCGTCTTAGTTGCTCTTCTTTGCACTTTTCTCAACATCTTTTTTGTAATGTGTGGTGACCAAAACTGGGTGCAGTATTCCAGGTGTGGCCTTACTAAGGCTTTATAAAGCGGTATTAATACTTCATGTGATTTTGATTCTATGCCTCTGCGGTGGCGCAGTGGTTAGAGTGTAGTACTGCAGGCTACTTCTGCTGATCACCCGGCTGCCAGCAGTTTGGCAGATCGAATCTCACCAGGCTCAAGGTTGACTCAGCCTTCCATCCTTCCGAGGTAGGTAAAATGAGGACCCAGATTGTTGGGGGCAATATGCTGACTCTGTAAACCTCTTAGAGAGGGCTGTAAAGCACTGCGAAGCGGTATATAAGTCTAAGTGCTATTGCTAACTGCTATATAACCAAGGATTGTATTAGCTTTTTTGGCTGCTGCCCCACACTGCCGGCTCATGTTAAGTGATCGTCCACTAAGACTCCAAGATCCCTCTCACAGTGACTGTCTTTGAGACAGTTTTCGCCTAATCTGTACTTGTACCTTTGGTTTCTCCTGCCCATACTTCACTCGATCTGGAAAAGCCTTAGGAGATATCCAGATGTACGACCACAACTGAGGCCAAAATTTCCACTGCTAAGCAAGGCCCCTTTGCAGCCATTTCGCAACCTTTCTTGCTACAGCTGTTAAGTGAATCTGCAGTTGTTAAACGAATTGTGCGGTCATGAAGCAAATTTGGCTTCCCCCATCGACTCTGTTTGTTGGGAGGCAGCTGGGTAGGTTACAAATGGTAAGCACATGACCTGGGGACAGTGCAGCAGTCATAAATACATGCCAGTTGCCAAGCGCCTGAATTTTGATCACATGACGATGGAGATGCTGCAACGGTCTTAAGTTGAAAACTGGTTATAAATCACTTTATTCAATGTCATTGTAACTTTGAACGGTCACTAAACAAATGGCTTAAGTTGAGGACTACCTGTAATTGGCTACTGGCCTCTTAATAAAACCATATTCTGTGTCAGTAATGAGGTAACTAACAAGTGGTGCTATCTCTCAAGCTTTAATGTGGAATAAAATAAGGACAGCAATTAACAGCTTCCCCCCCCCCCGCCCCGGATATTTTTTTCCCCTTTCCATGGAATATCACCTGGTGGAGGTAAATGAATGCAGACAGGTGCTTTTAAATCTTGGCAAATGTTCAGCCATCAATTAAGTTGTTTAACTGGTCACAGGCATGGAGACATTGCTATTGGAAGAGCCGAGGTGGCGCAGTGGTTAGAGTGCAGTACTGCAGGCTACTTCAGCTGACTGCTAGCTGCAGTTCGGTGGTTCAAATCTCACCGGCTCAAGGTTGACTCAGCCTTCCATCCTTCCGAGGTGGGTAAAATGAGGACCCAGATTGTTGGGGCCAATATACTGACTCTGTGAACCGCTTAGACAGGGCTGTAAAGCACTGTAAAGCAGTATATAAGTCTAAGTGCTATTGCTATTGCTATTGCTATTGCTATTGCTATTGGTGAACACAGATCTGACCATCTTTTGAATGAGCTTTAAACCACGGCCTCAAAACGGCTCAGGTAAGGGTTTACAGGTGTGGAGAACAGGTGAAGCATCCCCACTAAATAACTGAAGTTAAATTGTAATGGATGATTTCGATTCTACAACTAGCTTATCTCAGTGTTTCTCAACCTTGGCAACTTTAAGATAGGTGGACTTCAATTCCCAGAATTCCCCAGCCAGCCCATTCTGGGAGTTGAAGTACACCCATCTTAAAGTTGCCAAGATTGAGAAATACTGGTTTACTTCATTACTGCTTATGGCTGTGTCCTACTTTGGTGTGCTGAGGAAACTTCTCTTTGGCTAGTCATTTTTTATTTAATTTACTGTATTTCTTATGCATCAAATGTATATGGCGGCCCATCTCATGGAAAGTAACCGTGTTCAACAATCCAAGACATCTCGACTCGACTCGACTCAGAAAGGCAGGAACGAGAAATGGGGAAAATCATTAATTTAATATTTTAAAAATTGAAAAGCTTTAATAAAATATAGATTTATATAGTTCTAGCCCAGTATCGGGCCACGTTAATGGCAGAGATGTTTCTGACCAACAAATCATTCTAAGTCGGTCCAAGGAGGCACTATAAAAGATGGATAGTTGTTGGAATAGTGCCACATTAGCAGCGAATATCGTCCTCGGAGAGAAACCTCTATTTTCCCCATGTAATTTTTGATTCTAGCTAGACTAGCACGAAGTCTGCTTAAACATCTCCAGACCGTCCATTCCTTCCCCACATCTCTGGGCAGCTCCTCAAGCAATTCTATCCAATTCTGAAGATGTCTTCCTTGAGATTTCCATCTTTTTAATCATTCTGTTTGAAGTGCAGTACCAATTTCCTCAAGGGGGTGGCTCAGTGGCTAAGATGCTGAGTTTGTTGATCAGAAAGGTTGGCAGTTTGGTGGTTCGAATCCCTAGAGCCGCGTAACGGAGTGAGCTCCCGTTACTTGTCCCAGCTTCTGCCAACCTAGCAGTTCGAAAGCACGTAAAACAAATGCAAGTAGAAAAATAGGGACCACCTTTGGTGGGAAGGTAACAGCGCTCCGTGCGCCTTCAGTGTTTAGTCATGCCGGCCACATGACCATGGAGACGTCTTCGGACAGCGCTGGCTCTTCAGCTTTGAAACGGAGATGAGCACCGCCCCCTAGAGTCGGGAAGGACTAGCACGTATGTGCGAGGGGAACCTTTACCTTTACCAATTTCCTCAGTGCAGTCTAAAAAACTCCTTTTGGATTTCAGTCTTTTTGTAGGGGGTACTTGGCCAAACAACGGGCATGCCCGATCACATAACAGATTAACAGAAAAGGGGAATTGGAAGGGACCTTGGAGATCTTTTAGTCCAACCCCCTGCTCAAGCAGGAGACCCTTTACCATTTCAGACAAATTCATTGTATCGTTTCAGTGGAACAGCTTGCCTTCAGAAATCGTGGGCGCTCCATCACTGGAGGTTTTTAAGAAGAGACTGGACAGTCACTTGTCTGAGATGGTATAGGTTCTCCTGATTGAGCAGGGGGCTGGACTAGAAGACCTCCAAGGTCCCTTCCAGCTCTATTCTATTCAAATTGCTATCCAATCTCTTCTTGAAAAACTCCAGTGATGGAACACCCACAATTTCAGGAGGCAAGCCATTCCACTGGTTAATTGTTCTCAGTGCTAGGAAATTTCTCCTTAGTTCTAGGATGCTTCTCTCCTTGATTAGTTTCCCTGCATTGTTTCTTGTCTTGCCTTCTGGTGCTTTGGAGAATAGGCTAACCCCTTCTTCTTTATGGCAGCCCCTCAAATACTGGAAGACTGCTATCATGTCACCCCTAGTCCTTCTTTTCATAAGAGTAGACATACCCAGTTCCTGCAACCGTTCTTCATATGTTTTAGCCTCCAGTCCCCTAATCATCTTTGCTGCTCTTCTCTGCACTCTTTCTAGAATCTCAACATCTTTTTTACATCGTGGTGACCAAAACTGGATGCAGTATTCCAAGTGTGCCAAGCCTTTATAAAGTGGTACTAACAATTGATGTGATCTTGATTCTATCCCTCTGTTAATGTAGTTTAGGTTTAATTGGGTTTTTTTTTTTTGGCTGCTGTATAACATAACACCTGTCCATATTCCATGTATTGTGCCCAGAGGTGGGTTCCTACCGGTTCTAACCGGTTCTTTAGAACCGTTAGTAAACCGCCGATGATGTCACGGAACCGGTTCTTTTGGTGTCTCCGTGGGCGCCGCCATCTTGGATTTTTTGCTTATATTTTTCAAAATTTTCATCTCGAATTTTTGCTTCTGCGCATGCGCAGAAGCTATTTTTTTTTATTGCTGTGGGCGCACGGCACGACCCTGAGCAAAAGGATCCAGAACCCAACCCTGATTGTGCCACACTCCTTCTGACGCCTGACGGGGCTATTCCTATCGAATAGATCCAAGACATACTGTAGTCCTTTTACCTTTCTTCCCAGATGTTAAATCGCCCCCTTATACATTGCCCTCTACAATTACAATGACATTTCGGCCAATCGGAGATGTATTAAAATAAAACACAATTTCTCTCTTCACTTCTGTTGATCAACCAGTTAAAATAATCTGGAAGGCATCGTTGGATTCGGCCCATGCAGGATCAGGAGAAAAAAATATCTGCCGGTTGTAGATGGAGAAAGAAGACACAAAGGTGAAGGAAGGAAGATAGAAAAAAGATTGTAGTAGATGAAAATGTTATGCATCTTCTCATCTACACCCAGAAGTGTGAGTCTGCAGACATATAGTAGCTTGGCATTTTATCTTGAATTGGTCTTGTTAACCTTAAACGTGTTTTAATTTTTTCCCCTCTATCAGTACCTGGCAAGGATTGCCTGTGTAATCTCAGAATAAACTTTCTTGTTTAATCGTTGGATTACAGTTGAGGAAATTAAAGGCATTAATGCTGCTAAAGAAATTTGCCATCTGTAAAATCGGAGACTAGTCACACCATTCAGCCCTGGAAGTTAATTGGATTTTGAAAGCGCAGATTAAATTCAGTTTTCTTCTTTGAATCCAGTGACTTCATAATTTAGGATTGAGCACTCAGAGGAAATGTGTATATACCAGTGGTTCTCAACCTTCCTAATGCCGCGACCCCTACCCTGCCGCCGCGACCCCCTCCCTGCCCCTTTCCCGTGTGTGCGCATTGCCAGGCGAGAAGCGATGAGGTGACAAAGGGAGCGTGACACCAAGATGGCGGGCTAGCACACACGGTCCTTCCGTCGGCACCTGCGCATTCGAGGGCCGCCCGTGCGTCGCACCATCCCCGGGTACTCGTATGTGGACGGATAGAGGAGCAGTGTCTCGGTTCCTAAGACTATCAGAAATATGTGTCTTCCAATGGTCTTAGGCGACCCCTGTGAAAGGGTCGTTCGACCCCCAAAGGGGTCACGACCCACAGGTTAAGAACCGCTGGTATATACGAACATATCAAACCTACAGTAGTATGAAGCAGTAGTGGGTTCTAAATCCTGTCACTACCGGTTCGCGCACGCGCTCGCATGCGCATGCACAGAAGTGTCCCGGGCCGGTGGGCAGAACCTCCTGCCGCCGCCGCTACTGGTTCGCCAAACTGGGCCGAACCGGGAGCAACCCACCACTGGTATGAAGGAAACTATTTTTAGTGTGTGAGGCCATTTAGAAAGTTGTGTTTGAACCAGTGGTGAAATCTAAAAATTTTCTCTACTGGTTCTGTGGGCGTGGCTTGGTGGTCATGTGACTGGGTGGGTGTGGCCAACTCAATGTCAATCACGTCAAGGGGTGCCTCACCTGGCCCCTCCCCTCCCAGCCATTCCTTGTCACACCCAGCCTCAACGTATCTATAGTTCTGTAAAAATGTTGTTTACCTTTTTTCGACTTTATTATCTACATACTACAGATGTACTTTCATGGACCACTGAAAGGAGGAAATGGCTCACATGCTTTGCCCAAGAGTGTGATAGGCAACAGGCTTTTAAGAGGCTGCCAGAAGGAAGGGGGGGGGATGTATTTTCCAAAGAAGCAGAAGGCAAAACAAGAAGCAATGGATGGAAACTGAACAAAGGAGAAACTTCCTGACAGTGAGAACAATTAACCAGTGGAACTGCTTCAGAGGTGGGTTCCTACCTGTTTGGACCGGTTCTATAGAATCGGTAGTAACTTGGCGGCCTGGGTCGCTGGAACCAGCAGCGACCCAGGCCTGCCATGCCCCTAAACCGGTTCTCTCTCTTTTTTTGTACTGCGCACTTACGACCCGCCCGCACAGCACGTCCCTGAGTGAACCAGCAGTAGGAAAATCCGGAACCCACCCCTGAACTGCTTGTCTCCAGAAGTTCTGGGTGCTTGATCACTGGAGGTTTTTAAGAAAAGACTGGACAGCCATTTCTCTGAAATGGTATAAGGTCCCCTCCAAAGTCCCTTCTAAGTGTTATTCTGTTATTCTGGCACCTTTCCCAGGCCCTCCACTCAGATCCAAAATGTGGCTGTGATAGTTGATCAGAGCTCCCCTGTTTTTTATGTGCAACAGTTTAGGATCAGAGCTAAGTTAGTTGCTTTTCTATTAATATCACATAATGGGCTCTCCTGTAGGGACCCTGCATGGTCTAATTCAGAGGTCCCCAACCTTTCTGGCACCAGGGACTGGTTTCATGGAAGACAATTTTACCATGGACCTGTGTGTGTGAGTGAGAGAGAGAAAGAGAGAGTGAGAGAGAGGGGGGAGAGGGAGGGAGGGGGGGGAGACAAATATACAGTTTGGGAAAGAGGCACAGACAGAAGTGGTAAATTAAATAGTGGGTGGACCATGCATGGAGTAAAATAAGTGTGGGATTGTTACTTAAGGCCTGCCACCAGATGATTTTGCTCCAGTCCAGATGAAAATCAGAATAAACACACAGGGAAGACTTCACTAGAAAGGGCTTTTTTTTGTTCCAGGAGAAAATCAGAATAAAGAACTGGAAAAGACTTCACAGGAAGAGGCTTTTTTCCTGCTGTGCAAGAAAAATAGAAGACACAGAGAAATCTTCACTGGAATTTCTGCTTTTGCTCCAGAGGAAGCAAAAGGCAGTTTCAATGGGTTCCTTCAAGCAAGGTGGTTTGCAGCTTGCAACATTTTAACGAGGTGATAATTGCTCTTGGCTGAACGCCCAGACATCTCATTAAAGCTAGTATTCCTTTCCCTGATTGGGGGGGGGGAGAAAAAAGCAGCAAAAAGTGTCAGTTTATTATTCTATCTGAGAACTAAGACTCATTTGCTGTTTCTTAGCTCAGCTGAGGCGGCAAATCCACTCTGCTGAGTGAATCAGCTGAGCTAATAAACAACAGAATATAGGAGATGTGAGAGGAGGGGCAGGGCAGGTGGGCGGGGCCAATCAAAATTTTCCCTACCCGGACGCCAGAACCGGTCCGAACTGCTAGCATTTCACCCCTGGTTTGAACTGCTGTATTTGCGTGAGACATGGGCACTGATCAAGATTGTTGAGGAGACATGGCACTTTTAAGATATACTTGTGTAAAGGTATAGGCAGCTAAGGCAATTGGTCTATGATAGAGTAGTAAGAAATTAGAATAACAGAGTTGGAAGGACCTTGGAGGTCTTCTAGTCCAACCCCCTGCTTAGGCAGGAAACCCTACACCACTTCAGACAAATGGTTATCCAACATCTTCTTTAAATAGCAATAGCACTTAGACTTATATACCTCTTCATAGTGCTTTCCAGCCCTCTCTAAGTGGTTTACAGAGTTAGCATATTGCCCCCAACAATCTGGGTCCTCATTTTACCCACCTCAGAAGGATGGAAGGCTGAGTCAACCTTGAGCCGGTGAGATTTGAACCGCCGAACTGCAGCTAGCAGTCAGCTGAAGTAGCCTGCAGTGCTGCACTCTAACCACTGCGCCACCTCGGCTCCTTCAAACTTCCAGTGTTGGAGCATTCACAACTTCTGGAGGCAAGTTGTTCCACTGATTAATTGTTCTAACTGTTGCTTCTTTCCTTGATTAGTTTCCACCCATTGCTTCTTGTCCTGCCCTCAGGTGCTTTGGAGAATAGCTTGACTCCCTCTTCTTTGTGGCAGCCCCTGAGATATTGGAACACTGCTATCATGTCTCCCCTAGTCCTTCTTTTCATTAAACTAGACATACCCAGTTCCTGCAACCGTTCTTCATATGTTTTAGCTTCCAGTCCCCTAATCAACCTCGTAAGTTTTTGGTCTTTTTGTTCCCAAAACACCACCGCACTAAAAACACCCACATGAGTATAGATTAACTCCAAGATCAGACCCTAACCCTAACCCAACATCAGACCAACAATCAAGAAGTAAACAATGCCCCAATCAAGGAACTGCCAAACAAGCCAACAGTAAACAGCCCAATCTTTAAGACGATCTTGACAGGGCAAGCCACTAGAATATAAACTGAGAGTAAACCCCACTCCTTTCTAACACCGATGATGTTACCTAGTTGGGTAATGAAACATCTGCAAGAAAACAACCAAGCTCAAAGAGCACCAAGGACCCCTCATTTCAACCCTGAGCTACAAATATTCTCCTTTATTGGTAAGAGTGGTGCGGTGGCCTAGAGGTGGAGCTCTGGCCTCACCATCAGGAGGCTGTGAGTTCGATCCTAGGTAGAGGCAGATATTTCTCTCTCTGGGCACAATGAGAATATATCTGCTGAATAAAACTGCGCATTGGCGACAGGAAGGGCATCCGGCCATTAAAAACTCAGCTCCATTCAGTTGCCCAGACTCCACCCCGCAAGGGATTATGGGGTTGTTAAAAGAAGATGATGATTGGTAAAGTATCAGTCTAATATATGTGCAGATCTAAGCAGTGTGGCCTTCTGCAATCACAGATGGAAACCTTATCAATGCTCAAATTTTCTAAGTGTCATTTAAGATTTTTTGATATGATCTCCATTGTGTGGATAACCATGGGACCACCATTTCTGGTTTATACCATAATTTTTCAATTTTCCATTTTCAGATCTTGATACTTTGTGATCTTCTCCAATTCTTTGTCTTCTATTCTATTATCCCCCGATATTGCCACATCAATTTTCCACACTCTTTACTTTTCAACAAGAGTTATATCTGGTGTGCTATGAGCCAAGACATTATCAATCTTTATTCAGAAATCCCACAATAGTTTAACCTGCTCATTCTGAATTACTTTTTCAACTATATGTTCCCATCAATGTTTCATTACTGGTACACGATAACTTTTACAGATGTCCCAATGAATCATTTGGGTGACTGTGTTATATCGTTGTTTACAATCAGATTGTGCAATCTTCTTGCACGAACTGAATATATGATTTACGGTTTCTTCTGCTTCTTTGCACAAATGCACTTTGAATCCCTTAATGATATCTCCATTCTGGCCTTGATTGCATTAGTTATTATAATTTTAAAAAACAAAATTATGAATATAGGTCATCAGACAATTCCCCAAGTGTTGCCTGCTAGCAACATTGCCTTATTTAAAATATCTTTGGCAGAGAGTCAAGTACCTGGGTTTCAATGATAAGATGTGCTGCCAAATCATTTCCAGGTCTTATTGTTTATATTTTCAATTATGACATCATATGAAGCTCCAGACCAAAAGAGTTTTTAAAAGATATCTAATTATCCCATAGCTTCAAGAATTCCTTCTGCTGCCTTTTCTGGTTTCTGGAAAGTTGGTTGGATCTGGATTGGTATAGACTTCTTTCTTTATAACTCTCTTAATATTTATTCAACATAATCCTTCCTTGCATTTCAGCCTTAGCAGGAGCCTATCTCTGAATCTTAAAGAACCTAATACAGTGAAAGCCAAACTTTTGGGCTCAGCATGTAGAAAGTTCCAAAAATGCTTAACTTGACTCTGTTGATGTGTGATACACCTACATACACTCACCAACGAAAGAGAAACAATGCTTCCCATATTTATTTATCTTTTTTTAAAAAATGCAGTCCAATCATGCATGGTGCTAGGTAATATACAAAGAGGCATCAAATAAATTACAAAAATGAAATTGGAGTCAAACACATTCATTTCGAGAGTTGTGCTTCCAGGAATAGTTGTTGGGTGTTAGTCAATGCTGACGCATCATCCAAAATGTCATGGCATGTCACCTTTGACACGTATGTTGTACGTTCACCATCACTGACTTAATAGCTCCTAACCGATGACCAGATGGCAACATGCTTGTATTGTTTGGGGGGGAAGGCATTTTGTAATCTTAAATATTCACTTTTGGCTCAGTCCTCTGCAACTTCTTGATGGTATCTTTTTTTGTCCACTGTTTGTATCTTTTTTTGTCCACTGGTAGCAGAGGTGGGTTTCAGCAGGTTCTGACCAGTTCTGGAGAACCGGTAGTGGACATTTTGAGTAGTTCAGAGAACCGGTAAATGCCACCTCTGACTGGCCCTGCCCCCATCTATTCTCTGCCTCCCGAGTCCCAGTTGATCGGGAGGGAATGGAGATTTTACAGTATCCTTCCCCTGCCACGCCCACCAAGTCACGCCCACAGAACCGGTAGTAAAGAACCGGTTTTCTTTTTCTCTTTTCATGGGTCAATCATACAGCCCAGCGAGTTAGGTTAATGGGAAGAGCAGAATAGCATCTTGATGATAGATAAATAATCAGATCATTTTCTGTGATGCCATCAGTTGAGGTTGGATGAAGTCAACAGCACTGATAGAAGATAATATTTGTAGCTCAGGGTTGAACAGTGGGGTCCTTAGTGCTCTCTCTTGGTGATTTTCTTGCAGACGTTTCATGACCCAACTAGATTACATCATCAGCACTAAAAGAGAGTAGGGTTTGTGGAGAGGAGGAGGATGGAGGGGAGAAGAAGACGACGTGGGGTCCTTGGTGCTCTCTAAGCATGGTTGTTTTCTTACAGACATATCGTTATATACTGTATATAGGGGGTTGGACTAGATATCTTAGAATAGAACAGAGCTGGAAGGGACCTTGGAGGTCTTCTAGTCCAATCCTCTGCTCAAGCAGGAGAACCTATATAATCTCAGACAAGTGACTGTCCAGTCTCTTCTTAAAAACCTCCAGTGATGGAGCACCCATCTTCTAAGGTCCCTTCTGACTCTATTATTCTATGTTCATTACCTGATTAGATAACATCATCAGAGGGAGGAGGAGGAGGACTGTGAGAAGGACTGTGAAATCCTTGGTGCTCTCTGATCTGGGTTGTTTTCTTGCAAACATTTCATTACCCAGCTAGGAAACATCATTAGTGCCAGATGGGAATTGGGTTTGTTGTCTGTTTATATTATATGCAAATCCCACCTGATGATGTTACCTAGTCAGGTAATGAAATGTCTGCAAGAAAACAACCAAGCTCAGAGAGCACCAAGGACTCCAAAGTCAACAGTGCTTGGGGGGGGGATATTATAGTATAAATAAACCGGTGTGACATTCTTCAAGGAGCAAAGAAAGGTATTGTTGTGATACTCAGTACTTTTCATTGAAATCCAGAATCAAATTGCTCAATTGAATCTTGTTTTGAATTATTAAGCCTTAATATGGAGATGAAATATTTGAGGCCTTTGAACTATGGTGCTGGAGAAGACTCCTGCGAGTCCCTTGGACTGCAAGGTGATCAAACCGGTCAGTCCTAGAGGAGATCAACCCTGACTGCTCTTTAGAAGGCCAGATCCTGAAGATGAAACTCAAATACTTTGGCCACCTAATGAGAAGGAAGGACTCACTGGAGAAGAGCCTAATGCTGGGAAAGATTGAGGGCAAAAGAAGAAGGGGACGACAGAGAATGAGGTGGCTGGATGGAGTCACTGAAGCAGTCGGTGTGAGCTTAAATGGACTCCAGAGGATAGTAGAGGACAGGAAGGCCTGGAGGAACGTTGTCCATTGGGTCGCGATGGGTCGGACACGACTTCGCAACTAACAACAACAAATGGAGATGAAAATGGAATTTGGTGCCACCCAAATATTTTGGAGTCCTTGTCTCATGATTCTAGGGGGCTACAATGAGCCGTGGTGGCACAGTGGTTAGAATGCAGTATTGCAGGCTAACTCACTGCCCACTGCCAGAAGTTCGATGCTGACCGGCTCAAGGTTGACTCAGATTTCCATCCTTCCAAGGTCAGTAAATGAGGACCCAGATTGTTGGGGGAAATATGTTGACTGTAAACTGCTTAGAGAAGGCTGTAAAGCACTGTGAAGCGGTATCAGAGGTGGGTTCTTACCGGTTCTATCCAGTTCTTTAGAACCGTTAGTAACTCGGCGATGACGTCACGGAGCCGGTTCTGTCGGTGTCTCCGTAGGTGCCACCATCTTGGATTTTGCTTCTGTGCATGCGCAGAAGCTAATGCGCAGAAGCAATTTTTTGATTGCTGCGGGCGCGCACATGCACGCAAAACGCACAGCGCAGCTCTGAGCGAACCGGCAACAAAAGAATCCACAACCCACCCCTGAGCGGTATATAAGTCTAAGTGCTATTGCTATCTCAAGATCTAGGATGGAGAAGTTATAGATCAAATATTTGCACTGTACTAGGCTACTTACTATTGATACGTGGTCATCCTACTTTTATACAGAACATGTTATTCTTGGCAAGAACTTCCTAGTCACGTTGTGTCCTCATTATCAAAACCCCTCATTGTTCTTAAATTATGCCGTGTATCTACTGCAGCCTGAAGCTAAAACTGTTGAAATTAGTGCCACGTTAAACATTTGAACTTTTTCTCCCATTTGCTCTCCGTTAATATTCAATTTAATGGAAAATAAATTGATTTTTGCCCTCAAGAAAGAAAGGAAAACACTTGAGTGGCATTTTCCAAGGGAGAGCATGGCTTTCTTGCCCTTTGCTTAGTTATAAGAAGGAACATCTTGATCATGGAATCCTTTTTTTTTTTTTTTTTTTTTTGTTGTTTTTTTTCTTTTTTTTAAGTCACAAACAAAAGGCATCAAGAGAGAATTTCTCCCATTGTGTTCTTTTCAGAACAGGATGTATGGACACCCAGGGAAACTATAGAATAAAAGAGAGACGTGTGTGATAGTAGTTCAAGCATCCCAGCAGTAGCTTCCATGAGCTTGCTACCATAAAGGAAGCTCAAGAAATCACCAAAGATTTTTGATCTTGAATAAGAGAAAGAGAAGACAGTTTGGTCTAATGGTTAAGGCAACTGGGTAGAAACTGAGTTCTAGTCCAGCCTTAGGCATGAAAGCTGACCTGGTGGCTTTGAGCCAATCACCAGGAGACAGTGAATTCTAGTACTGCCTTAGACATGAAAGCCGGCTGGGTGACTTTGAGCCGATCACTGGGAGACTGTGAGTTTTAGTCCTGCCTTAGGCATGAAAGCTGGCTGGGTCATTTGGGGCCAATCACTAGGATATGGTGAATTCTAGTCCCACCTTAGCTACGAAAGCCAGCTGGGTGACTTGAGAGCAATCACCAGGAGATAGTGAGTTCTAGTCTCTCTCTCTCTCTCTCTCTCTCTCTCTCTCTCTCTCTCTCTCTCTCTCTCTCTCTCTCTCTCTCTCTCTCTCTCTCTCTCTCTCTCTCTCTCTCTCTCTCTCTCTCTTTCTCCCTCCCTCCCTCCCTCCCTCCCCATTCCACCTCACAGGGTTGGAGATATTGCAATAAAGGAATGACTACAGAATAAATTATCTCAAGGTCAACTAAAGTTTTGTCTGAGCTTTTGATCTCAAAGCTCAAATTCATACCAAGTAGTGTGACTGTATCAGTCAATTATTGTTAATCTCCAAGTCCCCCTGACAAGATTTTCAACAGCCAGTGGTGTTTAGGCACATAAACCTTGGTATGATCATGGTTAAATGAATGCTAAAAAGGCTTTCATGAATGCAATAACCTCCTTTCATCAGGAAAATTCTTAGGCTGCTTCTCAATTATTTAAGGTTCAGGGGGGGGGGAAATTAAAGACCTTTTGAAGATAGAGATAAAGCAGGCTATAAGAGAGAATTGAAATAATTTAATTTCCACAGCAAAACCTAAGTACCCCCACTTGATTTTTTAGCACTTAATCAATAGGTCTTTTATAGATAGACATTTTAGCCCTATCACAAAAATGTCTGCAGATAAATGGGAAGATCACTTACTTATTTATTTATTTTATTTATTTATTTGTTTGTCAAACATGTACAAGATAGCAGGTATAGGTATAAACATAAACATAATCAAAGTGAATACAGATAGATGAAGACAATAGGACAGTAGGACAGGGACGGTAGGCACGCTGGTGCGCTTATGCACGCCCCTTACAGACCTCTTAGGAATGGGGTGAGGTCGACAGTAGACAGTCTAAGGTTAAAGTCTAAGGTTACTTCTACATTATCTTCAGAAGGGAACCTGCTGTGATCTCAGATGTGATTCCTTCTTATAATGATTTCACAGATTGATCACCAGTGTTTATAGCTGAGGTTAAAGATCTCATTGCCCAATTAAAATCAGATAAAGATCTGAAATTCATCCCGCCAGAATTAACACCGAAAAACAATGTTGAGACTTGTTGGGAAAAAAAAGATGTTGAGACTTTGGAAAAAGCTCAGAAAAGAGCAACTAAGATAATTAAGGACCCAGAGATTAAACATATGAAGAACAGTTGCAGGAATTGAATATGGCTAGTCTAGAGAAAAGAAGGACTAGGGGTGACATGATAGCAGTATTCCAATATTTGAGGGGCTGCCACAAAGAAGAGGGGGTCAACTTATTCTCCAAAGTACCTGAGGGCAGGACAAGAAGCAATAGATGGAAACTAATCAAGGAGAGAAGCAACCTACAATTAAGGAGAAACTTCTAATGGTGAGAACAATTAACCAGCGGAACAGCTTGCCTCCAGAAGTTGTGAGTGCTTCATCACTGGAAGTTTTTAAGAAAAGACTAGACAGTCACTTGTCTGAAATGGTATAGGGTCTTCTGCTTGAGCAGGGGGTTGGACTAGAAGACCTCCAAGGTCCCTTCCAGCTTTCTTTTGTAATAACAAAGATTCCAATAAAGGAGAATATTATAGCTCTGGGCTAAAGTGAGAGGTCCTTGGTGCTGAGCTTGTCTGTATTCTTGCTGATGTGTCATTACCCAAACAAGGTGAATTGCATTTTATTGGATACAAAAGTAAAAGAAATAGCCTGACCCTACAAATAGCCCTATTAGTTTACTAAACACAATAAGTAAATGTTATGCCAAGTTTTTTAAATATAAAATTAGTGGACTGGGTACACGATGAAAATACCATTACTGAAGAACAGGGTGGATTTAGATTAGATCATTGGCTGGTTCTCCATAATTTGGCATATACATATTCTGCATCCTTTCGAGGTTCCCTTTTTGCAACTTTTGTTGATTTTAACCCTGCTTTTGACCTAATACCAAGGGAGAGATTCTATGACAGTCTGAGTCAGTCTACTATTAATAAAAGTCTGCTCCTAATTATTCAGTCACTTAACTCAAATACCTCCTTTAGAATTAAACGTACTCCTTGGGGTCATTTATCTAAAGCAGTCCCAATTTATAGAAGTGTAAGACAAGGTTGCACATTAGCTCCACTGCTTCTTAATCTATATTTAAATCCAATAACCCAACTCACCACCCACCTACTTTAGCTGATTGAGCAATTCTAGCATTACTGTATGCCGACAATGTAGCTATGTGTCTACTTTATAAGTGGGAACAATAAAAGCACTTAGCAAGAGCAGTAGCACTAGCAAAAGCACTTAGACTTATATACCACTTTGGAGTGCTTTCCAGCCCTCTCTCTAAGCAGTTTACAGAGTCAGCATATTTCCGTCAACAATCTGGGTCCTCATTTTACTGACCTCGGAAGGATGGAAGGCTGAGTCAACGTTCAACCGATCAGGATCAAACTGCTGGCAGTCAGCAGAATTAGCCTGCAATGCTGCATTCTAACCACTGTGCCATCACGGCACTCTAGAGAACTACTCGAATTCTGTTCAGAACAAAAGCTATCAAAACACTGTCAGAAAAGCAAAGTTTTAATATTTGCCTGACGTTATCATAAAATTCATAAATGGCAAATAAATGGGATTCCGACTGAGCAGGTACACACCTATAAATATCCTGGAGTGCAGTTCCCTTCTCCTCTGTTCTTTTTCCTTTCTTTTTAATTAGGCAAGTGTTGTGCAGCATACCTCAACAGTTCTCATAAGACTTGACCACTCCAAAGGAGCCCATCACACCTCTGCAGCTTGCTAGTTTTTCTAAGCTAAGATAGTCCCTCACTTTTTCTATGGCTCCCAGATTTGCTCCTCTGCAAAACTTTAAAAACTCCAATTAAAAATCTGTTTTTGTCCCAATTCTGAAACAGAAGCATTTGGTGCAGGTAGGTAGGGAGGTGGAGAGGTAGGTAGGGAGGTAGATAAGGAGGAAGGAAGGGAGGGTGGTAAGAAGGTAGAGAGGTAGGTAGGTAAGTGGGTAGGTAAATAGGGAGGTGGGGAGGTGGGGAGGGAGGCAGGGAGGCAGGGAGGGAGATACAGTGGTGGGGAGGAAGCTAAGGAAGGAAGCAGATATAAAAATAGGTGAGATGATAGATAGATAGATAGATAGATAGATAGATAGATAGATAGATAGATAGATAGATAGATAGATAGAAGATAGATAGATGATAGATGTCAGGCCAAAGCCATTTTCCTTGGGGTCTTTGGCCTGCCACACTTTATGCTAGTTTAAAATGTATTCTTTGGGGTGGAGAAACCCCTGGGACTCCAGATTCGGGTTTCTCCCAGCCATACCAACATGGCTCTGTTAATAAATTGGAACTTTGAGGAATGCATTGCCTCGGACTCTGATTTGATTTTAGATGCTATTTGGAACCCTGACAGGCAGAGCCAACATGGATAAATTGGAACTTTGAGGATTACTTCGCCTCGGACTCTGATTTAAAATTGGATGCTATTTGGAACCCTGACAATAGATGATAGATAGATAGATAGATAGATAGATAGATAGATAGATAGATAGATAGATAGATAGATAGATAGATAGATAGATAGATAGATAGATAGATAGATAGACAGACAGACAGACAGACAGACAGACAGACAGACAGACAGACAGACACAGACAAGAGAGAGGGGGCATGTATAGAGCATTTATTTCTGAAGTTTGCATGCAAAAGAAGTGCCTGTGATGATTTTCCAAACATATATATTGGAAGTAGATTTTAAAGAGCTGTTTGGGGAAATTGGATTTCTAAAAAAGATTGCATCAAAAATATATTGGAATAGAAGGATATGATAGATATTTGCATTTAGAGGATATGTTGGAGATTTGTTTTGAAGAATAGTTATGTTATGGACAATTGCATACCAAGGCTTCATATTTAAGGCTAGATGAGGACAAAGAAAAAAATGAACACTTGTGAAAGTTTAACATTCTTCTCCTTGAAGACTGGAATATCCCCTTATTAGAACAGTAAAAATTAATTTATTTTATTTTTATTTTTCTCACCAACAATCACAGTAACCTCCTCCTCCTCCTCCTCCTCCTCCTCCTCCTCCTCCTCTTCCTCTTCTTCTTCTTCTTCTTCTTCTTCTTCTTCTTCTTCTTCTTCTTCTTCTTCTTCTTCTT
This sequence comes from Thermophis baileyi, assembly GCA_003457575.1. NCBI lineage: Eukaryota > Metazoa > Chordata > Lepidosauria > Squamata > Dipsadidae > Thermophis > Thermophis baileyi. Next base: position 138,041 of record QLTV01000430.1, read on the forward strand.
CTTCTTCTTCTTCTTCTTCTTCTTCTTCTTCTTCTTCTTCTTCTTCTTCTTCTTCTTCTTCCCATAATCATCAGGAAAGACGTTATCTGTTTCTTGACCACAGAAATCTTAATCCAGTATGAAACCTCCTTAAAAGGTATTACTGATTTCAGCATGCTTCACATCCCAATTCAGACAGGCAAATCTAATTTTCCAGAAAGCCGCCTGTTGCCTCCAGGTAGGATTATCAATCCTGTAAGTCTTTGTAAAAGCTCTCCATTAGTAAAGTTGTGCTAGGACACTTACTAACCTAATTAAAACACCTTCCTCGAGTCGGAACCATCAGAGTGGCAGAAAATAAGATCGGAATTATGGGTGGCCAATGGAGAGTGGTCATACTTGGACTATGGCATCCAGTTCAGAGGTTGTATTCACTTACCTTCCTTACCGGTTCGCAAATGTAAGCACACGTGCACTCTCGCTTCGATCACATGCGCGCCTTCCATGCATGCACATGGCCTTCTGCACATGCGCTTTGCTCATGCCCGTGGCTTGCATGCATGCACGCAGCTTCAAAACGTGCCTAGATAGGACAGCATAGCACCGGGGCGGCCCGCAGGTCGCCACTACCTGTTCACCCAAACCGGTCCGAACCGGCTGAATACCACCTCTGGTTGAAACTCTAGAAAGAGTACAAAGAAGACCAACAAAGATGATTAGGGGACTGGAGACTAAACCATATGAGGATCGGTTGCAGGAATTAGCAATAGCAATAGCACTTAGACTTATATACCGCTTTATAGTGCTTTACAGCCCTCTCTAAGCGGTTCACAGAGTCAGCATATTGCCCCCAACAATCTGGGTCCTCATTTTACCCACCTCAGAAGGAAGGAAGGCTGAGTCAACCTTGAGCCAGTGAGATTTGAACCGCCGAACTGCAGCTAGCAGTCAGCTGAAGTAGCCTGCAGTGCTGCACTCTAACCACTGCGCCACCTCGGCTCTTAGCCGTATGTCCAGGCTCTTGGGTATGTCCAGTCTAGTGAGAAGAAAGACCAGGGGAGACATGATAGTTTTCCAATCTTTGAGGGGCTGCCACAAAGAAAAAGGTGTCAAAATATTCTCCAAATCATCTGAAGGCAGAACAAGAAGCAATGGATAGAAACTAGAACAATTAATCTATGAAATTGTGGGTGTTCCAACACTGGAGGCTTTTAAGAAGAGATTGGACAACCATTTGTCTGAAATGCTATAGGGTCTCCTGCTTGAGCAGGAGGTTGGACTAGATGACCTCCAAGGTCCCTTCTGACTCTGTTATTCCGAATACAAGTTGAGACAGAAGCAAATTCTAGCCTAAGACAGTCTGTAGTTTCGGCATCCTGCATTTTTGCAGTAAACTTAGCTTGTCATCATCAACTGATACTGATGCTGTTGTATAAAACATTCTCCTACTTGTAACTCCTAAATATCTATAGAATAAATTTTAAAATTATCATATGGAGCTCGTGTCCATGCAGCTTCCTGCGTCGTCCTTCCCTCTTGGCAATTCGGACAATAGTCCATCACAACAATGTAGGAAAGGACACATTCATGCAAATCACTATTATTTAGAACAATACTTTATTTATTTTTTTAATAAAAGAAAGCTCTGCTTGTAGCTGTCGTTTCAGTTGGCTAGATCACACGGGAAACTTTTTATCACCAATTAAAGACAGGGAGGTGTGATCTCCATCAATAACCCACTTCTGTATTGCCTGATGTTTCCCTATTAGTGATGGAAGGTCCCCGGAGCATAATAGAAATTCATCTAAATTGACCTTAGTTAGATTAGTTTTATGCTAATCATTTCTCTACATTGAACAGATTTCTGCTGATGTCTGTTTTCATATTGTTTGCGTATCAGCGTGAAATGGCAGAATTAAACAAACCTGCTGTTCTTCCCCCAGTCCTTTAATCACTGTGGTTGCTAGAAAGGAGTTGGGATTGAATAGAAGTGACCCTATTTGGGGATAATGAAACAGCTGGCCAGTATAGGTAATCCTTGAGGTACGACAGGCCATTTAATGAAAGTTCGAAGTTACAACCACATACCCCAAAAGCTGAATACCAAGGGTGTCAAACTCAAAGCCCGCGGGCTGGATGTGGCCCGTGGGGTGTTTAAAACTGGCCCGCGGGGCCGGCCTGGAAATATCAAATGACCGGCCTGCGGTGCCTCTGCTGGCCAAAATGTGCTGTGGGGGAGGGGGGCATGTGTGCGCCCCCCCCCAGCCCGTTTTCGGCCTCCACGGCCTCCTGCAGCACTCTGCCGGCCGAAAACAGGCCGCACGGAGGCCCCGCATGGCCCCCGTGAGGCTCTGTGTGGCCCATTTTCAGCCAGCAGAGTGCGGCAGGAGGACTGGATCAGACTGGATTCCAATTATATGGCATCAAGTAAGTGCCTGATCTGGATACAAAACAAGCAACATGTATATGTTAATACTGCAGTTTAATGCTGGATTTTACATACTGTAAGTCCCTTTAATCTACCATCAACTATAATTAACAGCCATTTCTATTTACTATCCTAGAAATTTACTTCTGCTGTTCGATCTTGTATTATCATGTTATTTATGCTATTGTGTTTTTATTATTAGTTGAATAATAAAAATACAATAGTATAAATAGCTTTTCTGCCTGGAAAAGCAATTTACTATTAAACGATGGGGTATAAATTTAGAAATAAAAATTTTAGTGGAGTATGAAGAATACGTAATAAATGTTTGCCAGTAATGTCTGGTAGAAGAGATAGGAAAATGGTTATAGTAAAGAATTGTGGAAAGAAAGAAGAGAAGGGGGGAAAGTGCACCTTGAGCCTGTGTCAAACGCCCACCATGGCCATGCCCACCCCTGCCCACCCCCACACACACACCGGCCCTCTGAGGTCAAACACAACCCTGATGTGGCCCTCAATGAAATTGAGTTTGACATCCCTGCTGAATACGAATCTGTTTCAAAGTTATATTTCTGCAACGCACCCATGGTCATTCACCCGTATGATTGACCGCAGAGACACTGCAACACATGCACCCATCTATTACCCTCCCATCCTGCCCCGCCAAGTCCTCAGAGGCTCTAAGCCTGCTTTGCCAACATACTGGGTTTCACGCACTCCTCTCCACTCCCACTCCCCCGTCACCATTCGCTCACTTAACTTTTCACATTATCCAGAGCTCAGGAAGTCAGGATAGTGCAAAAAAAAAAAAAAGAAGTTGCTCTTTTTTGCACTTTTTGGGAAAAGTGTGAAGAAGAGCAACTAAGATGATTAAAGGCCTGAAGAACGGATGCAGGAATTGGGTTTGGCACTTTATAACGCCTTGGTAAGACCAGACTTGAAATACTGCATCCAACTTTGGTCACCATGATATAAAAAAGATGTTGAGACTCTGGAAAGAGTGCAGAGAAGAACAAAAAAGATGATTAGGGGACCGAAGGCTAAAACATATGAAGAATGATTGCAGGATTTGGGTATGTCTAATTTAATGAAAAGAAGGACTAGGGTTGACATGATAGCAGTCTTCCAATATTTGAGGGGTTGCCACAAAGAAGAGGGAGTCAAGCTATTCTCCAAAGCACCAGAGGGTAGGACAAGAAGCAAGGGGTGGAAACTAATCAAGGAGAGAAACAACCTAGAACTAAGGAGAAACTTCCTAACGGTGAGGACAATTAACCAGTGGAACGGCTTTCCTTCAGACGTTGTGGGTGCTTCATCACTGGAGGTTTTTAAGAAGAGACTGGACAGCCACTTGTCTGAAATGGTATAGGGTCTCCTGCTTGAGCAGGGGGCTGGACTAGAAGACCTCCAAGGTCCCTTCCAGCTCTATTCTGATTCTGATAGAGGAAGGCCACTCCCTTGCTGGGCCACGTCAAGCAGAAGAAATCCGATCACATTTGCTTCCATTGTAACCCTTTCCTCCCCAGCCAGCATAAATCGGTATGATTTCTTCTTAGAGCCAACCAGCACTAGCTTTATCGGCCTCATTCGAGACAATGATGAATCCGCATACAGACGGGAGGTTGAACAACTAACCTTGTGGTGCGACCGGAACAACCTGGAACTGAACACACTCAAAACCGTAGAAATGGTGGTAGACTTTAGGAGAAACCCGCCCATACTTCCACCTCTTACAATACTAGACAACACAGTATCAACAGTAGAGACCTTCAGATTTCTAGGTTCTATCATATCTCAAGACTTAAAATGGACACCTAACATCAAAAACGTCATCAAAAAAGCACAACAAAAAACATTATTTCTGCTCCAACTCAAAAAGCTCAAACTGCCCAAGGAGCTGCTGATACAGTTCTACAGAGGAATTATTGAGTCTGTCATCTGCACCTCTATAACTGTCTGGTTTGGTTCTGCAACCCAACAAGACAGACACAGACTTCAGAGGATAATCAGAACTGCAGAAAAAACAATTGCTACCAACCTGCCTTCCATTGAGGACCTGTATACTGCACGAGTCAAAAAGAGGGCTGTGAAAATATCTACAGACCCCTC
>QLTV01000430.1:182096-192988 GCA_003457575.1 Thermophis baileyi
AGGAAGGAAGGAAGGAAGGAAGGAAGGAAGGAAGGAAGGAAGGAAGGAAGGGAGGAAGGAAGGAAGGGCAATAGCAATAGCACTTAGACTTATATACCGCTTCATAGTGCTTTACAGCCCTCTCTAAGCGGTTTACAGAGTCAGCATCTTGCCCCCAACAATCTGGGGCCTCATTTTTCCCTCCTCGGGAGGATGGAAGGTTGAGTCAACCTTGAGCCTGGTAAAATTCGATCTGCCAAACTGCTGGCAGCCGGTGATCAGCAGAAGTAGCCTGCAGTACTGCACTCTAACCACTGCGCCACCGCGGCTCACAGTCCCCTAACAATTAGCCCAAAGTCACCCAGCTGGCTTTCTGCCTAAGGTGGTTCTAGAACTCACAGTCCCCTAACAATTAGCCCAAAGTCACCCGGGTGGCTTTCATGCCTAAGGCAAAACTAGAATTCACGGTGCCTTGGTTTCTACCCTAGTGTTGTAACCACTAGATTAAATTGTCTCTCTATATATTTGATTTTCAATTATTTCATCCCTGTAGTAACAGCTCCACTCAAAATAAAAATAAAAATTCCATATCTGGATGGGTAGTAGAAATGGATTTTATCAATCCTCTCATCCATCAGGTCCATATAACTATGGACCTCTAGAGTTTCTGACCCATCCATAGAAGGCAAGAAGTAATTAAATAAGTGACTGAGTCTAAGTTTCAACTCTTGTGTTTTATAGCGGTGTGTACTGCCTTTTGGAGACCTTTTCGTTAGGAGTTAATTAAAAGTCTGAATTAAGATCTAGAAGATGCCACGGGTGTGAAGAAATGAGACACAGTTGCAAAATAATGATTCACTGGTTAGACTTAGGTGAGTCATCTCTTCGCTCCTTTCTTTTAAAGAAGCTGCAGAGATCTAATTTTTTTTTGTGCTTTGTTGCTTATTTTAATGTTTTCGGTACTTAGACATTTGAAAAGTAGTCAATCTCCTTTTAAACGTTATGACTTTTTCAACATTATAGCCCTCCAGTGGATTATTCTTCTTAAACCAGCAAAAGGGAACTGATTATTTGTTTGTTTGTGTTCCCACTTTTATTATTTACTTAATTATCTCAAAGTGATAGATATATAATATTCCTTTCTCCTCCTACTTTCTCCACAACAACCTGTAAGGTGGGTTGGGCTGAGAGTGAGTGATTGGCCTAAAGTCACCCAGCTGGCTTTCATCTCTAAGACAGGACTAGAACTCCCAGTCTCCTAGGGAACAGCCCAAAGTCACCCAGCTGGTTTTTGTGCCTAAGGTGAGACTAGAATTCACAAACTCTTGATGTTTTGCCCAAAATCACCCAGCCATCTTTCATGGCTAAGGTGGGACTAGAAGTCTCCTGATGTTTTTGGCCAAAATCATCTAGCTGGCTTTCATGCCTAAAATAGGAGTACAACTAACCAACTCCTGGAATTGGACAAAGTCACCCAGCTGGCTTTTATGCCTAAGGCAGGACTAGAATTCACCGTCTCCTGGTTTCTAGCCTGGTCCTTAACCACTAGACCAAACTGTCTTTCTATGTACTGAATTTTTGTATAAACAACAGGTGGGAAAAGTATTGCCCAACCCCATCCCAATTCTGCTAAGCTGTCTCATGGAGACAAGAAGGATATTCCTGGGAGGGATGAGTGAAGAATGCTGGGATTATATCATAACAACCTCACAAGATCATTTCCTGTAAGCCTGCATGTCAAAATTGAAATTGATTTATAATACTGCATCTTTGTTTTGGAATATTGACCTCCGCTAAACCTGTTTTTTCTCTTTTATTCCCTTCCAATATTTCATATATGGGATTGTTTTGTTTTTCATTGTTAGGAATTGAAAAAGATGCAAAACCACATAACAAGGTGCTGTTAACTGCTAAGATTTTGGAATTAAAAATCACAATAATTAGAAGGCCCCGAAATGCAGATCAGCAAGCTGTTAACACGTGGCAACTTTTAAGTGCAGGTGCTAAACAGCATCACTACAGATGGCTATCCAACAAAATATTCACACACATGTCAGATTATTCATGAACTGGGAGAGCCAATGGTAACAAGGTCAGCCAATGAATAGGCATAGCAACTAAGTCAGCCAATGGGAGCTAAACACATCTGAGTCTGTGCAGAGAATCGAAACTGAAGCTAGAAGGCTGGGCGTGGCTCAGCCTACTCTGTACTCTCAGTCCACTCTGAACTCTGAAATGAAACTAACTGTTCTCTCCTGCCTGTGTGTTTGCCTGTAACTGCTGCTACGTTAAAGAAGAACTCTGCTACTGGTATTGTAAATACTCATCTGTTATTCTTGTATATAAAGAAGTTTCTTATTTAAATCAATCCTGCTGCATCAGTCTGCCTGTGTGTGCTTTCTGGATTTAATTTTCTGCAACAAACTCTGATAACACATACAAATACACACACACACACACACTCACACACATGTATTCAGATCCATGTCCCATAATCATATCTTAATTAAAAATTGTGAATATCCCCTTTCTTTCTTTCTTTCTTTCTTTTCTAGCACTTATTGCTTGAATGGCAAAAACAATGGATGCTTAAGAGGGAAGTTGCAATCAGTAGAGTCCTTTAAGAGCTTGTAGTTTTAATCAGAATAATGAAAGCAGCAATGTGACACTTTGATGTGAGCTCCGAACCTTTGGGGTGTCTGTGATGTCACAATCTGAAACTCTTGTCATCACCTTTAACTGGGCAAAAACAGTGCATCATAGACCAAGAGTTTTGGAATCAAAGTACAGTATTTTTCGGAGTATAAGACGCACCTTTTTACTCCCAAAAAGAGGGTGAAAACTTGGGTGTGTCTTATACACCGAATGTAGCCCCACCCAGCCACCCCCACCCTTTGGCCTCTGCCTCCCAGCAATTTACCTCCTTGCAGCAAACAGTGCAGAGCCTGATTAGCAGAAGCAACTGACTATCCGCCTCCCGACCATCAGCTGAGAGGCTGCAGGCAGGCCCAAGGGCTAAAATGAAAGTGAAACTAAAGCTGCAAGGAGGCAAATTGCTGGGAGGGAGAGGCAGAAGCAGAATTTTATTTTCTTGTGCTAATCAGACTGCTGAAACTGGATGCAAGGAGGTAAGTCAATAACTATAAATGTCTATAGAATGTTAAAATTATTAGACTTATTTTTTAAAGCAGCTGAGTTAAACCCTGACTTAGCCATGTTTGGAGTAGATCTATTTAAATAATTGGGAGGAGTTAGTGTGACTACATTTAAGAAAACTTTCTGGCATTAATATACTGCCATAATGTACATTTCTCCAATTCTTTGCTATTTCTATGGGTCAGGCACACATGCACAGAAATACACAGCAAACAGTGTATATCATCTGTACTGTTTGCTGTTTGCTGGGAGGAAAATTGCTGGGAGACGGAGGCAGATTTTTTTCCCCCTTGTTTTCCTCCCCCAGAACTAAGGTGCGTCTTATACTCCGGTGGGTCTTATACTCCGAAAAATACGGTACCTCAAATGGGCTAATTTACAGAATGTGTCCAAAAGACAGGATCCTTGACTTCTAAGGGGATTAAATTTGGGAATCCCAAAGATGCTTTTTCAAGAGGCAACTGGACTGTCTTCTTATTCTTTGAAGACATTTTGCTTCTCATCCAAGAAGCTTCTTCAGCTCTGACTGGATGGTGGGGAATGGAAGGATTTATACACCTTGCAGACATTTCCATTCCCCCACCATCCAGTCAGAGCTGAAGAAGCCTCTCGGATGAGAAGCGAAACGTCTTCAAAGAAAAACCAGAAAGTCCAGTTGCCTCTTGAAAAAGCACCTTTGGGACAACCATGACCTGGATGACGGAGACTCTCCATAGACATTTAAATTTGGGGATGTTGTAGCAGCTTCTCCATTGCTACTGACTGCTGTGTTGCTGCAGTGGTCATGTGATCTTCATTTTCAATGTTCTGTGACAGTTTCCCAGGCAGTCTTGCAATCCCTGGCTCCTTCTCCATCCAGCAGCGGCCACTTACCTGAGGGATGGGAAGGGGAAGGGGAAGGGGAAGGGGAAGGGGAAGGGGAAGGGGAAGGGGAAGGGGAAGGGAAGGGAGATTGTAATGCTCCCAGCCAGATTCCCACAAAGAGACTCAGTGGGGAAGCTGGGAGGAAGTCAGAGATCACTTCTGCTCCAACTGCTTTTTGCCCATTCTACTGTTTCTCTATTTAGCCAAGGAAATATCTCAGAAACAATGACCCAAACAGGGCACAGGTTGTCTAAAGGTAAAGGTTCCCCCGCACATGCGTGCTAGTCGTTTCCAGCTCTAGGGGCGGTGCTCATCTCCGTTTCAAAGCCGAAGAGCCAGCGCTGTCCGAAGATGTCTCCGTGGTCATGTGGCCGGCATGACTCAACGCCGAAGGCGCACGGAGCGCTGTTACCTTCCCACCAAAGTGGTCCCTATTTTTCTACTTGCATTTTTTACGTGCTTTCGAACTGCTAGGTTGGCAGAAGCTGGGACAAGTAACGGGAGCTCACCCCGTTATGCGGCACTACGGGTTCGAACTGCCAAACTGCCGACCTTTCTGATCGACAAGCTCAGCGTCTTAGCCACTGAGCCACCGCTTAGCCCTGAGCCACAGGTTGTCCCGTGTGCCCAAAAAAAGGGGGCAAAGGCTTCTTTTGCAATGACACAATGTCACTTTCCATCACTCTGGCCTCCTCTGGCCTTCCTCTGTGGATGTCACTGGTTCCAATCCAAATGTTTTCAAATCTGGAAAAAACATGACCATTACCATACAATGCAGTTCAGTGGAGCAGGTGACAGATAACACGAGCAATGCTTGATCGCCTTATTTAAGGAAGGATTCAGGGTGTCACAGAATGAGCTGGAAATTTCTCCTTCTAAAACTGAGGGGGGGGGAGGAAAACCAACATCCCCCCTCCTTGCCAGATTCCAAAGTTGCCTCTATTTCAAAACAGGGAAAGTCCAATACAAGCAGAGGTGGGTTCCTGCCGGTTTGGACCGGCTCTATAGAACCGGTAGCAGGAATTTCCCCCCGCTCGCCGAACCGGCAGCGATGGCCAGCTGGACACCGCCCCCCCCCGAACTGGCTCTCTTGGCGGTGCCTTGTTTTTTGCTTCTGCGCATGCGCAGAAGCTGTTTTTTGCTTCTGCACATGCGCAGAAGCTTGGTTTTTAGCACTGCGCCCACGCGGCGTGTGAGAAAGCGAACCGGCAGCGAGGTAAGTCAGAACCCACCCCTGAATACAGGTAGTCCTCGACTTACGACCACAATTGAGCCCATAATTTCTGTTGCTAAGTGAGACACTTGTTAAGTGAACTTTGCCCCATTTTACGACCAGTTGTAAAGTGGAGCCCCACAATTCTTAAATTAGTAACATGGTTCTTGAGTGAATCCGGCTTTCCCCGTTGACTTTGCTCATCAGAAAGTCTCAAAAGATGATCATATGACCCCGGGGACACTGCAATCGTCATAACTATGAGTCAGTTGCCAAGCGTCTGAATTTTGATCACCTGACCGTGGGGATGCTGCAACGGTCGTAAGCGTGAAGAACAGTCATAAGTCACTTTTTTCAGTGCCGTTGTAAGTCCGAACGGTCACTAAATGAACTGCTGTAAGTCAAGGACTACCTGAATTCAAAAGTTTCAGAACAGGGTTAGTCTGAGGGACTCAACTCAGACCTACATCTTCAAACGTGGGCAACATTTAGAACTATTTTCACATTTTTCTGACTACATTCCTTCCCGGTAAAATTGTAGGACGTGAACATTTTTCAACAAACTTGCCAAAAAGGAGACAGCAAAAAATTAAGTGTGCTTGCTTTCACCTTGCCAACCTGCTGCCAGCAAAAATCCCTTCTAACAGACAGAAACATGACGAATGTCACCGGGATCACGCATTGCTACTTGAGGCTGTGACAGTTTAGTATTTCTCTATCTTTCTCATTTTCTGACTTTGCCACCAAATAGGCGAGAGTAGGAGGTTTGAAGGAAGGCTAGTAAAAATATACCATCGTGTTTGTAGTAGGAGTGTTGGAGAGAACGAAAGAAACCTTGATACCTCTAAAGAATCATTCCAGTTCTTCTGTTTTCTTGGTATTTTTAGCTATTTTTCCCCCTCGTTGCCTTGAGACTGCCTTTGATTCAAAATGTCACTCAAATGGCCCCTGATTTGAAATATTCTTAATTATCATTACTCCCCTGCAATTCAGGCTCAAATGCCACTGGGCATTTGAGCCGCGGTGGCGCAGTGGTTAGAGTGCAGTACTGCAGGCTACTTCTGCTGATCACCGGCTGCCAGCAGTTTGGCAGATCGAATCTCACCAGGCTCAAGGTTGACTCAGCCTTCCATCCTTCCGAGGTCGGTAAAAATGAGGACCCAGATTGTTGGGGGCAATATGCTGACTCTGTAAACCGCTTAGAGAGGGCTGTAAAGCACTATGAAGCGGTATATAAGTCTAAGTGCTATTGATATTGCTATAGTGGTCACCTTTATGTGTGAAGCAGAGGTGGTATTCAGCCGGTTCGGACTGGTTCAGGCGAACCGGTAGTAGCAACCTCCACCCACCTGCCCAGGCACAATGCCGTCCTATTGCTGCACATTTTGAAGCCATGTGCATGCATGCAAGTCCTGCGCGCAGGCATGCATGCAAGCCCCGTGCGGGGGCAAAGTGCATGCGTGGAAGGCGTGCATGTGCGCTCACATTTGCAAACCGGTAGGGAAAGTAAGTGAATACCACCTATGGTGTGAAGAGTGTCTCCATGCTTAGGGATTCAATTTCACTAACAGATTGCCTCTAGTGATGTCCTTGGGCCTTTTGTTCAGCGTGCTGGAGAGATCAGAGTCTTAGTATCAAGTGCTGGGACTTTGGTAGGACTTCTGAAGTTCTCTGAAGTTCAACATCACCCTGGAATAAGTGGGAAGCATAGGGTAAAACTGTCCTTCAAATGTGAACAGAGACAAAAACACTTATTCTCTTTCTAATTGTATAAGTAGCTAGGTGCCTTGTAGATACTGTTGGGAAAATCAATTCTCATTTCATAGATTTGCAACGAGTAATGTTTTGGGGGGTATTGGCCTTTCTAAATTGCCCCTCTCTCCTGATTTATGAGAGATGTTTCCCTAGTCTTCCAATATCTCAGGGGCTGCCACAAAGAAGAGTGGGGGTCTAGGTATTCTCCAAAGCACCTGAAGGCAGAACAAGAAGCAACAGATGGAAACTAATCAAGGAGAGAAGCAACCTAGAACTAAGGAGAAATTTCCTGACAGTGAGGACAATTAATCAGCGGAACGACTTGCCTCCAGAAGTTGTGGGTGCTCCATCACTGGAGGTTTCTAAGAATAATAATTTGTCTGAAATGGGATAGAGCAGGGGTATCAAACTCGATTTCATTGAGGGCCACATCAGGGTTGGGTTTGACCTCAGGGGGGGGGGCAGGATGGGCGTGGCCAGGGTGGGCATGGCCAGCTTGACGTCACTCATGTCAGGGGCATCTGTGGTGGCCCGAGCGCTCTGGCAGCGAAAATGGGCTCACAAACTCCGTTTTCAGCTGCGACAGCCTCCTGCCGCCCTCTGCCAGAGAAAACAGAGCTCAGGGGGGGGCATGTGTGCCCACCCCAAGCTCCGTTTTCACTGGCAGAAACACCACGGGCCGGTCCTTCACTGTTTCCAGGGCAGCCCCATGGACCAGATCTAAGCACCTCACGGGCCGGATTCGGCCCGCGGGCCTTGAGTTTGACATCCCTGGGATAGAGTCTCCTGCTTGAGTAGTGACTGAACTAGAAGACCTCCAAGGTATCTTCCAACTCTGTTATTCTGTTAAACTGCTCCCTTCTCCGCTTCTTTTTATGAGACAAGTTTACCTTCCTGTTTTAGTGTTTTAATGCTTGATTGCCTTTTGGATGTCTGAAATACATCCTGAAATCACACTGAAATAACTTGAATCTGAATAATTCCTATCCTTCCATAGACCACTCCTATGCCATCAGAGAAATACAATATATCTCTGCCTACACATCAACTAGCCACTTAATTCCAGCTAGAGTTAATAGTCTAGTTATGGAGGTATGGAGCGCAGTGGCTCACTATTAGAAATTCTGTTTATATATAGCACCACAGAGCAAACAAAGAGTACAGTCACCATGTGTTTTACTCCCCAGCTGTTCAACTGTAACAGGAAACAGGAAACAGGAAACTCTACTTAGAACAAAGAGTATATACCATAGATTCAAACTTGTAAACATTATCATCTACTGGCAGAATATTACTGTAGTTGTTGCCTAGAAATACATTCCAACAATGAATTCCAACACTCACATGGTTAGGACGCTGGGTTGATGATCAGCAAGCCTACGTTTGAGACCCAAGTGCTGCTGTGTGACAGGGTGAGCTCCCATCAATTGCTCCAGCTCCTGCCAATCTAGCAGTTCAAAAGTGAGTAACTGTGAGTAGATAGATAGGTACCGTTTAGGTGGGTGCATTAATAGGTATGTGAAAGGAGCCCCCAACCGGGCATTCCCTGGGCAACAGTGATGTCACCAGCTATCCTTTCAACCCAGAAACACCTTAATCGCTTCCAATATGAATGCAAGTGCAAACTACAGCTAACTGATTCAGCCAAATATGCTGGATTCTATCCAAATGCAAATGAGATTTTAGATAGAGTTTCACATCCACTCCTCCCAGGACCCAGCAGAATTGGAATCCTCATCTACAGTTACAAGTAAACACTGGAGGGGGAGGTTGTGATGTAGTGTGATGATTCCTGGGAATTCCTCCCAAGATTTTTACTCTAATGAGACGTCAGGTGGTACCAAGAGTTTCCAAAACAGAGATATATCACATATTCCCTCGCAAAAAGATATCAGGAGATTTAGTCCCTTACCAGCTGTAACATATGGCTGTGAAAACGGGTTCATTAGAAAGCTGAATGAAGAATATTTTTTGTTGAAAATGTGTCGGGCAGCAAGAACAAGATGAAGCAAAACTAGACTCATTGGGGGAAGCTAACATATTTTAACGCAAAGGCAAGAGTCATTGGAGAAAATCCTGGTGAGAAGAAAGAGGGAAGAAGAAAGTATAAGAAAGTAGAAAGTAGAAAGAGGAAGGAAACTAGAAAGAAAAGGGAGGGAGGGAGGGAGGGAGGGAAGGAAGGAGAAGAAGAAGAAGAAGAAGAAGAAGAAGAAGAAGAAGAAGAAGAAGAAGAAGATTTTCAACACTGACAACAAGCTAAGAATTATAAGAATCACTTAGAGAGGTTTATAGAAAAATCAGTCATCCTTGATACGTTCCAGCGATGGGTTGCTCCCGGTTCAGCCCAGTTCTGTGAATCAGTACCAGCGGTGGTGGGAGGCTCTGCCCACCCACCCGGGATGCTTCTGCGCATGCGCAAAAGCATTGTGCGTGCTCATGAGCGAACTGGTAGCGACGGGAATTAGAACCCACTACTGATACGTACATAAGACAAAAATAAATGAATAAATAGCCTGAAGAGCAATATTTGGGAAATATTGTGGCAGCCTCTCAAATACTGGAATACTGTTATCATGTCCCCCCTAATCCTTCTTTTCTCTAGACTAGCCATACCCAATTCCTGCAACCGTTCTTCATATGTTCTTGTCTCCAGGCCCTGTAATTTTCTTCTATAATTTTGTAAACAACAAACTTAAAGACTCAAGATCCATCCCACCACTAAAAGGACCAAACGAGAAAGACTGCAATGATGAAACCGTTAAGGCCAACCTCTTCAACACATTCTTCGGTTCAGTCTTTGTAAACAGCAATGGATCTTGCCCCACATTTCCCAATCATACCACAACTAATCACAACGATCTACTACATGTCGATTCCACAGAAGATGCCATTGAAAAGGCACTACGCAACCTAAAACCATCTCTAACTATTGGCCCTGATGGATTATGTGCCTACTTCTTAAAAAAGCTCTCAACCACCATAGCAGAACCTCTTAGCATAATCTATTAAATATCTTTCAAAACCAGCTCCTTGCCAAGCTTATGGTCACTAGTCACGGTCATCCCTATCTTCAAAAAGGGTGACCCCAGCCTAGTTGAAAATTACAGACCAATCTCATTATGTTGCGTCACATGCAAAGTCATGGAATCAGTCATAAACCATTACCCTCTATTTAGAGACCAACAACCTACTCTCAAACAAGCAGTCTGGCTTCAGAAAAAAATTATCCTGAAATCTGCAACTCTTACACTGCAAAAATATATGGACTTCACAACTCAACCAGGGTAAAGCAATAGACACAATTTATATAGACTTCTGTAAAGCCTTTGATTCAGTAGTACATGACAAACTACTTCTAAGACTAAAATCTTATGGTATTTCCGGATCCCTGCATAAGTGGATAGCTACGTTCCTATCAAACAGGCAACAAGTAGTCAAAATAGGGAACGCCCTATCAAACCCTGCACCAGTTAACAGCGGTGTCCCCCAAGGAAGTGTTTTAGGACCCATACTCTTTATACTTTACATAAATGACTTTTGCGATCAGATTATAAGCAACTGCATTCTCTTCGCTGATGATGTAAAACTATTCAACACCACCGACAATGCTGCTACCCTACAAAAAGACCTTGACTATGTGTCAGAATGGTCAAACAATTGGCAACTCCAAATCTCAACCAACAAATGCTCAGTCTTACACACTGGCAAAAAAAATCAGAACACAAAATACAAGCTGGGTGGATACGACCTCGTAGACGACCCTCACTCTATCAAGGACCTTGCAGTACTCATCTCAAATGATCTAAGTGCCAGAGCTCACTGTAACAACATTGCCAAAAAGGCATTAAGAGGTGTAAACTTAATCTTGCGTAGCTTCTTCTCTGGTAAGATTACACTACTAATCAGAGCATACAAAACATTGGCT
>QLTV01000430.1:232813-245751 GCA_003457575.1 Thermophis baileyi
GCCCCGATCCGGCTCTCTTGGCGCCGCCATAGGTGCTGCCATCTTGTTTTTTGCTTCTGCACATGCACAGAAGCTGTTTTTTGCTTCTGCGTATGTGCAGAAGCTGGGTTTTTAGCACTGCGCATGCGCAGAAGCTGGGTTTTTAGCACTGCGCATGCGCAGAAGCTGGGTTTTTAGCACTGCGCATGCACCTGCGCGGCGCGTGAAGAAGCGAACCGCCAGCGAGGTAAGCCAGAACCCACCCCTGGTCCAAAGGCTGTGGAAACTAATCAAGGAGAGCAGCAACTTAGAACTAAGGAGAAATTTCCTGACAGTTAGAACAATTAATCAGTGGAACAGCTTGCCGCCAGAAGTTGTAAAAGCTCCAACACTGGAAGTTTTTAAGAAGATTGGACAACCATTTGTCTGTAGTGGGAGCTCTATTGCTGGAAGTTTTTAAGAAGATTGGACAACCATTTGTCTGAAATGGTATAGGGTTTCCTGCCTAAGCAGGGCGTTGGACTAGAAGACCTCCAAGGTCCCTTCCAACTCTCTTATTCGGTTATTTTGTTAAAAATATACAGGTAGTCCTCAACGTACAACAATTGAGTCCAAAATTTCTGTTGCTAAGAGAAACAATTGATAAGTGAGTTGTGTCTCATTTTATGAGCTTTTAGCCAAGTTGTTAAGCGAATCACTGCAGCTGCTAAGTGAATCATGAGGTCATTAAGTGAATCTGGCTTCTCCCATGGACTTTGCTTGTCGGAAGCTGGCTGGGAAGGTTGCAAATGATGATCACATGACCCCAGGACACTGCAACTGTCATAAATACATGCCAGTTGCCAACTGCCCAGATTCTGATCATATAACCATGGGGATGTTGCTGTTGGAAGAAATGTCCATCTGGTTCAGTTCCAAGCTGGGAGAAGGACACTGGAAACATGGAGGCTGATTGGAAAGAAAGATTCTGTTTATTGATGAACAGAACCACCAACAGCATGTGGTTCTGGGGCAGCTGACAAAATGGAGTTGAGAGGGGGGGGTTATACCTTCTTTGAGCTTTGTATTTGAGCTTCCTGTTCCTGTGCAAGAGCATGTCCTTTAATAGTCTATGGGCTGTTTTTCAGATTCCTATGGGGGTCATGTAGGGGTTATGTAGGGGTCATGACTGGCTCTATAGGCAAAAGGGGAAATGCAAATCCTAGGTCAGTGGTCGCTAACCTTTTTGGCACAGAGTGCCAAAACAGGAGCGCGCCTGTGCATGCGTGTGTGTGCGTGCGTGTGCGCGCGCTGCAGCACTGAAACAGGGAATAGAGCAGCTGGCCGGTGCACATGTGCGTGGTGGCCAGCTGCACTTCCGGGTTCTGTTGCACGCATGCGCGCCAGCCAGCTGGTCCGGCGTGCATGCACGTGTTGCCAGCCACTCTCTTTCGGGTTCCGTCACGCGCATGCATGCCAGCCAGCTGATCTTCGCGCATGTGCGCAATGGAACCCAGAAGAGAGTGGCTGGCTGGCCAGCTGGCTGGCGCGCATGCGCGTGATGGAACCCGGAAGTGCAGCTGGCGACGGCGCGCGTGCCCACAGAGAGGGCTCTGCGTGCCACCTCTGGCACGTGTACCATAGATTCGCCATCACGGTCCTAGGTGCTTGTCTGAGCTAATTTTTTCAACATCTGGCTTATTGTTTATCTGAGCTCCCAGGCAAAGTTTGGACTGGTCTGGGATGGTGCAATGAATGGGTTTGTGTTCTGAAAGGGTGTTGGGCAATTCCTATTGTGGCTTAATGGCTTTTGTCCTGTTTTGGATCTTGGGTGAGGGGGCTGCTGCTTCTAATCCTACCATTCTGCCTTTGTTCAGACTTTGCTGCAGGGAGTTTCAAAATATCCTGTCTTGAATGGATTACCAAATCTGCATTTCTAAAAGGTGCCTTCTCAGTTTCTGCTTGGGGGCAGGGAGACTGGGGCTGCTTCCTGCCTCTAAGAAAACATGTTTCTCCATTTCTCATCTAGGGAAATAATAATATTCTGCCTTTTTTTTAATATTCCACAAAATATTTCATTCTTCTAGGAGGGGGTTAGGTGCTGACTTTCTACATTGCAATGGTCGTTAAGTGTGAATGGTCGTAAGATGCTGTAATGGTCACAAGTCACTTTTTCCAGTGCTGTTGCAACTTCCAATGGTCACTAAATGAAAGGTTGTAAGTCAAGGACTCCCTGTATGCTTAAAAATATATTGGTTATCTTCAAAACAACTCTCAGGAATCTGCTCTAGGTTTGTCACCCATCTCTTCAGCATTTCAACCATATTCATTTTCACACTGCAAAATTGTAAATGTCTGAACAGGGGGCCTTCATTAAAATTATTTCAACACAAATAATGTAATGATCGAAACATTAAAAATACATAAATAAGAACCCAGCAAAATGAGATATGACTATGTTATTGGAAATGAGTTGAAGCGACTGCACAATGACAAAGCGATAAGAGTAAAATCATCAGGTGGAAAGAAGCGGAACTGCCTTTGCTAGCAGAAGAAAATTAGCAATTTTCTGAAACGCGGATGCAGATTTACACAAGATTGATAGCTTGTGTGATCTCGAGAGCAATTTGAAAATATTTTGACAGCTAAGGAGACCCTGCATGGTCAAAATTAGTAGACTGCAAAGTACGAAACGTTGGAAGCATTTATTGGATTTTCTTGGTTCTTAGAATTGGGTTACAAATTTTGTAAACATCACAAAGACATTATTAAACTAAATGGATTATCTGTATCATTTCCGTGTCCTCTTCCTGATCTTTTCAAAAGTTTCAGGTTGATGTTGTTAGAAGAAAATGTTGAGTGGCGTAGTGGCCTAGTGGTGAAGACTCTCGACTCCCATTCAGAAGGCTGAGAGTTCAATTCTAGGTAGTGGCAGATATTTCTCTCCTAGGGCGCAAAGATAAAAATACCTGCTGTGAACTCCGCATGGCGTCAGGTAGGGCATCCGGCCAGTAAATGCACAGCTCCATCCAGTCACCCCAACTCTACCCCAAATTAAGGGATTACAGGGTTGTAAAAAGGGAGAAGAAAATTCTGGTTCGATCTAGGCTGGGTTCAGAGAAGACAGGGCAACTGCTTGGAGCAGAGGTAGAGTTTATTCGACAGCAGAACAGGGAGCTTAGCAATAGAAGGTGGCTACAAATGAAAAGACACAAACAGTAATATTTATAGGAAAATCTGTAATTAGATCACCATCAAAGCTGACATCATTCAAAGAAGTAGCATAAGATCAGAAGACACGGAGAGACCTGGTCCATAGAATCGTCAAGAGTTGGACCCGACTGAATGGATATCATCATCATCATCATCATCATCATCATCATCATCATCATCATCATCATCATCATCATCATCATCATCATCATCATCCATGAACATGCTTGCCAATATATTTGCTTTGTGGCTGCACCAAGTCCACAAGGGAGAAAATGCAGTTTTCCCATCCTGTGATATATGATGATTTTTCTCCTTTGCGTGTCCAGGGAATTCTAGGAGTTGAAGTCCATAGGTCTTAAAATTGCCAAGGTTGGGCACCCTTGCTTTAAAGATTCAGGTGAAAGGTGAATCAGGCCAACCCCTTGGAATTAAATCAGCATAGCACCAACTCATTTAAATGCATTGTGAATCGAACCATCGGCTTCCAGATTACTTCAGTGTTTGGATGTATGCATGCGCTCTTTCAGAAAATTGAATTAAGCCTTTGAATTACAGTAATTCGGTTTGACAAGCTGGGCAGACAATTCAAAAGCACAAATTGACTTGATGATTTCAAGAGGAACTTGGCTGATTTACATCGACTCTCCTAGGTACCTTGATGGAAGTGGGCAGGATATTGATTGGATCTTGACGCAAGTTTGCTTTTAGCAGGCCAGTGTTGGGCACAAATCAGGACTATATGTTAAACTCCAGTTAAGCTGATTTATTGTTCATGCCTCTACACAAGAATCTAGTCAACTAATGGTCTGCACTAAATTAGTGCTAGATAAGAGTCGATGGAAATCAAGATGGAGTGGATTTAGACCATTTGTGTGAACATAATGACTCCAGGCTGATGACTCTCTTGACTCCACCCCTAGGCTTTGCCTGTCCTTCTCCTACATCAGTGATGGGTAACGCATTGCATTTTGGGGTTTGGGGCACGCGCGTGTGCATTCGCGTGCGCACACGTGCTTTGGGTACTCGGCACCTTTTTGGTGCCGAGTACCCAAAGCACGTGTGCGCACGCGAATGCACACGCGCGTGCCCCAATCCCCAAAATGCAATGCGAGCGCCCTGCGCATGTGCCCCGCCCCCCGCATGCGCCCTGCCCCCCATGCCCCGTTTTGGCTTCCAGGTTGGTGCGGGCGGCAGAAATGGAGGAGAAAGGTAGGGCACACTGGGGGGGAACCTGCGGCAATCGGGGAAGGCATAGGCGTCAGAAATGGAGGAGAAAGGTAGGGCGCACTGGGGGGAACCTGTGGAGATCGGGGAAGGCCCCACCCCTCGCACATGCACGGCAGAGACCTGAAGACCAGCTGGCCGGTGGGAGGCGTGAGCGCATGTGCGGTGGAGCTGGGCTGGGGCGATGGCTGGCATGCCCGCAGAGAGGGCTCTGCATGCCACCTGTGGCATGCGTGCCATAGGTTCGCCATCACGGTCCTACATCAATAGCATCACTGCTATCCTTTGAACATTATAAAATGATTTTCATTGCCATAACCAGTTACTGGCATAGTGATCTTCATCAAAGGTCTATGTCTTCAAAACTATGATTAATAAATTAAATATTACAGAGACATCTATTTTTGCCTATTCTGTCTGCAGTGGATGAGTAATGATTTTGCTCCAAATCCTTATAAACAGGTTAAGGAATCCATCCTTTGATTCAAAGAAATGTCTATGGAGATTCTCAACCATCCAGGTCATGGCTGTCCCAAAGCTGCTTTTTTCAAGAGGCAACTGGACTTTCTGGTTTTTCTTTGAAGACGTTTCGCTTCTCATTCCAGAAGCTTTTTCAGCTGAAGAAGCTTCCTGGATGAGAAGCAAAATGTCTTCAAAGAAAAACCAGAAAGTCCAGTTGCCTCTTCAAAAAGCAGCTTTGGGACATTCAAAGAAATAGTTACTGCTGAGTTGAGGGTAAGAATGATGACACTAAAGACAACAATAAAAACTCACGCTCTTTTCTCACTGTTAAGGAAAATCATCCTTATGTCATTTTCTTCCTGGAAATGTGTACTTATTTTTATTTTATTTACTAGCTGATAACCCGGTGTTGCCCGGGTATTTATTTATCCCAATCCTGTAGTGGGGGAAAAGAAGCACAGACGTCAAAGCCTTTGTCTGATAGGGAGCCATTGAGAGGGGCCTTTCTTCCCCCTACTCCCATGCCCATCATCCCTGCCCTCTCCCTTCCCCCTCCCATGCACTCCTCTTTCCCTCCCTTCCCCCTCCCATGTGCTCCTCTTTCCCGCCCTTCCCCCTCCCATGAGCTCCTCTTTCCCACCCTTCCCCCTCCCATGTGCGCCTCTTTCCCGCCCTTCCCCCTCCCATGCGCTCCTCTTTCCCGCCCTTCCCCCTTCCATGCGCTTCTCTTTCCCACCCTTTCTACAATCCTGGCACCAAATCCACCGGGGGCGCCTTCTGCAAAGAGAAGGGAACATCAGGTGCTTCCCCATTGGTCCGCTGGAAGGAGAACGTCACGGCTGGCTTTCCAGAGGAAGCAGCGAAGGAAGTGACATCACAAACAATTGCCGCGCTAGGACGCTGCACTCGCTCTCCTTAACGGCCCAGGCATTCGAGTGTTATGCTGGAACACACAGACACACACAGATACACACACACCGAGGGGTGCTAGGCAGGGGTGAAATCCTCCCGGTTCGGCCCGGTTCGGGCGAGTAGGTAACAAGCTATTACAAAATACAGCAAATATTGTATGTTGGCAAATGGTTAATCTTGAATTTATAAATATATATAGCAGAGATAGATAGTTAGATAGATAGATAGATAGATAGATAGATAGATAGATAGATAGATAGATAGATAGATAGATAGATAGATAGATAATGTCTCCCTTTATTTATTTATCAGTAAAAAATTTATATTTAGTATAACTGGTTTGTCATGAATGCGACTGTCTGAGGGCCCCTGGAGTGGGGCTGAAAGGCAAAAGGAAGCAGTATGCTCCCTCCCATATTTGGGTATACCAGGTGATCTTGAGAAAAAACATATATGTATACATTTTTTACTGATAAATAAAGGGAGACTAGTATAGATCTATTTCAAGCTACTTAGCTCTCATCAGTTAGCCATACCCTTACTTGGATTCGAACCTGGGCTGCCTGCCTATCAGGCAGTTGCTTTAACCTTCTAAGCCACAGGCTCTCCTCCCTTATCAGCTAAACCAGGGGAGGGATTACATGTTTTTTCTCAAGATCGCCTGGTATGCTCCCTCCCATATTTGGGTATACCAGGTGATCTTGAGAAAAAACATATATATGTATATGTATATTTGTATAGTGCCTGACTGCCAATGACTCTGGTTCTCATGCCATGCAATTAATGCTTTTAGCACAATTTACTTCTAAACCCTAAAAAGAATGACACTGCTGTACATCAAGAATATCTCAGAAACCACCAACAGATTACTACAACCACACGGAATCAGCGTAGCACACAAGCCAACTAAAGCCCTTCAAAACATCCTAAGCAAACCCAAAGACCCAGCAACCCCAGAAGAAAAAACAGGAGTCATCTACAACATATAGTGTAGCAACAACCACTATGTAGGGCAGACAGGCAAAAGACTGGCAGAAGGCATCAGTGAACACCAGTTACGGTAATTTCACAACATACAGACAGATTTAACCACAATTTCAATTGGGAAAAATGTGACCATCCTAGACCAGGCCATGTCCAAAAATGCCAGGGAACTTCTAGAAGCCTGGCATGCTGACAAATCAGCCATCAATAGACACATAGAGATTAACAACGTCTATAGACTGTCAACCAGCCAAAAAGGTCCCAAGCACCCAGATCATTATAGGTTAACTCCAAGGTTAGCTTCAGACCAACATTCAAGGAAATAATACCCCGATCAAGAACCTGCCAAAGAAGCCATCAGTAAACAGCCCAAACAAAGAATCTCTAAGACCATCCCCACTCACACTGACAGGGCAAGACACTAGAATACAAAACTGACAGCAAACCACACTCCTTACCAGCACTGATGATGTTACCTAGTTGGGTAATGAAACGTCTGCAAGAAAACAAGTAAGCTCAGAAAGCACTAAAGACCCCACAGTCCTCCTGCTCCTCTCCCACTTACCCCACTCCCTTCTAGCACTGATGATGTTACCTAGTTGGGTAATGAAACGTCTGCAAAAAAACCACCAAGCTCAGAGAGCACCCAGGACCCCTCAATCTACTTCATCTCAGTCTGGATTATTTTTATTTTTTATGAGGAATTTTCAGACGTCATAAAGATACTTTTTGAACTTCTGTTTTCCTCTTGATCTACTGTTGTTGCTTTGCTTTTGTCAACCTGCACACTGTGCAATGACCTTGCTTGAAAGAATATAAAGGAATGCTTGAACAAAGAAATAAAAATGACCAAATGTCAGTGCTTTTTTACATTTAAATGCCATTAAAGCAAGATTTCCTACTGGCTGATTCACCCCTCTAGGTTGCCCTGTATATAAAAGCCAAACATTTTGATCCACTCATGTAGAGAATATTCTCAGTTGGACATACAGAGTTATCCCGGGACATCAATGTATTTTCTAATAATGTCTCCAGGTATGCATCTCTTTCAGAGGTGGGTTCCTACCGGTTCTAACCAGTTCTTTAGAACCATTAGTAGCTCGGCAATGACGTCACGGAGCCGTTTCCGTCGGTGTTCCGTCGGTGTCCCCGTGGGTGCCGCCATCTTGGATTTTGCTTCTGCGCATGCGCAGAAGCTATTTTTTGATTGCTGCGCGCACACAAAACGACCCTGAGTGAACTGGCAGCAAAAGGATCCAGAACCCACCTCTGATCTCTTTGTATCCATATTGCCATGGAGAGAAAAATCTTTATATTCTCAGAGGTTGCTTGTTTAATTTGTGACTTCCTCTCATCCACAATAGCTTTGTATTCCTACTACTTTATCAATTGTTTAAAATGTTTGTCTG
Source organism: Thermophis baileyi (assembly GCA_003457575.1). Lineage (NCBI taxonomy): Eukaryota > Metazoa > Chordata > Lepidosauria > Squamata > Dipsadidae > Thermophis > Thermophis baileyi. The sequence goes on from QLTV01000430.1 coordinate 240,979, forward strand.
TCACCCAGGGTTATTTAATAGAAAGAAGATCGTTTTTGTAAATTATGTAGGAACAATGAAAGCTTCAACACCTCTAAAAAGGCTAGGGCAAAATCACACGATAGGAACTGTTCGTCCATAGGAACCCATAGAAATAGGTAGCAATCTTAGAAACCCATTGCGTCCATGGAGTAGAAGTCTCTCAGTAGCATGAAAGCTACAGAATAGATGAAATTCTGGAGTTGGATCTTCTTAACAGCACTCATTAACGATAAATAATCAGAATGGAAGGCAAAATTCAGAACCGTCTTTGTTCTCTCAGAAGAATATCTATGGAGAGTCTCAGTCATCCAGGCCATGGTTATCCCAAAGGTGCTTTTTCAGGAGGCAACTGGACTTTCTGGTTTTTCTTTGAAGACATTTCCCTTCTCATCCAAGAAGCTCTGACTGGATGGTGGGGAATGGAAGGATTTATACTCCTTGCAGACAGCTGGTCATTTGCATCCTTTTAGAGAGTCGTTGAGGCCACTTGGAGGTTTATCTGTGTCCTCAGAGTCACCTGAGTTGTGCAAAAGGGTGTGGAACCTTCTTGGCTTCAGGATGTTTTCTGCACTGCATCCATTCACTGTTGAACACAGGTGCAAGCTGTTGGGGATGAGTCTGTGTTATCTGCATCTCAAACTGAAATGCAAATGATTCCTGTGTCTGCATTTTTTCTGGAAATACCGTTCATACCCCGCACCATTTGAAGGGTGTATATCCCAAAGAGCATAGCTAAATATCTGTGGAGAGTCTCAGTCATCCAGGCCATGGTTGTCCCAAAGGTGCTTTTTCAGGAGGCAACTGGACTTTCTGGTTTTTCTTTGAAGACATTTCCCTTATCATCCAAGAAGCTTCTTCAGCTCTGACTGGATGGTGGGGAACAGAGGGATTTATACTCCCTGCAGACAGCTGGTCATTTGCATCCTTTTAGAGAGTCGTTGAGGCCACTTGGAGGTTTATCTGTGTCCTCAGGGTTACCCGAGTGGTGCAAATGGTTCCTCTAGTCTGCAATTTCTCCTCTGGAAATCCATTCCTACTCCCACACCATTCAAAGGGTGTTCATTCCAAATTGTATAGCTAAAAGTCTGTAGAGATTCTCACTCACCCTGGTCATGGTTGCCCCAAAGGTGTTTTTTTCAGGAAGCAACTGGACTTCCTTGTTTTTTCTTTGAAGATGTTTCGCTTCTCACCCAAGAAGCTTCTTCAGCTCTAACTGGATGGTGAGGAACAGAAGGATTTATATTCCTTGCAGACAGCTGGTCATTTGCGTTCTTTTAGCGGGTCGTTGAGGCCGCCTGGAGGTTTATCTGTGTCCTCAGGGTCACCTGAGCGGTGCAAATGGGTGTGGAGCCTTCTTGGCTGCAGGATATTTTCTGCCCCGTGTCCGTTCACTGTTGACCCCAGGCGCAGACTGTTGGGGATGAGTCTGGGTTGTCTGCATCTCAAACTGAAGCGCAAATGGTTCCTGTAGTCTGCATTTTTCTCTCTCAGAAGAGTGGCTATTTGATGCAAATTCTAACATTGTGTTTAGGCAAAAAATCAAGAACACCGAGACATCACTTCAAACTGGCCAGGAGGGAAGTTCAAAAGCCACGTTAGAAAGTATGACTTCACAGTAAGAGTAGTGGAAGCTTGGAACCAACTTCCACTTGAGGTAGTGAGTCAATCATCAGTAACTGAGTTTAAACATCCTTAGGATTGATACATGTCCATCATCCGGCAAAAATAAGAAAATAATTTAAAAAAAAAAACCTCAAAGGGAAGACTTGATGGACCATTAGGTCTTCTTCTGCAGTCAGGTTTTTATGTTTTTTATGTACTTAGTCTTATTTATTTATTTATAAAATGTATATGCCGCCCAACTCCCGAAGGACTCTGGGCGGCTTACATCATGTAAAAACAATAAAAATAAAACATATAAAAACAATTTAAAAAACCATCCATATTTAAAATAAAAATTCACACAACCATACATGGGCCAATCAGAACAACTATTGGCCCCAGGCCTGCCGGAAAAGCCAGGTCTTAACGGCTTTACGGAAGGCCAGTAAGGTGGGGTTAGTACGGATCTCGGGGGGAAGTTGGTTCCACAGAGTCGGAGCGGCTACAGAGAAAGCCCTCCCCCGCGGTCCCGCCAGCCGGCACTGTCTGGCCGACGGGATAACAACCAACACCTTGAATTGTGACCGGAGCGCAATCGGCAGCCAGTGCAGCTCGCGAAGGATGGAACTCGTGTGGGTGTACCTTGGCACACCCACGACTGCTCGCGCAGCTGCATTCTGGACCAGTTGTAGTCTCCGGACACTCTTCAAGGGTAGCCCCATGTAGAGCGCATTGCAATAGTCAAGCCGTGAGGTGATAAGGGCATGAGTGACCGTGAGCATGAGTCTTCATATCTGGAGGGCAGTCACATTTTAGTTCTTTTTTTTTTCAAAGCTGGATGTCTTCTTTATATAGGAGAGAATCAGAATCAGAATATTGCTGGAAGGGACCTTGGAGGTCTTCTAGTCCAGCTTCTAGTCCAGTCAAGAAGGGGACATTTATTATTGGAGTGGTAGTCTTAAAATTAGAGGAGTTCTTCAAATATGTCCTAGGACCATCTTGCCTGAGCTCAACCTGATTCAATATATTAGTCTAGATAAAGTCTTAAACAAGCGTCCCCAACAAGGTAAATGTCAACTTGCAAAGCTTTCAGGTTGCCATAAGACGGAGGGGGGGGAGAGTTGACGGAGTGGCTGATTATACTAACTGAAACTACATTCCACAAATGTTTCTTTTACTGATTGTGTCCTAGGTTACCGGAGTCAGAAGGAGGGGTGTGGGGTTCACAGCCCGCCAATGTGGTTCATTGGAGAATGTGATTTGTGACATGTCCAATGAGAAGGGGGGGGAAAAACAGGGTCATGAGGACGCGTAGCCTACGTGACCTCAGTTCTGATGGCATCGGAGTATTGCCGAAATGTCGCTCCTAATAAATCGTTATATTTCTTTTGGAGTTTGGCTCGTGGCTCATGAATTAATTAGGGCATCTTTTGGAAACTTCACAGCAAACAGAGTTCAGCCCTGGTTGGTTGAGAGAATACAATAACATTTTAGTTAGACTGAGATACTGATAGAAAAATCCCAGAAGTCACTGTTCTGCCCCAGCAATGAGCCACCAATAATACGCACACACAAACTGCAAAGCACTGTTCTTTTACTAATAAATGTCTCCTAATAACTTCTTAGGAGCAACATAATAGTTTGAAAACAAAATAAAGGCAGAATAGGTTTTTCCAAAACTCCGCTGGTAAATGTCTAATCTATAACAGCTGGCCGGAGTCCAAGAGATACTATGATCAAGTCTGACTGTATTTGGCAATACTCCCAGAACTAGGAATGCAGGAAATAAGACCCGTACTAGAACAAGTACACGAGCAGACTGGAGTCACAAAGAGCAAGAGTGATATCAAACTTTGTTTCCTGCAACAAGGCTCAGTGTGGTCAGGGCTTAAATAGTCTAAGGGTGTGGCCACTTAGCCTGCAGCTCTACTCTCGAGGAGACCTCCTCCTGAGTAGCCACTCTTGCCTTCTAGCAGCCCTGCATGCCTGAGCATTGAGAAGAAGAGGCTCCTCCTCTTCTTCTTCGACCCTGATGGGCTCCTCAGGAGGTACAGAAGGCCCTGCTTGACTCCCAGCCTCCTCGCTCTCTGACTCGGGTGCCAGGTGCATGGGCTGATGGTACCGTGCCAGGCTCAGCGTGGTCAGGGCTTACATAGTCTAAGGGTGCGGCCACTTAGCCTGCCGCTCTACTCTCCAGGAGACCTCCTCCTGAGTAGCCACTCTTGCCTTCTAGCAGCCCTGCATGCCTGAGCATTGAGAAGAAGAGGCTCCTCCTCTTCTTCTTCGACCCTGATGGGCTCCTCAGGAGGTACAGAAGGCCCTGCTTGACTCCCAGCCTCCTCGCTCTCTGACTCGGGCGCCAGGTGCACGGGCCGATGGTACCTCGCCACAACCGCCTCATCGTCCTCGGGATCCATGAGCACGGGACGCTGGCGGGCCACAACAGTCACATCCATATTGTTATGGATATATATTTAATATAGTGATTTTTTTAAAAGGTCACCAGGAATGAAGGAGATTATTCTAAGCCTATCAGCAGGTGGCAATATCTATCTGATCTTGGTTGACCTCTAAAGACTAAGCAGGGTCAGATATTAGTACTTGAACAGGAGATTATCTGGGACGACCAAGGTATTGGCTACACTAAAAAGTAGAAAGAACTCCAAAGAATCTAACAAACCATTTCTGTGTGATTGCCAAGAAGACTACATGGGTATGTTGATGTAGTTACGAGGAGTCAAATTCAGTTGGACGTCATCTTTACTTACTTTAAGTCTATTTTTTTTCTAGGATAGCAACAAAGGTGGCTGAAGAAGACACAGAAATAGATTAGAAACTTCCCTTTTCTTCACCAAAAACCTTCCAGAGAATCAGATACAATATTAGCAGGCAACATGTGGCTTTTGCCGCATGTATATTGAATAAAGAAAAATCTGCTTTCTCCATTTTTATATTAACTCATTAATAGTGAGATTAACACTCTCCTAAAATTGCGATTGAACTTCTTGTGGTCCTCCAGGGGTGAAATTCAAAATTTTTCCCTACCGGTTCTGTGGGCGTGGCTTGGTAGGCGTGGCAGGGGAAGGATACTGCAAAATCTCCATTCCCACCCCACTCTGGGACCAGCCAGAGGTGGTATTTGCCGGTTCT
>QLTV01000430.1:248603-261717 GCA_003457575.1 Thermophis baileyi
AGGTATTTCCAGAGGAAAAACTGCTGACTACAAGAAAAATGTCTGGAACTCAGGTGACCCTGAGGAGGACACAGATAAACCTCCAAGTGCTTCAACGACCCTCTAAAATGATGCAAATGACCAGCTATCTGCAAGGAATATAAATCCTTCCATTCCCCACTATCCAGTCAGAGCTGAAGAAGCTTCTTAGATGAGAAGCGAAACGTCTTCAAAGAAAAAACAAGAAAGTCCAGTTGCCTTCTGAAAAAAGTACCTTTGGGACAACCATGACCTGGATGACGGAGAACCTCCACAGACTTATTGCTTCATTAAGTTTCCTTTTATGGTCCCATCCTTGCTCCAACCGAGCTATCAATTAGATTTGGCTCCAATAATTAAAACTTTACACAAAGGTACATATTTATCTTTAGATATTTTTCCCCCATCACACTATATCTCCTGGGGCTTCTTCACTCCATCTCCGATAAGCCCTCACGTTCCATATTGACTCAGAACGATGTCAGTAGTTTACCCCTTTCTCTTCCAGTAATTCGTTTTAGCAAACTGCAGAATATTCATGGTCTCCAGAGAATTCTTTTGTTCATTTTGCATATCTTTTCTTCAAAAAAATTTTCAGGCTGAGGAAGAAAACAGCTAAGAGCAAATGTGAAGAGTGTTCGTGCGTGTTTCCAGCACCATCAAACAATGTTCCCAATTTGGAGGAGCTTCATTCAAAACAACCACTTCATAAACACAGAGCACAACATAGGAGAACAAACCCATGAGGACTAGATCCAGCAGTCCATCTGCATTTGAAAGACAAAGGCCACTGTTTTGAAGACAGCAAAGTCCACATTTTGGACAGAGAAGACTGCTGGTGTGAAAGAGGAGTCAAAGAGGCCATCTATGTCAAAACTGAACAGCCCTCTCTCAACAGAGGGGGAGGGAATACGACATCATCTATCTCCAGTCTACAACACAGTCCTTTCAGCAAATCCAAGAAGGCTCCACACCCATTTGCACTACTCAGGTGACGCTGAGGGCACAGATAAACCTCCAAGTGGCCTTAACAACTCCCTAAAAGAATGCAAATGACCAGCAAGGAATATAAATCCTTCCATTCCCCACCATCCAGTCAGGACTGAAGAATCTTCTTGGATAAGAAGAAAAACATCTTCAAAGAATAACAAGAAAATCCAAGTTGCCTCTTGAAATAGCACCTTTGGGACAACCATGACCTGGATGACTGAGAATCTCCATAGACATTCAAAAGAGAATGAACTATGCTCAAGAACCATTACAGATAGTCCTCGATTTATGACCAAAACCGAGCCCAAAATTTCATTCGTTAAATGAGTTTTTCTTCATTTTACGACCTTTCTTGCCATAGTTGTTAAGTGAATCACTGCAGTTGTTCAATTAGTAACATGGTTGTTAAACAAATCTGGCTTCCCATTGACTTTGCTTGTCGGAAGGTTGCAAAAGGTGATCACCTGATCGTGGGATACTGCAACCGTCATAAATATGAGTCAATTGGCAAGCGTCTGAATTTTGATTATGTGACCATGGGGATGCTGCAATGGCCGTAAGGGTGAAAAAAGTTACTTTTTCAGTGCCATTGTAACTTCAAACAGTCACTAAATGAAGTGTTGTAAGGCGAGGACTAACCAACTAGTAGTTTCATAACCCAACTAATGCTGATGATGTTCCCTAGTTGGGTCATGAAACGTCTGCAAGAAAACAACCAAGCTCAGAGAGCACCAAGGACCCCACAACTCAACACAGAGCTACAAATATTTTCTTCTATTGAGATGGTATAGTCTTTATCAAAATACCTATGGTCTTCATGAGATGATTAGCGGGTTAATAAAATCCATTTATATAAACATTTGAATTCTCCCTCCAATTCATTGCAGTACTAAAGAGCATATACTAAAAAGAAGTACATAATGTAGATGAGGCATTATATAAATAAATTTACTATCAAACTCAGTATCTAGGGCTGACAACCAATGTGGTTTTTTTCAGGTTAATACTGCATTGTGGATTTGTAGCATTCTTTCTCTTTTTTTCAGGCATGTATCTGCATACTTAGTGGATAAATAGAAGTTGTCTTTCTTTGTGAAGGTTATTTGTGATGCAAATAGAATATGCAGTGGTCGACTGAATGAATAAATATGGAGTGCGGTAGCTATTGTGTAAGACAATTTGAGTCTGGAAGTATCTTTAAACTCTGTGTAAGCTTGATTCTTTCTAAGATGAGCAGAGATGGACAGTTCATGACACAGAAGTTCATTCTCTCTCTCTCTCTCTCTCTCTCTCTCTCTCTCTCTCTCTCTCTCTCTCTCTCTCTCTCTCTCTTTTTTTCTCTTTCTTTCTTTCTCCTCTTTCTCCCTTTTTTCCTTTTTATCTCTCTCATTCTCACCCTCCATTTCTCCCATTTCTCTCTCTTTCTCTCTCTTTCTCTCTTTCTTTCTCTCTTTCTCTCTCTCTCTTTCTTTCTTTCTTTCCTTCTTTCTTTCTTTTTCTTTCACTCCCCCTTCTCTCTCTCTCATTTCTTTCCCTATCTTTTCCCTCTCTCTCATTCTCTCCTTCCAGCTTTCTCTCATTTCTCTCTCTCCCTCTCATTTGTGTTTTTCTCTTTTTCCTCTCTCATTCTCTCCCTCCATCTCTCCCCCCCCTCTTTCTCTTTTCTCTTTCTCTCTCTTTTTCCTCTCTCTTAATCCTTAATATCCTTGGGAAGATTCCTATTAGGACATCAATCCTCCACTTTAGCCCTTTGTATTGACAGTGGCCGATTTAATATTCCCTAGCCATGTTAATACTCAGCTGTGCCTAAAGCCAAGATTTAAGAACATGGTGATGCATAATTTGTTCTATTAATTTGGGAAGCTTTGGTGCTTTGTCCCCATTTTTATTTTGTAAAGTGGCATTTAGCCATTCTACATCACGCTAAGCTCTTGGTTATTATTTCCGATTAGTTGGACACCCTCATAAATTACTTGCCAATTTATGATATCATTTCCATCCTTCCTTCCTTCTTTCTTCCTCCTCCTCTTCCTCCTCCTCCATCAGGTAGGAAATTATCTTTCTTGCAGGAAACTGAGATGGCAATTATGCTTGCTTCTTGGATATTTTTCATGAACTAGCGATTGAACTAGAAGTTTAACAATATGCAGCAGCTGAGCTTAATTTGAGCCAGAGTTCAACGCTGCAACTATAAATATATGCCAAGGTTATTCTAAGAAATGTTCCTCTTGGCACATGGAGATACTATTTTCTAAACTACTGTATGTTCAGTGCTGTCCTTGCATGTATAATGGAAACCCTTGATGTTATTTAGTGGTTAAAGATGATAAGATCCTAGAAAGAGTGCAGAAAAGAGCAATAAAGATGATTAGCATGCACTAAGCTTCCAAGGGCCTCCTTCATCCATGAAGCACTCCATGTTCCACTTAATGACCCATACATTCATTTAACAGGCACAACAGAGGGAGAAGGTGGTGGGGGTGTCATTAAGCAAGGCAGTTTTGCTTAATGGCCACAACAGCATGCAAACATAATTGGGCAAGGTCCATTACGGTCATAGCTAGAGGACTATCTGTAGAAACAAAGAAACAAAGAAACAAATAAATAAATAAATAAATAATGAAGAGAGAAATATGTACAAGTAAAATATGGACCCAATTGGAACATGCTTAATGAATGTAATACTAGGTGAAGGTCTCTAAGAGACAAAAAAAAAAAAAAACCACCGGCAAACCAGAGGTGGGTTCCTCCTGGTTCGGACCGGTTCGCCCGAACTGGTAGCGACCCCCTGGTGATGTCACGGTGATGTCACGGAGCCAGTTCGGTCAGTGCCGGTCCGTGGGCGCCACCATCTTTTTTGGGGGGGGGGGGAAAGGGGGGGGGGTTTTTTAAATTAAATTTTTTAGATTAAAGCCGAGTTTCCAGCACTGTGCATGCGTCGCCATCTTGTTTTCGGCTTTTCGCCACCCCTGCCCCAAACCTATGGTGGTTTTAAAGAATAGGTCATGAAGAGGCAGTAGAGAGATTATGAATTTATAAAGGGGGGTTGGAAAATCAGGAAATTGGGACTAGAATCCAAAAAGACACGGATGGGCCTAAAAAGGTTCTCTGCATTTTTAAGGAGAACATAGGCAGGAGAACTCCTCCATTGGTGACTTCTGCTATTGATTTTCTTCTTGTCCTCTGTTAATTCCTTTAAACACTTAGTGAACATTAAGGAAAAGCCTGGATGCTGAACATTTGTGATCCTAAGTGTGAAAAACGGCCATAAGTCACTTTTTTCAGTGTTGTTGTAACTTCAAACGGTCACTAAATGAACTGTTTTAAGTCAGGACTATCTGTACTCTCGCTCCTGGCTGACTTCATAGAAATGAGATTCTGGCCAAAGCTAATTGGCTATTGTCAAAATTTGGACACTTGGCAGCTGACTCATATTTATGACGGTTGCAGTGTCCCAGGGGTCACGTGATCCCCTTTTGCGACCTTCCGATGAGCAAAGTCAATGGGGAAGCCAGATTCACTTAAGAACCGTGTTACTCACTGAACAACCGCAGTGATTCACTTAACAACTGTGGCAAGAAAGGTCGCCAAATGGGGCAAAATTCACTTGACAAATGTCTCACTTAGCAACATAATGAGCCATGGTGGTTAGAGTGCTGTACTGCAGGCTCTTTCTGCTGACTGCTGGCTGCCTGTAATTTGGCAGTTTAAATCCCACCAGGCTCAAGGTTGACTCAGCCTTCCATCTTTCCAAGGTGTGTAAAATGTGGACCCAAAATTGTTGGGGGCAATATGCTGACTTTGTAAAACTGCTTAGAGAGGGCTGTAAAGCACTGTGAAGCGGTATATAAGTCTAAGAGCTATTGCTATTGCAATAAATGTTGGGCTCAATTGTGGTTATAAGTCAAGCATTACCTGTTCACTATGTATTTATATCTTTCCAACTGTGTGGAAGTTTTAGATCACTGCTTTTCTCCAGGATGTCTTTATTTTTGACTTCCAATATTATTTTATAGCCAAAGTGTTTTTCCTTAGTTTTGCAACTAAATAATATTTAGACCTGGTGCTTTTTAGCTTCCCAAGAACAGTCAAAAGTAGCTATGCTAAACTTTTTCATGTGCGGACTGCAGTTCCCAGAATTCCCTAGCTGAACTCAGCCATTGCTGAGAATTCTGGGATCTGAAGTCCACATATTTGGAAGTTGCCAAGGTTGGAAACTATTGCCTTCTTGGCAGTGTCCAAAAATTAAAATCTGGATCCATTCATTGTTTTCTTTTCAGCACAGAAAGCATTCGCATTTTGTCCAATTAAATCCCAATTATCATAGGAAAGCATGCTCTTTTTTCCCCATCAACTAACACATATATAACAGGATACTATTTTAAAGATTGTAACAGGTTGACTAAGTCTGAGAGGGAGTTAATTATTCATAAAATAATGGTGCCATTTTCTCTCAAATAAAAGGAGAGGGGAGTATATATTTTTCATTGTTTGTGTGGTGTTCGGAAATTCAGCAAATACTAGCACAGTCTCTATAGTTACCGGGGTGCAACACAGAACTGAGTTCCACTCACTTCTCCCACACAAGCCTCATGTACAAATTTTAACTAGCAAATGAGAGCAAGTGACATCCAAATGCCTCCCACAGGAGAGCAAAAATTCCCAGATCAGATCATCCTTTTTCCAATTGTCTTGAAGAAATATTCAGCTAAGGCTGGTGGAGTGATCTTTTGTTTACCTCTTCCGTGTAAGTTGTGGCTAAGGAGTCACCATCCGGAAAGCTGAACATTAATTATGGAACGAATGCAAATCTTGATGAACTGCAAATTTCTAGATCAAAGGTACATTTCTCCTTGCTTCTGACAGGGAGCGAAAGAGGAAAGGACAAGGACCAAGACTTGAAGGTGTGAACTTCCCTAGATGGATTAAGATACAAGAATGCAGAGAAGAGCAACAAAGATTGCTACAGCGTCCTACCTGTCAACGACTACTTCAGCTTCAACCACAACAGTACACGAGCACACAATAGATACAAACTTAAGGTAAACCGCTCCAAACTCGATTGCAGAAAATACGACTTCAGCAACAGAGTGGTTAATGCCTGGAACTCACTACCTGACTCTGTGGTTTCCTCCCCAAATCCCCAAAACTTTACCCTTAGACTGTCTACTGTTGACCTCACCCCATTCCTAAGAGGTCAGTAAGGGGCGTGCATAAGCGCACCAGCGTGCCTACCGTCCCTGTCCAAATGTTCCCTTTTATTTGTACTCATTTTATGTATTCAAATAATGTTATGTATATTATCAAATACCTACTTGACAAAATAAATAAATAAAATAAATAAAGATGATTAGGGTATATGAAGAACGGTTGCTGGAATTGGATATGTCTAGTTTGATGAAAAGAAGGACTAGGGGTGACATGATAGCAGTCTTCCAATATCTAAGGGACTTCCACAAAGAAGAGGGAGTCAAGCTATTCTCCAAAGCACCTGAAGGCAGGACAAGAAGCAATGGGTGGAAACTAATCAAGGAGAGAAGCAACCTGGAACTAAGGAGGAATTTCCTGAAAATTAGAACAATTAATCAGTAGAACGACTTGCCTCCAGAAGTTGTGAAGTTTTAAAGAAAAAAAATTGGACAAGCATTTGTCTGAAATGGCACAAGGTCTCCTGCCTGAGCAGGGGGTTCGACTAGAAGACCTCCAAGGTCCCTTCCCGCTAAGTTGTTCTGTTATACATTTGCCTTGTTTTTCTGTTTTATTGTTGGGGGTGATTGTCTGGTTTTTAATATAAAATATCTGCGCAGTGTGTGGGACAGAGCCTCCCAAGTCCAGATGGGACATCCAGGGGTGGGTTCTAACTTACCTCGCCGCCGGTTCGCTTCCTCCCGTGCTGCATGGCTGTGCGCGCATTGCGTGCCGCGTGGCCATGTGGCCGTGCCACGCGGGCACACACACGCTTTGCACGCACAGCCACGCATGCGCAGTCCGAAAACTCGGCTTCTGAGCATGCGCAGAAGCAAAAACAAGCAAAATATAGCAAAAAAAGCCGAAAACAAGATGGTAGCACATGCGCAGTGCTTCTGCACATGCGCAAAAACCAGCAAAAAAATCCAAAAAATAAAAAAAAATTCTCAAAAAAAGATGGCGGCATCCACGGACCGGCACCGACAGAACCGGCTCCGTGACATCACCACTGGTTTACTACCGTTTCTATAGAACCGGTGCGAACCGGGAGGAACCCACCTCTGGGGACATCCCACAAAACTTCATGGAAAATAACAGGGCTAAGATCTCGTGGGACTTCCACATCCAGACAGACAGGCAGGTACAGGAGTCCTCGACTTACAGCAGTTCATTTAGTGACCGTTTGAAGTGACAATGGCACAGAAAAAAGTGACTTCTGACCATTTTCACACTGACCAAAATTCGGACACTTGGCAACTGACTCATATTTATGATGGTTGCAGTGTCCCCAGGTCATGTGATCCCCTTTTGCGACCTTCCGACGAGCATCCAGATTCACTTAACCACAATTTGATTAATTTAACAGCTACGGGAATTCACTTAACAACGGTGGCCAGAAAGGTTGTAAAATGGAGCAAAACTCACTTGGGAAAAATGTTTCACTGAGCGACAGAAATTTCAGGCTCAGTTCTGGTCATAAGCCGAGGACTACCTGTCAAAGAAAGGGGTTTACTTAGGTCGCACAATGTGATTACAGGTAGCCCCTGACTTACAACAGTTCACTTAGTGACCGTTCAAAGTTACGACGGCCCAAGATGTCATGGAGCCTGGTTTGGATAAAAAAAGAAAAAGAAACTTTGGTGGTGGAGCTTCTGCGTGCAACCTAACGTTGGTTACTGGGGAAACTGGCCGCTCTTTTATATATATACTCAGAGGTTTAATCACTTGCCTTGTTAGGCAAGGGGCCCGGGTTCTAATCCCATAAGGGTGTGGCTGGCTGATGAGAGCTAAATAGCTTGAAATAGATCTATACTAGTCTCCCTTTATTTATGTAAAAATATAACATATATATATATCTATATCTATATATATCTATATATATATTATTTATACATTTTTCTTTAACATACATAAGTGCTTAGTAAACAGTGTATTGTCTGGGTCAATTTATCTATACATAATAATAGTGGTAATAATGTTATTGTACGTAGTGGTATTCTTCCAACTTCTAATTTCTACCTCTATTATCTAACCATTGGTAAAATAAATCCCAGGTTAAAAAATATTCTGTATCTCCTTTATCTTTAATGTTAACCATTTCTGCACTGGCCATTCTTGAAGCATCTCTGCTGTTGTTATTAAGGAGTTCCTGGCAGATTAGAAGAGAGTTGGGCATTATCTTGCTTGGTATGCATGCATTTTACATTATGCTCTTAGCTAATAATACAGACTAAAGTCCAGTAGTCGGTTCTCAAACCCGTTGCTCCCGGTTCGACCCGGTTCTTAGAAGTGGTAGCAGTGGCAGCGGGAGGCTCCACCCACCCACCCGCCGCCGCTACCGGTTCTAAGAACTGGGCCAAACCGGGAGCAACCCACCGCTGCTAAAGTCCCTTTATTTCCTGGTGTGTTCATTGTCTCTGGATCCAAAAGAACCAATTGCACGGCTATCTGATCACTGCCCTGACACTTGGCAAAACAGCGGGCTGCTCTATGAGTCGCTCCTAGGATGAATTGTGAGCTTCAGCAGGCATTTTTTTCCATAAAAGAGGGATCGTGTGGCACCTTTTCCAAATAAAAAGGGATTCAAAATTTCAGTTACCTCGGTGGTTTCATTGCACGCTGCTAATAAAATTTGCAGCATACGCTGTTCAGCATGCCTCATTGACCTCCAGGTCCTTTTATTAATTCCCCAGATGGGCTAATAATTGTAATTATTACATCACCGGCGAAGCTCGCTCCGAAACTTGATCTAGGTGACAGACCTGCTAGAATTAAGCACTACAAATCTTGCCCTTTAAGTAGTTAGATGTACATAATTCAGAATGGGATTCATTCTCCCCCCCCTCTCTCTCCCTCTCCCTCTCTCTTCCCCTCTCTCTCTCTTCCCCTCTCTTCCTCTCTCCCTCTCTCTTCCCCTCTCTCCCTTTCCCTCTCTTCCTCTCTCTCTCCCCCTCTCCCTCTCTCTTTCTCTCTCTCCCCTTTCTCCCTCTTTCCCCCCTCTCTCCCTCTTTCCCTCTCTCCCTCTCTCTCTCCCTCCCTCTCTCTCCCTCTCTTCCTCTCTCGCTCCCTCTCTCCCTCTTTCTCCTGCTTTCCCCCTCCCTCTCTCCCTCTCTCTCCCTCTCCCTATCTCTTCCCCTCTCTCCCTCTTTCCTCTCTCCCTCTCCCTCTTTCCCACTCTCTCCCTCTCCCTCTCTCTTCCCCTTCTCTCTCTCCCTCTTTCCCTCTTTCCCTCTCTCCCTCTTTCCCTCTGTCCCTCCCTCCCTCTTTCCCTCCCCCCCTCCCTCCCTCCCTCTCTCTCTCTCTCTCTCTTCCTCCTCCTCTTCCTCCTCCTCCTTTCTCTCTCAGACTTCCACATTTCGTAAGAAGCTCCCTGAAATTTTGTGACATTTTACTACACGGGAGTTGACACATTACTGTAAATGTCCATAGGTATTCAGCCTGCTGTGTTATGTGCAATTTGTACAAATTGCACAGACAAATTGCATAGTCCTTTCACGCCATTTCCCTCCAATGATGAGAAGCAGAAATGTATGCATGGGTACTTTTCTGAACCAAGAACTGCTCTACCAGCAGCAACAACGCACACCCGCACCAGCAGCTGCAGCAGCAGCAACCATGCACAATCCACAATCCTTTGGTATGTGCCTTGTGACGTTGGATGCAAATACCGCACAAAAGGGATGGGACTTGCCTCACGATGTGTCCGGCGTTAAAGACGAGGTCCATAAGTGAAGGTTCAATTTAGCTGATTTATTGCTAAAATGCCAATGGGCAGGAATCTTCTCAACTAGCAATCACCACTTGGTTAGAGTTAGATAAGGATCAAGAGCACTCAAGAGGAGTTTCTTAATTTGTTTGTGGCAACGTAGGGATTCTAGGCTGACCCCCCTTTTCACTCTCAACACATGGAGCCAAGGGTCGTTTCTATTTAGAGTTGCAACAGGTCTGACAAATGGCCATTTGGTAGCCTCTTCCTGGAGACCTCCAATACTAGGGAATTCTGCTGGCGGTGGATTAATTTGGATTCTTGAACATAACCCAGGAGTGAAATTCAAATTTTTTCCCTACCAGTTCTGTGGACGTGGCTTGGTGGGCGTGGCAGAGGAAGGATACTGCAAAATCCCCATTCCTTCGCCACTCCAGGGGAAGGGATATTGCAAAATCTCCATTCCCTCCCCACTCCTGGGGGAAGGATACTGCAAAATCTCCATTCCCACCCCACTCCTGGGGGAAGGATATTGCAAAATCTCCATTCCCACCCCACTCCTGGGGAAGGATATTGCAAAATCTCCATTCCCACCCCACTCTGGGCCCAGCCAAAGGTGGTATTTGCCGGTTCTCCGATCTACTCAAAATTTCCGTTACCGGTTCTCCAGAACCTGTCAGAACCTACTGAATTTCACCCCTGCTTCACACCTCCAAGGACGTCTTCCAGCTGGAGAATATTAAGATGCTTTCCCCGTAACTGGGTAATATGATTGACTCAAAGCTCTGAGGCTATTTTCCCTTTTCACATATGTAACACCGAGAGAGAATTATAGCCCATGCACTAAATGCAATATTCATTCCATGCTGCTCGGAAGGGATCTAAATAATGAACAACCTATAAAACATTACAAAGCGGTAAAAATGTTTCCGCATCGGAGAAGCCTTTCGACCGAAGGTAGAAGCGATCTCTGCACCGACGCACACTTTGCCAAGCAGTGAGATTTCGCTTAAGATAGAAGACGGTGCATAAATATCATAAGATACCATCTATGGATTTCTAATTTGGTCCCTGGATTTGGTCCCTGGAGTATATTGTGACCTCCAGTTACTTTGAAAAATTGCACTTGGAGACACTAGGAAGTCCTCGACGTACGACCAAAATTGAGCCCAGCATTCCTGTTCTTAAGTGAGACATTTGTCAAGCGGGTGTTTGCCCCACTTTATGACTTTTCTTGGCACGGTTGTTAAGTGAATCACTGCAGTTGATAAGATAGTAACCCGGTGGCTAAGTGAATCTGGTTTCCCCCATGGACTTTGCTCGTCAGAAGGTCGCAAAAGGGGGATCACGTGACCTTGGGACACAGCAACGGTCATTAAACATGAACCCGTTGCCAAGCATCTGAATTTTGATCACATGATCGTGGGGATGCTACAGAGGTCATAACTGTGAAAAATGGTCACGGGTCACTTTTTTCAGTGCCGTTGTAACTTTGAACGGTCACTAAACAAACTGTTGTAAGTCGAGAACTACCTGTACTGTCATCCAGTGTTCTTCTACGATAACCTGTACTTTATATAGACAGAGAGGACCGCTGGTTTGAAAGAGGGGTCGAAGAGGCCATCTAGAAGAGTGAACAGCCCTCCCTCAACAGAGGGGTGGGATACGACACCGCCTATCTCCTGTCTACAACACAATCCTTTCAGCAGTTCCAAGAAGTTTTCACACCCATTTGCACTCTAATTCAGATGACCCTGAGGGGACAGATAAACCTCCAAGTCGCCTCAAGGATTCTCAGAAAGAGGGCTAACGACCAGAGGACTGCAAGGAATATAAATCCTTCCATTCTCCACCATTCAGTCAGAACTGAAGAAGCTTCTTGGGTGAGAAGCAAAACGTCTTCAAAGAAAGTCCAATTGTCTTTTGGAAAAAAACACCTTTGGGACAACCATGACATGGATGAATGAGAATCTCCATAGACCAGGGGTGTCAAGCTCAAGGCCCGGGGGCCGGATCTGGCCCACAGGGTGCTTAGATCTGGCCCGCGGGCCCGCCCTGGAAACAGTGAAGGACCGGCCCGCGGTGCCTCTGCCAGCGAAAACAGCTCAGGAGGGCCACTCACAACCCGCCCGGGCTCCATTTTCAGCCACAACAGCCTCCTTCAGCCCTCTGCCAGCTAAAACGGAGCCCAGGTGGGCCACGCACGGCTTCCCTGAGCTCCGTTTTCACTGGCAGAGGGCTGCAGGAGACTGTCGCGACCAAAATTGGAGCCTTGATGAGTGACATCGAGCTGGCCACGCCCACCCTGGCCACGCCCACTCCGGCCCCCCAAGGTCAAACACAACCCTGATGCGGCCCGCAATGAAATCGAGTTTGACACCCCTGCCATAGACACTCTATATCAATTACATCTTCTTCCTTTTTGGTTGGTTGCTGAGTCTAGGCATGAAATTAAATACTATTATGGGATGCTGGTCACCAGGATGAAGACTTCCTGCCCCTGTTTTCGATAAGTACTATGTATAATTAATTCTAGTTGGTCATGCGTAAGAGTATTGTGAGTCTACTTTTTTTGTTTTTTTACACGGCTTCACCCACCCTCCTTTCTGATAATATTTAAAACTCTATCCCACCTCTAGTACAATATGGTTCATTTAATCTGAGTAATAAATCACAATGCATGAATGACAATGGCATGGATTTCCACTGATGGGCAGAGACAGCCTTGAATCTGAATAACTTATTCTCTTTTCATAAGAGGCAGTTTCAGTCTGCAGCTGACATACTCTATTTTTCATTCCCATCAATCTATTGCTCCTAAGGAGACTACAGTGTTAGAATTAGTTTCTGAGAAAATTCTTGAAAGACCAGGATAGACATGCAAGTAATCCCAAGGTTGCTGGCCATCTAAAGATAGCAATAGCACTTTATATACCGCTTCACAGTGCTTTACAGCCCTCTCTAAGCAGTTTACAGAGTCAGCGTATTTGCCCCCAACAATCTGAGTCCTCATTTTACCCACCTCAGAAGGATGGAAAGCTGAGTCAACCTTGAGCCAGTTCAGAATCGAACTGCTGGCAGTGGCCAGAGTTTGTCTGCAATACTGCATTCTAACCATTGTGCACCATGGAAGGAAGGAAGGAAGGAAGGAAGGAAGGAAGGAAGGAAGGAAGGAAGGAAGGAAGGAAGGAAGGAAGGAAGGAAGGAAAGACG
>QLTV01000431.1:4493-62908 GCA_003457575.1 Thermophis baileyi
TCTATCTATCTATCTATCTATCTATCTATCTATCTATCTATCTATCTATCTATCTATCTGTAAAAGGTAACTCAAATCACCATATGAACAACTCTATGTGAATATTCTGTATGCAAATATAGTCATAATTTTTCTATATCTATCTATCTATCTATCTATCTATCTATCTATCTATCTATCTATCTATCTATCTATCTATCTATCTATCTATCTATCAAGAGAAGGTTGCATTTTGCAGACAAAAATATTGAAAAATATGAAGTGATGTTGCTTTAATAAAAACATCTATGTGGATCCAGTCCTTCTATGATTTTGTCATCTTTGTGTAACTTATTGCTACTATTACTTAAAATTCAAAAAAGTATCCAAGGGAATGCACAAAATGTGAGGGTGGAGCCATGTCTTCATCTCATAGCTGGAATGAAGTAAGATTAGTCTTCTACAATCCAGCATGTTCTGGACTTTTAATGTCTACCATTTCCTGTATTCCCATTCAGTGTGGAGAAACATATCAAGTGGAGGAGAAATTGGGGCATTGCATATTATCTCAGGTTTAAAATCAGATTTTTTTTTTCTATCTCCTTGTGAAATGCCATTTCCCAATAGAGTTTTTCATATGTCTTTTCGTAGGGAGATTTGTTACCTTTTATTGCTCCCTCTCCTTCCCCATATGGAATCCTATATGATTGTCTACTAACTTTCCAAATAAAGCCAGTCTCATTTTAAGTGTGTGTGTGTGTGTGTGTGTGTGTGTGTGTGTGTGAGAGAGAGAGAGAGAGAGAGAGAGAGAGAGAGAGAGAGAGAGAGAGACTATTCAGTGCTCAGTCTTGAAAATATTTGACAAAATATTTACTTCTTGATTTGTTAATCAAGAACTAAAAGTTACAGCCTGCTTGGGTGACGTTGGGCCAGTCACTCTCAGACCTGGGAAATGCAAACCACTTCCAAAAATCTTGCCCAAAAAATCTGCAGGGTTTTATTAAGGCAGTTGCTCAGAGTCAACATTGATTTGAAGACATCCTCCCCCCACCAAAAAAAGGGAATGGCGAGCTGTGGCCTTCGTGCCTAATCTTAATTAAAGAACACAGGTATGCTTTTGCTCATACAGGAGTATTTGGGAAGGAATGGCTCTCTGTGTTCATTTTGAAGATAGAGAACTGTACCATGTAGCTTAATGGAATTGTCATCTCCATTCTCCCATGCTTTAGAAAGTGCTCATGGAAAATATATGTATAATCTTAGTTTTAACTTTTGAAACTCTGTAATCTATGAAACGATGACCTGGGATTTGAATTCCTTATTCTTTCAGCTGAAGATGCCCATTCCCTGATGTTGAAGGAGAGTATCAAGCAAACAGCATGGAGGGGATATTTGGTATGTTCCCAAACATTTGCTGGAAAGTTAGTGTATATGCTTGTAATAAATTGTGACTAGCAGCAAAATATTTTGTCAAGAAAACCAAGCCACAAATTTTAAATAGCAATAGCAATAGCAATAGCACTTAGACTTATATACCGCTTTACAGTGCTTTACAGCACTCTCTAAGCGGTTCACAGAGTCAGCATATTGCCCCCAACAATCTGGGTCCTCATTTTACCCACCGCGGAAGGATGGAAGGCTGAGTCAACCTTGAGCCGGTGAGATTTGAACCGCTGAACTGCTGAACAGTCAGCTGAAGTAGCCTGCAGTACTGCACTCTAACCACTGCGCCACCTCGGCACAAAATCTCTTTTGTTACAATGTTTCATGATAGTTGTAAGTGAAAAGTCTCTATATAATGTTTAAACATGCTTGAACATCTACCCAAATATGGTTGAGTTCACTTCTGGGAAGAAACTAGGACATTCTTAAATAAATCAAGATGGGAAAAACCTACAGAACATGACTCTGAAATGCTTTCCCATCCCTTTACCGTCTGTGGTCATAGGTGAGGTCTCTATTTTCTTCTGTTGCATGTTGTACCTGCTCGTATTCATGCATACAGGTAATCCTTGATTTATGATCACAATTGAGCCACAAAATTTCCGTTGGTAAGCAAGACATTGTTAAGTGAGTTTTGCCCCATTTTACGATCTTTCTTGCCACAATTGTTTAGTGAATCACTGCAGTTAAGTTACAGTAATAACATGGTTTTTTAGTGAATCTGGCTTCCCCATTGGCTTTAGTCAGAAGGTAGCACAAA
This sequence comes from Thermophis baileyi, assembly GCA_003457575.1. Classification (NCBI taxonomy): domain Eukaryota; kingdom Metazoa; phylum Chordata; class Lepidosauria; order Squamata; family Dipsadidae; genus Thermophis; species Thermophis baileyi. Next base: position 6,676 of record QLTV01000431.1, read on the forward strand.
GTGATCACATGATCCTGAGACATTGCATCCACTATAAATACATGCCAGTTGCAAAATGTCCGAATTTTGATCACGTGACCACATGACCAGGGGGATGCTGCAACTGTTGGTGTGAAAAACAGTCATAAGTCATTTTTTTCAGTGTTGTAACTTTGAATGGTCACTAACTTACAACTAATGGTGGTAAGTCAAGGACTACCTGTATGTATTTCTGTTCTCCTTCATATTGTGTGTGTGTGTGCATGTGCACTGTTGGAGATAGGGAAAGCGGTTACAGTAGACGTTGTTGACATTGAGATGCTATCTAATTGCCTCTTCCCATAAGGATGCAGTGAGAAAATTTAGGGACTTGCTTATCTGTAGCGCTGAGTTAGATCTGGTCCATTTTTCATTCCAGCCTTTCCTTTTCTAGTTGGTCCCCTATGCCCCAGAATTTGGTTTCATTTGCTTCAGTCTTTGAAAGAGTTATTGTGCTGATGGACAGACAGACAGAATTCCCAGGTTCTTTATACATTCTTTCTCAGATGCTTTGGGATTGGAAAAATAAAACATAGTGATTTTTCTTCTTCTTTCAGACTACTGATAAAGAAGTTCCAGGTTTAGTGATAATGCAAGATTTGGTGTTCCTGAAAGGATTTCCGCTTACTTACAAAGAGACAAACCAGCTAAGAGCAAAGCTGCCAGAAATCCTTGTTTCCAAAATAAAGCAGGTAGGATGGCGGGAACCTGAGGAATGAAATCAACTGCCAATTCAATAAAACCTCACAATTATAAATAATAGGATATGCCCTCTACTAAATACTATCTTTAGTTTTCCATCCTTCTCTATCACGTTTATTTTATCCTGCCCAATATTAAAGTAAGAATACTCCTAAAATCAAAACTGAAATTTGAAAACGTGGAGATCCATAAAGCTATCCTATCTTACCATGATGTACCAATTCATTGGAAAAACATAGTACTATAATTAAGAAATTGCAGGATAACATGAACCAAGTACTGACTTATTTATTCATTTATTTTCAACATTTCTATGCCTGTGTATACTATATAAAACAGCCGTAGCCAACTAACGTATACATACATAATAAAAAAAACCACAAATTTAAAACTCTTAACATATCAGTAGCACAATACCCTCTCAAACACGCACATAAAAGGCTGAACTGACCTCCCTTCGTATCCAAAATTGAACCCGAGAAAGTTGATGTTGACCACTTTAAAGGTTGGTTGAATATCTATGGAGATATTTCCAAGAATTCCAAGTTTTTAACAACCACATGTTATTTAAATTAAGGATTTAATTAAAGGCGTGGCAGAATTGAGAGAAGGGATGTTAGTTTGTTCTATTACCCTTCTTGAGACAAATATTGCATTTACTTCATAGCAGATACAAGAAATAACTTTTCATAGATATTTACGTCTGATCACTAGGTGTCACTGTAGCCTTATCATATACATTTGAATACTGAGTTCAAGATTATTATTTTTTAAAGGTACCTATAAATAAATATTCCAGATTTGTGCCTTTTGGAGCCAGGAAGGATAATGAAGAATAAAGCCTGAATTTTAAATCAATTTTTCTACCAATATAAATGAAAACTGGAAAGGCATATTCCTACTCATATTGGTATCTTATGACTATCACTTGTTGGTTGTATCGTAAGATTTATGATTGTATCTTATGATTTATGATTTATCACTTTGTTGCTTGTATGTATACTGAGAGCTTATGCACTGGAGACAAATTCCTCGTCTGTCCAATCACACTTGGCCAATAAAGAACCTATTCTATTCTATTCTATTCTATTCTATTCTATTCTATTCTATTCTATTCTATTCTATTCTATTCTATTCTATTCTATTCTATTCTATTCTATTCTATTCTATTCTATTCTATTCTATTCTATTCTATTCTATTCCATTCCATTCCATTCCATTCCATTCCATTCCCATTCCCATTCCCATTCCCATTCCTCCTGGGTTTAGTCTAAAGAGTTTATACTCTTTAGTATAAAGAGTTATCAAGAACAAGGTTTGTACAAGATTCCTGAGCTGTGGTTGCAGCAGCAAGCTTTATAGCTGCCTTTTATCTCTCCTTATTAGCAACTGGAAAAAGCTTTCAGTGCCTTATAAAAAAAAAATTAAAAACTGAATGTTTCATTAAAGGGGGCTACATTTGGCTTCTCCAGCATTTTCCCATCTTTTCATATGTTTTGAACTATACTACTACTCTCAACCTGCAGACACTATATTTCAAAGAGATTATGATTCATAACAAAGAAAATTTAGTTGGCTCTATATAGGTCAAATTATATATATAATCCACTATAGTGATGGCAAAATGTTTAGGAACTCCCGTTTTGTGGACTTGATGTTCGTTCCGCAAAATGTTTAGGACCTCCTGTTTTGTAGACTTGTCCACAAAGCAGGAGGTCCTAAACATTTTGCCATTGCTATAGTGGATTACAGCATTCAGAAGTCTCACATAGGAATTTGTAGAATTATCATGTAACATATCTAAATATTAGGATAGTTTGCAGATTGAATCTCCTTATATACAGTATATCCCACAAGATCCCAAAATTAAAAAATAATTCCATGTTAAAAATTAAAACTAATTTTTACTTAAATTTAAAACATGGAATTAATTACCAAAAATCTCACAAGATTCTCCCAAGAGACTGGATATTTAAAAAGTAGTGCCGGCGTTAGAGAATTATCTGTCAAACCTTGCCAGTTTCCTACAGGTTCCCTGGTCTTATACTTGGAATCATTGCTGTATTCTTTGATATTTAGGAAGGTATATATTGCTGGGCAACAGATAAATTAATGCAACCTTCCCACATGGAATGGAACTTCTGAACACGGCATAAATATATATGACTGCAGAAAGGACAGTGTGACATTGTTGAGCTTGTAAAGCCATACAAGGTTTCTGAGGGCAGTTTTGCAATCTGTAGCATTATTTTTGGAGAGTGTCTCCATAACTCACCTTGGTCTTAACTCCAAGGACACTAGCCTTTCATCAGATTGTCTAGAAGATAATGCCCTGGAAAGACAGAGATTTATCAGATTGTCCTAACGGTAGATGTCATGAGTCACATTTGGAGCTATCAGGTAGCAGGAGAATATAAATCATCCACAGCCTTAAAGTGTCATAAGTGACAGCTGGTCTTACATTTAAGATTGAATGCGATGGATAAAGTAAACAAAGGTGGGAAAGGAAAGGGGAAAGGTCTGTTATAAAGATTCTGGTTCAGAGCTAAGTTACCTTCCATTTATGATCGCTGAATAAGCAGGCAAGACAAGTATATTTTATGACACCATGGTGCTGCTTTGCCAGAATTGTCTTCTAAGGAAGTTAAAATGGTTTACAGGTAGTCTTCAACTTAGAACCGTTCCATTAGTGACAATTTGCAGGTTACAATGGCACTAAAAAGGGACATACAACAGATCCTTGCACTTACAACCATTGCAGTATTCCCAACAGTCACATGATCAGCATTTGGGTGTTGGGCCATGTATCTAGAATAATTGCAGCATTCTGATCCCCATTTGCAACCTTCCCAGCCAGCTTCTGTTAAGCCAAGTCAATAGGGGAAGCCAGATTCATTTAACGATCATGTGATTCACTTAACAAAAGTAGTGATGACAAAAAAGATGATTGTAAAATTGGGCACAGCTCACTTAAGGGCCTTGCTTAGCAATTGAAATTCTGGCTCCAGTTGTAGTTGTAAGTCAAGGAATATCTGTATTTAATAAAGTTCTTAGTCTAGTTTCAGATAGACATTGTTCACCTAAGAAGCTATGTTCTTTTAGATTAGTTAGCAGTGAAAGATTACACATACATGGGTTTCTTTTAGTGTGTGGCATTTACTGCATCCAATTGAAAAAACATACCTTTTCTCCATTTATCAAAATTGCTTGTTTTGTAAATTTGCCTTATTCTTAATTTTATGTAATATATATAAATATATAAAAACAATATCTGTGCACATCCCAGCTGTGACTTTTTTTTCCAGTTTGAAAATTATTTTATATAACAGTGGAAAGGAAACAACATTTTTAAAAAAGCAAATGGATAGCAAGCTTCAAAATGATTTTAATATGAAGGAGATTCAATTTGCTACTTATCTTCATCCTGATCTTTTATAATGGGTTTATACTGAGGCAGACTAAATCAACACCATTTTAGCTGTTTTTCCTGGTGTTTTTTTTTTCAGAATTTCCATTTCTCCCCCCAAAAATATATCTGACATATGCTTTATCTGAGGATAAAAACATCAATTTGCTATTTTCATGTCACATTGCTGTCTGATGCAATGTCAACCACTTTTGCCTTTTATGAAAGCAGACATCTAAAATAACTGGTGGCTAGTGACAAAAATAGCAGATCAAATGTTTTCCTAGTAATGGATTACCTTGCAACATGCTTTTAATAATGACTGAGCAAGATCAACAAATGGATTTGTTCTCCTTTTCTTTATCTCAATTTTCTCTGTGCTTTAAGTCAGTATTTCTCAATCTGTGTAACTTTAAGTTTCATCCTGTCTGGGGAATTCTGGGAGTTGAAGTCCACACTTCTTAAAGTTCCTGAGGTCAAGAAACACTGCTTTAAGCTAAGTTCAAATGCTTTGGAGAATACTGTACACAGTTAAACAGTTTGTTTGGAAGTTTCATTACAAGGTATTGTTTAGTATCTCAATATGATACTAAGCATAAATGATGTATTGTTTGGGGAGATATGATGTAAAGATTATAAAGTGTTTATTTTAATTAAAAATAAATCCAGATTTATAGATCCTAATGTAAAGAATATCAAAGAAACCAGTTGATGCAAGATTTAACACATTTGACCTTCTGAAGCAGAACTTGAATTGGAAAAAAATTCTGTTTTCATACTTCCCCCCCCCTTTCTCCTCTCCTCTCTTGTGTTGCTTTTCTGTATAAATTCTTTGTCAAATAATAGTTTGTCATTTTTAATCTAACAACTGGGCTTCCAAAACCAGGGTTGTATATTGGTGCCAAATCTATGTATTGTAACAGTTATAATAGAAAGCCATGTGATCCGTGAAAAAGGGAGAAAAATTACTAATTTCATTCCAGGATCTGAAAATGTTGCTTTTCTATACAGTTGCAGCTTTATTCCGAAGCCAGCGTAGCACTCTTGCAACTGATTGATCCCAAGGTTTTCCAAGAGCTGAACAAACAAGCAAAGAAGAATATGACTATAGAAGGAAAAGAACTCACCCTTAATCCATCTTATTTATTGTGGGATCTCAGTGCCATCAGCCAGGTAGGCAAAATTCTTTAAAGTAAGGAAAAACACATTGAAATTTTTCCAGATTTGATGACAACTACATTTTATAGTATGATCAAAAAAATTAGAAAAAGTGAATTGAAAAATGTGTATCTGTAGACTAGATATTTTTAACCACAGATATAATTTTCAACCAGATGGTTAGTGAGAATGGGAGCTATAGTCCAAATATATGTATGTTGAGAAAATCACCTGCTCTTCCAATAGTCTAAACAGGATGAAGATATTTCACCCAGCCGCTTTGAAGATAATGAAGAGTTGCGGTACTCATTGCGATCCATAGAGAGGCACGCCCCATGGGTACGGCATATCTTCATAGTCACAAATGGGCAGATTCCTTCCTGGCTCAATTTGGACAACCCTCGGGTTACTATAGTAACACATCAGGTAAATGTTTTTGGAAACCTCTACTTCCTTCTTGCATAAAGTAAAAAAAAAAAGACGTTTGTGACATTGATAGGTTAGGTGAAGGAGACAAGGGCAGCATTCACAGCTTATGGAAAAATAAATTAGTACAATCTTCCCTAATCTTGTGTCTTCAAATCCTCACAAATCAGAAAACACCAAGTTGGAGAACCTTGATTTATTGCAACCTGATTGAGTGGCATATATCGTAGTAAACCCTTCTTCCTTGTTTTTCTGTTTTTCTCATGTACAACATGGGAACTTTTGTTTCTATGTTGCTTACCACAGCTGGCAATGCTGCCTGGCCTAAAATAGTGGTTGAAGTTCACTATGATTTGTTGAAAACAAAGCAGAACATATAACATAGAATCATAGGAAAGGACCTTGGAGGTCTTCTAGTCAAACTCCCTACTCAAGGCAGGAGATCTTATATCATCCTGGTCAAATGGTTGTCCAGTCTATTCCTAAAAGCCTCCGGAGATGGAGCACCCACAACTCTGGGAGACAGGCTGTTCCTTTGATTTAATCTGTTAGGAAATTTCTCCTTCTAGATTGGATCTCTCTTCCACCCATTACTTCTTGTACTGCCCTCTGGTACTTTGGAGAATAAGTCAATCTCCTCTTCTCTGTGACAACCCCTTAAATACTGGAAAACAGTTATCATGTCCTAGCTTCACTAATATGCAATACGATTTGTTTTAAATTATCAGAAGATTAAAAAATTGTTGGTGAACTTACTGTAGGTATGGAGGCACGAACTAATGATTTGGTTCACACATAACTCTAATCTACCCTATGGGTTCTTGCTTTTGGCTTTTTGTGAAAGGTGACCTTTCCCTTCAGATATTATGGTTTGCTGTAAAACAATCTCAGTGTGATGTGTGTAGGGTAATGGAGAGTCCTCCAAATCATGATTTCATTTCCTGGGCTAAAGGTATTTTGAAAGAAATGACACAGCCTCTTCCATTTTGACCTTCATCTGAGAACATAGTGGTAAAATGCACTCGTCATAAGAATGATGATATTACCATACTCTTGTTTTAAAAAAAATCAACTATTCTTGTATGACAGATGGTAAAGTACATTCATGTTTTCCTGCTGTCATTGCTGTCAGTATATAGGAAAGCAGTTAAAGAACTTCTCCAAACATTTGACAATATGTTTTGAAGCATGTTTTAATATTTTTTTTACAAGTAAAGTGTTTTTATTTTTGCTTTACTAATCTAGGACATATTCCAGAATGTGAGTCATCTGCCCACCTTTAGTTCCCCTGCCATTGAAAGCCATATTCACCGCATTAAAGGTCTGTCCCAGAAGTTCGTTTATTTAAATGACGATGTGATGTTTGGGAAGGATGTCTGGCCTGATGATTTCTATAGCCACTCCAAAGGTCAAAAGGTAAAGTTCACCACAAAACAATTTGATACATAGGATTTGATAGCTCAAACAGCCTTTCTCCTAGCCCAGCTTCTCCCTAATCATTGTGACTATCATATTAGCCATAGGAAGATGAGTTCCTACCCCCTTCCCCAATACTTACGTGTGAGATGAGAGTGGTGGTGTCTTACTTTCAGCGGAAAGCAGAAAATGTTGGAAACAATGGGATGGGCCAATGGCAGGCTACGGAATGTGGAACCCTGTGAAGATGAGTGGATGATTGAATGGGGTTGGTTGACTGCTGAATGTGTCCTGATTTGTAACATCTAAACAGAGATCTCCTGTTTCTTTTCTTTCCTTGGTTACCTGGGTCCCATAGCTAGTCTCCCACCAGTTTTGTTCTCCTTCCCCCCCCCCCACTTCCCACTCTATTTGTCCTTTCCCCATATCTGACTTCTGTTGCATTCCTTTTTGCTGTTTCTTCTGGATGCAGTAAGGAAACTGTGGTGTCTGTACTTTTGTGTACAAGAAAGGTTTGTGTGTGAAAGAGAATGGTTGTTGCATACAGATAGAGGATCAATTATTTTAATGATTGACTCATTGATTATCTGCCATCAAGTCTGTCATCTCTTAGCAAACATATAGATATATTTCCTCTGGGATGATTCTATCAGAGAGAGGTATATACATACAAATATGCACATACAAGAGTGTTATGCACACATATTTATTGGGGAGGGAGAAATACAGGTAGTCTTCAGGTTATAATGGCAATAAGGACTGGAATTTCTATCACTAAGCAATAAGGTCATAAAGCATAATGTTACGTGAGTGCATTGCTCAGCCGCAGCAATTCTGGTAGTCCCAATTTCCAGTCTCAGTCATAACTCCAGGACTCTGCAAGTCATTAAGCAGGAAGAGGTGGGAGTTGTAGGCAAGCAGTGCAGAGGGTTTGATAGGTGCTGCCGGGGGGGGGAGTGCTTTGGGCAAGTGCTACAAAATGCAGAGGCTACAAGGGTGTTGTGGGAAGGTGCCGCAGGCAGGTGCTAGGAAGCATAGGCAGGTGCATTGCTGGCGCACTGGTTAGAATGCAGTATTGCAGGCTAATTCTCCTGACTGCCAGGAGTTCGATCCTGACTGGCTCAAGGTTGACTCAGCCTTCCATCCTTCCGAGGTGGGTAAAATGAGGACCCAGATTGTTGGGGGCAAGAGGCTGACTCTGTAAACCGCTTAGAGAGGGCTGTAAAGCGGTATGTAAGTCTAAGTGCTATTGCTATTGCTAGTGGGGGCTGTGGGTGGGTGCTATGGAACGTGGTGGCAATGGACAAGTGCCAGGAAGCACTGGCAGGCTGGTGAGGGCCACGTGTGGGCTGGCGAGGACCATGGGCAAGTGCTGCAGAAGGCATTCAAGTAGGGTGGTGGTGCACTTGTAGTGTGGCTCCTTGAGAGAAAAAGTAGTGGGATTGACTTCCAATCTTCCCTGCTGGCAACAGCTACAACTTGATACACCAGTCATAAGTCCCCTCATTCAGTATCATTGTAATTTTGAAAGGTCACTGAATGAATGGTTGTAATTCAAGGGCTCCCTGTGTCAAGGACTGGTTTTAGCTACATCTGGTAACTCTAGGTTGACAAAGTAAGGAAACTTGGCACTACACAGGATTTTTCGTTGTGTTTATATACTTTTTTTCTTCTCATCTCTTCAACGTATAGGGTCAACTTAAATTCAGGGTGAACTTCCTTTGTGAAAACCAGTCATTTCTTTTGTACTTCCACTCCTTAATTGATAGCTGTTTGTTAGGGATCCCTCTATTGTATTCAGGTGGTTGTGTAAATAATTAAATAAACCAAGTTTCTCTTGTACTGCTCTTTCATTGAAGAGCAGGAAAGTAATAATTTTAGTATATGTTCCAAAGATGACAATTCCCTAGAAATGGGAATGTTTAACACATTACTTTAGATTAGAAAACATGCATCTTAAAACAATTTATCTGTTTTTTATGTATTAAATATTCATAGATTATTTATTATGACTAAAAGATGGTTTAAATAAGATCTAGTTATAGTTTGCTACCTAGGGACTGTTTGCCCAGCTAGATGATTTATCACCTAGTAAACACATGGATGAGAGACCACCAAAAGATCAGGGCTGCAGTCTAGGTGAGACATCACAAAAATAATCTGGGGAAAAAAGCAACAGTAAACCATTTATGTATTGTTCCCAGGAAAACAACATAACGGTGGAAATAAAAATAACCAGAACTCAAGCTTTATTTAAAGACAAATTTACATTTTAGTTTCTACTTTCCAAAATAAAATATTCACATTTTTGCAATTAGGATTCCATCATTTCCTATCTACCTTTTTTTAGATTTTTTTAAATCCTGCCTTTATTATTTCCATAAATAACTCAAGGTGGTTAATATACCTAATACTCCTTCCTCCTCCTATTTTCCCCATGACAACAACCTTGTGAAGTGGGTTGTCTGAGAGAGAGTGAGTGGCCCAAAGTCACCCAGCCGTCTTTCATGCCTAAAACGGGATTAGAATTTGCAGTCTCCTGGTTTTTAGCCTGGTGCCTTAACCACTAGACCAAACTGGTCCTCCAGTTTGCTTTTGACAGTATTTCGATGGGAAAACTGACTATTTATATAATATTGCTTCAGTAGCAATATTACGTGTATGCATTTTGTTCTTGGGCTTTTGAGCCAGAGTTTCCAGTGTAATGAAAGGAGTTTTGCTAAGACCTTCAATATTTATAATGTTTTTGTCGATCAAATATTAGTTAAATACTGTAATTATTATCACCTGAAGAGTCAGTGATAGTCATGCTTGGTGATACAAAAAATGATTCACTCTGTATACCAGCATCAAAGCTCCATCTAATATTCATCGACCTCTGGCTGATTAAAGCTACTCAAATTCTGTGGCTAAATAAGAAAAAATAAAGAATTGTTTGTTTTGGGAGGTATTGCCCATAATATCATTCCAATTTTAGCATGACATTTGAAACCAGGTTAGAAATCAGGACACTGCAAATTCTGATCCCGTCTTAGGCATGGACGTGACCCAGTGCCTTTGGGCCAGTCATTCTTTCTCAGTCCAATCTACTTTACAGGGCTGTTGTTGTGGGGTAAAAAGGAGGAGGAAGAAGGGTATGCTGTCCACCTTGACTTATTTATAAAAATAATAAAGGCAGGATAAAAAAAGTTTTTTTTTTTAAAAAAGGATAGATAGGAAATGTCTGAAATCCTAATTGCAAAAATATGAATATTTTATTTTGGGAAATAGAAACTATAAAACATTTGTAATTAGTGAAGGCTAGCACCAGTTCCCCCCCCCCCCGCCCCTTACAGGACATTAAAATGTTTTAATCAGATGGTTGTGTAAAGATTAACTTGTTAATTTAAAATGTATGGATACTAAGTAACTGCTCAGCAATTTTAAGTCTGTCAGATAACTGAATCACTTAGAGATTACTGGGTTCTTAGGAATTTTAGATAAGGCATATGAAGCCTTTTTCTTTTACTCTGAGAATTTGGAATTTGAGTTTTTTTCTTTTTCTTTTTTGCTGTCACTTGAAGGAACAACAAGAACATGTTTGTCCACATATAAATCAAGGTTAGCATTATATTCTTGGCAGATGCAGATCAGTCTGCTCTACAGAGGTGAGTTTAAGCTACTTTTTGAAAAACCGTGAATGTGAAAACATCCTGTCTTTCTAACCATTATCAGGTTTATTTGACTTGGCCTGTGCCCAACTGTGCTGAAGGATGTCCGGGTTCATGGATTAAAGATGGTTATTGTGATAAAGCCTGTAACAACTCTGCTTGTGACTGGGATGGAGGCGATTGTATTGGTAAGGAGAAACATATCTTAACGCCTGGCCTTTTGTATTTCAGGGACCAATTATTAGATGGATGCAGGGGTGAAATGCTCCCGGTTCGCTCGTACCTGTCGGTCGCCGTAGAGCCGGTTGCCAAGGTAGCGCAAGGCGCCACCCACCTGCCCGGATGCCGCCATTTGGGTTCTTTTACCCTCTGCGCATGCGCAAAGCGTTCTGTGCATTCGCAGAGGGTAAAAGAACTGAAATGGAGGCGTCTGGGCGGGTGGGCGACCAACAGGTACGAGCGAACCGGGAGCATTTCACCCCTGGATGGATGACTGCCTTGAGCCATTCAAAGGGCTGGTTACAATGACGGGACATTTTAGTCCAACGTTCAGTGGTAAACATGACCATGCAACTGCATCTGTACAGGAAACAAATCACTTCCCCTGCAGCCATGCTTTTCTGATACGGAAATATTTCTACAGAGAAAATAAGAGACCTGGGTGTGTAGTCTTGATTTTACTACAAGCACCGAGCATTTGCTACTCAGTCTTCCTTTTGATTTTAACTTTCCCACCATTTGGATGGAAATGGTTGTGCTTGTTTGATATGCAGTAGAGACGAAACCTAAAATTTCTCATTACAGGCAGTCCTCGACTTACAACAGTTCATTCGACGTTACAATGGTACTGAAAAAAAGTGACTTATGTCCATTTTTCACACTTACAACCGTTGCAGCCTCCCCGTGGTCATGTGATCAAAATTCAGACGCTTGACAATTAACTCATATTTATGTCGGTTGCCGTATCCCAGGGTCATGTGATCCTCTTCTACGACCTTCTGACAAGCAAAGTCAATGGGGAAGCCAGATTCACTTAGCAACCATGTTACTGACTTGACACCTGCAATGATTCACTTAACAACTGTGGCAAGAAAAGTTGTAAAATGGGGCAAAACTCACTTAACAAATGTCTCACTTAGCAACAGAAATTTTGGGCTCAGTTGTAGTTGTAAGTCGAGGACTACCTGTATTTTCATATCCCAGTGTTAATATCTAAACTAGTGGTTTACCAGAATTTGTTGGCAGTTCCTTCATGGTGGTGATGATAGCATTTCCTCAGTGAAAAGGCCACAACATCTGAAGTGGCTGCAATGAATTAGTTTCCATCTATCTATCTATCTATCTATCTATCTATCTATCTATCTATCTATCTATCTATCTATCTATCTATCTATCTATCTATCTATCTATCTATCTATCTATCTATCTCTATATCATTTATTTTTATTTATTTATTTATTTATTTGTCAGGCGTATATATGATTATGAACAAAGTATAAACAGAGTATAAACATGTTTGTGAATATATAAGTACAAGCATGGTTATGAGTACAAGAAATTTTACAAATATATGGGTACATTAGGACAGGGACGGTAGGCTCTTTAGTTCCAATTATCTCCCTCTTCCTCTTGGCCCATTCTAGATGGATTAAAAAGTAGAACAGTCCTGTTTGTGTTACTCCTGACCTTTATTTCTAAAAGAATTACCCAGGCAGGAATTTTTGTGTGTGTATTTGATACTTGGAATATTGAAAGCTTTAGGAAAATACGCAGAGTTAACCCTCCACCAACAACCAGTTGCATAATGACTTTTCAAACCTATGACGGATTTCCCCAGAGCTACTCACAATCTGTTTTTGAGTTGCAAGGCCGCACACCCCTCCCCCACTACCAAGCAATTGCATTTTGAGCATTTGGCAACAATTCACCTTTATGACTGTTTGCTGCATCCTGTGGTCAGATGATTGTGACTTTTTTTTTTCTGGTTTCCAGCATTTACTTCTGATATCTGACCAAAAAAATTACACCTATTGGGGAAAAATGATTCACATAATGACCACTGCGCCTACTTAAAAACGGTGGCATTAGCTTAACGATGGTTGTACGAACAGTCACGTGATGACTCCACTTGCCACCAAAATGAGTTACAACCGTAATTTTGGGTTCAATTGCTGTCATAAGGTTCTACCAGCGGGCCTGGGGAACCCAGAGCGGGATGGAGCCCATTGGATGGCTGGTGTTGATGTGTTGTCGCCAGGGTGAGGGGTGGGGGTGGGGGCTATTTTATTATTTTATTATTTTCTTTTATTAATTTTATTTTTAATATATATGATGTTTTTATACCCCTATAAGCCGCTTTGAGTCGCCATGTTCAAATAGGCGGCAATATAAATTTTCTAATAAATAAATAAAAATAAATGAGTCAAGGGCTACCTGTAAAACGTTTTACTTTTAAATATATAAAAGCAGTTTGTAATTTAAGAATTAAGCTACAATTAGACTTTTTAATCATCCCTTTTCTCTTTTACTTAAGATTTTCCATCTTGGCAATATGTGGCACTGCCATTTTTCTTTTCTTTTTTTAGGTAACAGTGTGGGTAGCCGTTATGGTGCTGGTGCTGGAGCTGTTGGAGGTATAGGAAATGTCCCATCCTGGCAGTTTGGTGCAGGAATAAGTGGAGTTTCTTATTGCAACCAAGGCTGTGCAAATTCATGGCTGGCTGACAAATTCTGTGATCAGGCATGCAACGTTCCCTCTTGTGGATTTGATGCTGGTGACTGTGGACAAGGTATGTCAATACGTATTTAGTAACAAGGCCTTGGGTGCGAAGGATGGTAGCACAAGGAATCAAATGCTTGTAAGACTTATAATTTTATTCTTTTTTATGCTGTTTTTACCCTTTTGTTCTCGTTTGGATATACTGTATAGAAGTGGAGTAAAATAGGCCTTTACTAATACCATGTTTCCCCGAAAATAAGACCCTGTCTTACATTTTTTTGAACCCTGAAATAAGCGCTTGGCCTTATTGCCATGCACTCAAAAGCCTGATTGGGCTTATTATCAGGGGATGTCTTATTTTGGGGAAAACAGGGTAGGTAGCATAATAGGATAAGCAAACTGAATGGTTAAATAGGGACCTAACCTTTCTGTCTTCTTTTAAGTGGATGCAAAATAATATATTTTTCCCTACTTTATTTCACTATATTTTCAGTGTGTCAGTATTTTAAAGTGAATTCTTCGAGGAACATGGCTATATTTCTTTCTTTTTTGAAATTTTTCAGTCTATGTGACAGTATTGCAGTGGTTCTCAACCACTCTATGTGACTGCTAGGGTATGGTTCTCAACCTTTTCTTCACCACAGATCCCCTTAAAATACCTTTTGTGGCCATGGACCCTCAAGATTTAACTCAAGGTTTAAATCATAACATTTCTTCAAACCTTTGCGGACCCCCTGTGATGACATCACAGCCCCTCCCAGGTGTCTGCAGGCCACGGGTTGAGAACCACTGGGCTAGGGTATCCACAACTCATTTCCTGTATATATCATGTGAAAATATAATTGTCTACTTTGGTTAAACATCAAAAACTGGAAAATGCTATTTGTCTTAGAAGATAATGGGAAATTAGCAGATCAAAACAAAGTTAGTATGGTGTAGTATTGGACTGGACTTATGGATACCCATTTCCAATTCAATAAGTGCCCAGTCACATATTTTCTTTGCCAAATCTATTCCATTGAATTGTTAAAAAGATAACAGAGGACCTGGAACAAAGGTAGGATGAAAACAACAGCACTATGTAAATAACAATACTCTCTTCTTCCAGATCATTTTGGTGAGCTGTACAGGGTAACTCTTCAAAAGAATCAGACTCATTATATCATCCCGAAAGGTGAATCTCTACCTTATTTCAGCTTTGCTGAAATAGCCAAGAAAGGACTAGAAGGCGCTTATAGTGACAACCCAATAATACGCCATGTTTCTATTGCTAACAAATGGAAGACAATCCACCTGCTAATGCATAGTGGAATGAATGCAACTGTGATTCATTTTAATCTTACGTTTCAAAGTAAAGATGAAGAAGAATTCAAGATGCAAATAACCTTAGAAGTGGATACCAAGGAGGAATCCAAATTGAATACAACTGCCACCCAGCAGCCTGTGGGAGATTTGAAAGCTACAACTTCAGTGCCAGAAGCGGAAATGATATTTGAGGATATTCCTGAAGAAAGACGTTTCCCAAGAGTTAAAAAACGTCTCAACAGTACATTCAATAATTTAGATGAAGAAACGATAATTCCGGCAGTTAATATGTCTGCGCTTCCTGAAGATGTAAAGATAGCTCTGCAGAATTTGGAATTGCAGCTGATAGTTGGCGATATCACTCAGAAGGGTTATAATCTATCCAAGGCTGCTCTCCTTAGATCACTCCAGTTGACGCCTTCAGAAACAAAGATGGCGCTAAATGATCTTGAGGAATCAAGGAAAAGGGAAAAAGGGCTGAAAGTCGTTGGAAAGACCATGCTTTGGCAGAGACCTTTCCAAAATGACAATGAAGGCAGAAGAGTAGCTACAGACAAAATGCACAATATGTCTCTACCAGGATTTGCACCAACAAGTAGCATTTTGGTGGAAATGAAGGTAACCAACAATTTTTCTCTACGTGACCGCTCTACAATAAAACCCAAACCCATATCTGTTGTCAGGAATGTGGATAAAAAGCACGGATCTCAGGATAAAGCCTTGAATATCCTTGTGCAGAAAGAAATCCAGGAAAGGAAAATTGAACAACAAAAGAAGAAAGACATAGATGTAAATCCACCATTTTCTGAGGAAGATATCGCAGAAGGTCCAAGAAGAAAATTACAGTATTACACTGGAAATTATCAAGGGTTTTTGCCATGGGAAAAACATAAGTATTTCCAAGATCTTCTTGATGTGAGTGTCCAAAGGACTGAAATATTTTGGCAATGGCTTTTTACTTATTTCTAGGCCTTACTGAATTCTATATATGCTTTTTTTTTTTTTTAAAAATCTATTCAGGGAATATATTACAGAGTAACTCATAAATTTAGTAAACAAATATATTCAACTGGTGCTTAATAATATAACCATGTGTGTATATGCTCAGAATTAACCTCAATTGAGTTTATGAGAAATTATTCCCCAACTGAATGTAAAATTGCAGCTATAGACTAACCTGTCCTAACCTTTCATAGACAAGTCAGGTCTTTGAACCTTAGCTCTTACTCAACTATATTTGTAGACCTCAACTTACAATCATTCATTTAGTGATCTTTCAAAGTTACAATGGCAAAAGTGACTTATGACTGGTTCTCACACTTACGTTGGTTGCAGCATCCCCATGATCACATGATCAAAATTCGGGTGCTGGCATGCTTTTTAGACAGCTGCACTGTCCTGGTATCATGTGATCACCATTCCCAGCTGGCGTCTGGCAAGCAAAGTCAATGGGGGAAGCCAGATTTGATTAATGACTAAATGATTCCCTTCATAACTATGGCAAAAAAAAGTTCGTAAAATGAGGTGCAACTCACTTTACAACTGCCATGCTTAGCAGTGGAAACTTGGGGCTCAATTGTGGTTGTATGTCAAGAACTATATGTAACATGGAGTGATAATGATTTATCTGGAAGGCTTATGATGACCATTCCATCATAATTTGATTCTGAACAGACAAAAGTGCTATATTAATGCCAGTTTTCCTAACATCTTTAATAGTTGTGAATAACATGTTATTCATTTAGCAGGATAGCTTATCATTTTCTGTATTAATAATTATCTTTAATACAAATAACAGAATTTTAAAATTAAAAGTGATAGTGGAAGCCATCCAATCATCTCTGATACAAGCAAGCATTCCTTAGTGTCCAACTGCTACTTAAAATATTTCCAGTTAATAAATGTCCATAACCTTCTGTTTGACAACCTGTGCCACTGTCCAAACTAAATTTTTGATTAAGTCAACTGGAACAGTAGCCAAAATTTGAGTTTAAAGAATTCTGTTTTAGGCAAGAAAGTTAAATGTTCAAAAAGTGATCAAAAGAAAGACACATGTGATTCAGGGGTGGGTTCTAACTTACCTCGCCGCTGGTTTGCTTCCTCCGCGCCGCGTGGCTGTGTGCGCATTGCGCACTGTGTGGCCGTACCGCGCGGGTGCAGTGATGAAAATTCGCAAAAAAATCCCCCCCAAAAAAGCCGAAAACAAGATGGTGGCACATGCGCAGTGCCAGGGGCTCGGCTTCGGCGCATGTGCAGAAGGGGGGGGGGAAGCAAAAAATTCAAAAAAATAAAAAATTCAAAAAAAAAATAATCCAAAAAAAAAGATGGTGGCGTCCACAGACCGGCACCGACAGAACCGGCTACATGACATCACCAGCGGTTTGCTACTGGTTACCCACCTCTGATGTGATTGGTTGCTGTACCAAGTCGGTCTTAAATGGGAAGTTGGGACATACTGCAGACACTCAAATTTGGTCCTGTTAGGTCTTGAGTTGATGTTAGATAATTCCAAAGGTTGCTAGAGATAAAGATCAGCTCAGTTTTCAAAATATAACATCTATGCTTTGTCCATCTTTTATAACAAGGCCAGTCTTCCTGCTGGGTGGGTATGCTCCAGGCCCTTTCAATTAAACAGTTGCCATCTGTTGAGACCTAGGAAATGTCTCTTTGTTGCAGAAATTGTTCTCTGGAACACCATCCCCCTAAGACATCCATATGACTCTTTTTGAAGACCTGGCTGTTCTTCCAGGCTATGGGATAGATGGATATTAAGCCTCAATTGGTTGTTTTCAGGGGTGAAATGCTCCCGGTTCGGGCGTGCCTGCGGGTCGCCGGACAGCCGGTAGCGACGGAAGCGGGAGACTTTGCCCACTCGCCCAGACGCCGCCATTTGGGTTCTTTTACCCTCTGTGCATGCGCAAAGCATTCTGTGCATGTGCAGAGGGTAAAAGAACCCAAATGGCGGCGTCTGGGCGGGTGGGCGAAGTCTCCCGCTTCCGTCGCTACCGGCTGTCCGGCAATCCGTAGGCATACCCGAACCGGGAGCATTTCACCCCTGATTGTTTTTATTATATTGCATATTTCTCAGATCCATGTGATTGTTTATCCTCAGACTTAGAGTTCTTTCTATTCTAACTCTAAGCTGTCTACAGTTGCCTGGACTTGGGCAGCCTCTAAATCTAAGCAATTAATTAAAAAAACAAATTATTAACAAAGGTGGGTTAAGCAAGTAATTTAGGCTCTTGGATTAAGTAAAATAAAAAATTATTGAAGCTGAATTGATTCTGTTGCTTATGTAAGCATGATCTGTGTCCTTGTTTTTTAGGAAGAAGAATCATTAAAGAAAGAGCTGGCTTATTTTACAGAAAGTAAACTTGTTGGAAGGCAGCTGAAAGATACATTTGCTGATTCCCTCAGATATGTAAATAAGCTTCTAAATGGAAAATTTGGATTCACCTCTCGGAAAGTCCCTGCTCATATGCCCCATATGATTGATCGAAAAGTCATGCAGGAATTACAGGATCTGTAAGTCCCATGGGGAAGGCTAATTATTCTGTTTATTTATTTGAATATTTCTCTCCCACTTTTCTACTTGAAAACCACTGTGACTAAATACTCATAGTTTTTGGTTGCTTGAAATATTATAAAAGCTCATTGGAATATATACATGCTTAGCATGGTTTGTGCTCAGTTATCTTCAGAATCAGACGTAGGACTGTCGTAATTGTTTTTCTAAGCTGTTCAGGCAAACATCTTTGGATGTTCAGTGGTTGGAGAGTATGATTGCTGTCAATATACTTGACTGCCCTGCCCCAGGAGCCATGCATTTGATGACCATGTGAAAGGCATCTTTTGCATATATAAATGCACTGCAATAGGGCTTCTTGTTGGTAATAAGATAGGAAAAGATCTGATATATGTAGGACTTTTTTTTGTCATAGGCCTTAGTTGCACAGGTCTTAACAAATGTCTCTCATTGTCTGAACAACTTTAATTTTTGCATTTAATTTGGGGGCCAAAATTGTATAAGAACTACTTTACAATAAAACGATACTACTGAAAATGACAGATGTATACTATCTTCCACTGGAAAAATTACTTAGAAACCATGGTGGCGCAATGGTTAGAATGCAGTATTGCAAGCTAACCCTGCCCACTGCTAGGAGTTCGATCCTGACCAGCTCAAGGTTGACTCAGTGTTCCATCCTTCTGAGGTCGGTAAAATGAGGACCCAGATTGTTGCAGGGCAATGTGCTGACTCTGTAAACTGCTTAGAGAGGGCTGTAAAACACTATGAAGCGGTATATACGGTAAGTCTAAGTGCTTTTGCTACTAGAAACAGTTCTTGAAAATTTGTAAATGCGAGTAATTCATTCCTTTTTTTCTGGACAGCTTTCCTGAGGAATTTGACAAGACCTCCTTTCATAAAGTACGCCATTCTGAAGATATGCAGTTTGCCTTTTCATATTTCTATTATCTCATGAGTGCAGTTCAGCAACTCAATATTTCCCAGGTTTTTGATGAAATTGATACAGATCACTCTGGAATATTATCTGACCGGGAAATTCGTACATTGGCCACAAGAATTCATGAACTCCCTTTAAGTTTGCAGGTAATTAAAAAAACAACAATCAACCTTGTAGCTTCTTCCATATAAGTGCAGAAAGTATTATTTAGATCCAGCTTTAAAATAGAGTTGGCCAAAGTAGTTTTCTGAGTGGGCTTTATACAACTTCCAAAATATTTCACAGAAAGTCAGTGAATCTTGCTCGAGTCATTAAGGTCAGTTGTGATGAAAGGGAAGAGTCTTGGAAGTGAGATGAAAAGGTATCTTCCTAAAACATTGCATAAATTATATTTTTAAACATATAACATATGATACAACAATAACTTTTAAAATATTGTCTCTATTTGTCAGCACATAACCTCCCCCAGGCTTGTATTTTCTGTAGTTGGGAGAGCAAGCGTAAAAGCTGTTTTTCCTCTTCTAATTAACCACAGCTTGCATCATCTGAACAAGATATGGTTGATATTAATTGTGGAAAGTTTTAAGCAAGCTACATTCAAACGTGGTTAAGAAAACTTATAAATAACTTGCTAAAATTAAGTTCTGTTTTCATAAGACGTGGTAAACTATGCTTGATCAAAAGAGTTGCTTTCTAACTTCACTTTGTGGCTGGGATGTGAAAGTCACTATAGTAATTAATGTGGACCTAGGACTCAGAAACCCTAGATTTAGAATCTCATTCAATCTTTAAACTATTTCACAGAGTTGTTGAGAGAAGGTACAGGGAATACACCATTTCAGACTATTGAATGCTGTTCCCTATACCAAAATTCCTTCTTACAGAAACAGTCTGTCAGGAAGAAAGATTGTCACCTAAACTTTTCCTGATTATCCTATTGTTAAAAATATTATTGAATTTTGGGGGAGTAATTTATTTGCATCTAATGCAGAGACTATAACTACAGGTTGAACAGTTCCTGAGATAATCACATTTGTATTTATTATATTTTTAAGATTATGAAGATTGCAGTAGGAAAAATGCATAAACCTGTTCTCTTTTTACCTACCCCTTACTAGGATTTGACAGGACTGGAGCAAATGTTAATAAATTGTTCTAAATCCCTTCCACTAAATATAACTCAAATTAATATTATACCACCAACTCAAGAAGCATACTATGATCCCAATCTGGTAAGCAACTGCTATAATATGAGTTTATTCTGCCATTAATTTGTACAGACAGTCATATCAGACAAAATTAATTTGCAACAGATATATAATTTGTAGTAGATCATATTGTTAAATTAAAATACCGTACTTAAATATCTTCTATTCAATAAACTGTTAGATATCATAGTAAAAAATGCATGTGTAAAGAGAATTTACGGTTCATTTCATTGAAAAACAATCTCCTTTTTATATATGCCAATAGAATGAACATATCCAGAGTTTTTGTTTATTCATTCATTGATAAATAGATTGCTTCCTCTCCCAAAGTTATGCCAGAACTACTTCTGAAAATCTTGTTAGGGATAGAAAAAATAGCAAAATAGTGTGAAACAACTGTAATTCATGAAATCCAAATTTTCCAGAACTGTATGAAATTAGATTTTGGAAATTAACAATAATCTTTTTAATTCATCACAAAAATAAATTTTTCTAAGTTTTTTCCATTGCCTGGAATTGAACTGTATGTCCCTAGTGGTGTTGATCAGTAATCATGCACTGATGATGTTACCTAGTGAAATGTCTGCAAGCAAACAACCAAGCTCAGAAAACATCAAGAACTCCACAGCTCAACCCTGAGTTGCATATATTTGATTTGAACTGCATAGTCTTTTCCGCTGACCCTAAATGCCATGATTCTGTTCAAATACTTTATAAATAATAAGAAAACAAATTCTTACTCCGAGGGCTAATAGACCAAAATTTGACAATAAATAAAAAATGGAAATAGAAAAATATTAAATGTGAAATTGTGTACAAAGTCTTTGGCAGAATGAGATGTAAGGCATTTTTGTATAAAAAGCTCAGTTCTATAATATTTTCATGATCCCCTTTTAGTACTTAAGAGCCTTCATGATTTCTATTAAGCTGTAATTTTCATTTTTAAAGAAAAATGTGCTTGAAATGTACCGTGTTTCCCCGAAAATAAGACCCTGTCTTATATTTTTTTTGAACCCTGAAATAAGAGCTTGGCCTTATTGCCATGCACTCAAAAGCCCGATTGGGCTTATTATCAGGGGATGTCTTATTTTGGGGGAAACAGGGTACTATAGTACCGTATACTTTTATATACCACTATACTTGTCAGGTACAAACAACCGGGTCCATATGTGAAGATTCAAAATTATGATTTATTGCTCAAGCCCATGCACAAGAATCTTCTTAGATTAACAGGTTGGGTAAAATTTGATAAGGGTCAACAGTAAGGGAGAGATTGGACTTAATCCTCTTGTGACCACATAGAGATTCTAAACTGTTGCCCCACTTGACTCCTCCCCCTGGCTCTGACAGCCTCTCTCCTACAATACTATATAGCAGGGGTCTCCAACCTTGGCAACTTTAAGACTTGTGGACTTCAACTCCCAGCTTTGCTGGCTGAGGAACTCTGGGAGTTGAAGTCCACAAGTCTTAAAGTTGCCAAGGTTGGAGACCCCTGCTATATACTATTGATGCTGTAGAATCTTCTCTTCACATTTCTATTTGAATTGTTTCAGTTGGGTTTCCAGGTACATGATGTAAGTCTATTTTTTAAAAAATCCCTTTAGAATTGAAGTTATGTTTTTAGAATTATTTATGGTTTTGCAAGCAAATGTTACTTAACTGGAATTAGGAATCCCTGCTCAGATCTTAATTGGTATGTTTTTCTGATTATCAAAGGTTGACAAGCATTTTTCTTTCCTGCTGGAGAATACATTGCATACTGTAACATATATATAAAATATGGAAATGAAGGCAATTATTTTTAAAGTTGCCCTATTTTGTATAATATTAGAATTATGTCTCTGACATTTGCTGAATAATTGGTATAAATTCTGGTTCTTCGTGGAAATAAAAGTATATCAGCGAGCTTTTCTAACTGAAAATAAAAACATAGAGGTAATGATCCATATTTTTTCATAATTGCTTATTTTTCAGCCTCCAGTGACTAAAGGTCTGCTAATGAACTGTAAACTTGTGACTGATAGAATTCGCAAAGCATATAAGGACAAAAACAAATATAGGTATCGATGTGTTATTTTACTTAAACTGCAATAATTATAATAAATAACTAAAGAACCATCTATGAACTATGTGTGTTTTGAAAAACTCAGATTTAAAGCCACCTAGTAACAAAGCATGACATAATAGAAGTGAAAATAATTTATTTTTTTAAAAAGATTGAATATATATGACTCTAGGTCCATCTTTAATCTGCAGCATTATATTTTCACAAGAAGACTATACACCCTTGATGGCACCTGGTGTGGTGATATGTAGAATGATTAGCCTTAATTATGCCATATGCCCATAAAAGTTATTCATGAATATAATGCATAAAGATATAGTTAAACTTTAATCAATAATTTTCTACTGTAGGTTGGAGTCTCTTCAGCACTGTAAGTTATTCAACAGTAGGATAGATACAAAATTTAACTAGCAGGGGTGTTAGCAAGGGTGCCATCAAGGGTTGAAGCCCTGCATTTTTTTAAAAAAATGTGCATCCCATATAAAAAGAAGCAAGACTTTGATTGTGTGGTCACAGATGCCAACTTGACTTTTTTGATCACTTCTCCCACGGAGATGCCACATCCTGGTTTTATTATTTGCAAACCAGCAGAAGGAAATTATGTAAAAGGATCAGAACTCTGATTCTAAAGCCTCTCTGTGTAATAATTATCCTGGAGAGGGTGAGGAGAAGCTAGCAAAAGAAAGATCAAGTTCAAAAATGGACTGGATCAGATCAGGCTGAAGAGTTAATAGAATCAAATTCCCCTCAGATTCTCCTAACTCATGCTGATGGGAGAGGCAGTTGGGCAGTGACTCAGATGCTCCTAATTCCTCCATTCTAAGACCCCCTTAAACATATGACCCAGAGAGAAGCATATGTAGCTCACCCTGCCTGTCCTTCCCATTTTTCAAATACACACATACACACAAATACAACATGAGAGTTCAGCACAATACGCAAGCACAATACGCAAGCACAATACGTTCCTTTGTTACACAATAAAATACAGATGCCTTTTCTCATCTCAAGCAGCACACCAGGTCATTATGAAGAAAGCAGAACTCCATGCCTGTATCTCTGCACTTTATGAATTAATCAACCTTTAGAGTTTAATTAATTTCTAACGGATACATGGGAAAGAATGGAAGAAAATAGAATTTTTCACATTTGGAGGTAGTTACTAAAATATAATGGACTGACTAAGGATGAATCAGACAGTCCTGGATCAAATAAAAGCTGGCTACTTCCTTGAAATGATCAGCAAGTCGAATGGGGGATGCAAGTGGATGAAATTTTGACAAGATTGAGGGAGGTGGAAGGGCAGAAGCAGAAAATAAAGGTGGGTTAGAGCAGATGAAAGAAATATGACTATAATGCTGCTGAAAGAGCTATGAGTTATTCCTGGAGACGGGGTAAGATGGCAAGCATTTCTTCATAGAATTTCCATGAGTCAAATCCAACTCGGTGGTTCTTGACTTGAAGAACTATGAAGAAAAGGGTAATGCCATTCCTTTAATTTCCTAGTTCATATTATTTTGTTGATGCTTACATTTTTTTTATATATATATCATCAAGGTTTGAAATCATGGGAGAAGAAGAAGTAGCATTCAAAATGATCCGTACTAATGTTTCTCATGTAGTTGGACAGCTTGATGACATACGAAAAAATCCCAGGTGTGCATTTCTAATCATTTTTTTAATCTATTTTTTTTATCTCTTAGAAGAAATATTTTGAATAGGCTTTTGATTGTTGATGGTTTAAGTTATAATTTCATGCTTATTTTAGATTACACTGAAATTTCAGTGGTTTTCAATTGTTCTCATTTAATGACCACTTAAGCATCTTTTCATGGACACAATTTTAATGATCTAAACTATTAATACTCCAGTTGCCTTTGATTTGTTTAATTTCTAAACTGAGATTGTTCCAGAGCTTAAATGGGAATCTTATTGCATTATCTGTCACTTTTTAAGGTTTTGAATAAGGTCTATTGGAGAGCAGGAAGGCATTTACAGAGATTTTCACATATAGCACTATCTATATTCATATAATACTAAGTAGCAAAGAATGTACAGTTGTGTTAAGTATGTCAGCTGTGGCCATTCTTGAATGCCTCTGATCTTCAAGAATTATCCATGCCTTTGTTGCATCATGTCTAGACTATTGTAATGCACTCTGTTGCATTGTCCTTGAAGGGAGTCCAAAGATTTCAGTTGATACAAAACCTGGTTGTTGGATTGTTAATAGTGCCCCATACTGTGATTATATAAAAGGTCAGCATAAATTGCCAATTATTTTCTGGCTTCAGAAGATAGTGGATGTAACCCTTAAAAGTTTGAGCAGCAATGAACTTGGTTATCTGAGGCTTTGGGTATCTCATTACAGGCTCTTCTTGGTGTAAAGATCTGCAAAACAGGCAATTTTGAGTGACACTCAATCCAGGCTGTCCAAAATCACTGCCAAATTAGGAATAGCGTCATTTTGGAACTAAGTGGGACCCTCACTCCCTTGGTTAATTTTGAACCTTTTAAAATTGCTAATGAATTTATAGTTTTCATCTTTCAATATGGTTTAATTTTACTTTTCTCTGTGAATTGTTATGCATCATTTCTGTGACATTACTAACAATGACAAAAACTGATTGAAACCATTTTCTTATATTAGGAACACAAACACTGCTAGTTGTCTGTAAAATACATACTATGTACAAAAAGAAGAGAAATCTGTTAGAAATGTAAAGGGAAGATAGTACAAAGAGTCTTACATATCTGTATAAGTACAGATGTTAGTGTTCTATGTAGTAGACATTCTCAACCTTTTTATACTATATTAGCTTGAAATGTAAGATCATCACATTGCTTTTAACTGAAATAGAAGAATGTATCAATTGAGATTAATAGCTAATTAAAAAGTAAAGTTGATTTTGCTCCAGTAATATTTTTTTATGATGTGTTTTCCCCCCAGAAAATTTGTTTGCCTTAATGACAACATTGATCACAATCATAAGGATGCCCAGACTGTAAAGGCTGTTCTTAGGGATTTTTATGAATCCATGTTTCCCATCCCATCCCAATTTGAACTGCCAAGAGAATATCGAAACCGGTTTCTTCATACGCAGGAGCTTCAGGAATGGTGAGTCCTTCAGCACCCTTGAAATGAATATGCAAGTATTGTGCTATCACTTGAAGTAAAACTTTCTGAGTTGACCAAAAGACATTCTCCTTTCTTTTATGGTGGATTGAATTTACTTAAAATTAAAATTGCTAATATTACTATTTTTTTAAAAGATAGACAACGGAAGAGCAAAATAATTCAAACATTCCATTGATATTTCAGATTTTGTGTAATTTAAACGTGCTCTGTTATAGGGTTTCATTTTAATATTTTAATCTTTGCTTTCAGCCAACTGGTTAAATGTTTTAATTAATGCAAGGGTAAAATACCAAAATTTGTGTTGAACTTTTATTTTGTTCATTCTTTCAAATGTTGGTATCTCCCTCAGTCAAAGATTACAGGTAGTGCTTGAGAAACTGAGCCCAGAAGTGGTCAGTTGTTGTTGTCATTAAATGGATCACCATGTGACCTGATATGATTTTAAGACCAATGTTATGACATTCCTTAAGTGAGCCAATTAATGCAATCATTAAATGAATCACATGGTCATTAAGCAAATCAAGAGGTCGTTAATTGAGCATATTCAATGACAATTTATGCTTGAAAATGGCAAAAAAAAGTTGCAAATTGTGGTCACGTGACCATAGCATGTT
Source organism: Thermophis baileyi (assembly GCA_003457575.1). Lineage (NCBI taxonomy): Eukaryota > Metazoa > Chordata > Lepidosauria > Squamata > Dipsadidae > Thermophis > Thermophis baileyi. The sequence goes on from QLTV01000431.1 coordinate 32,965, forward strand.
GCACCCAGTCATAAATGTAAGCTGGTTGCCAAGCACCTGAAACGCAATCATGTAACTGTGGGTATGGGGGGGGGAGTGTAACTTTTTTTAAAGTCTAACATAACTTCAAATCAGTTAAGCAATTGGTCATTAAGCGAGGACTACCTGTAATGCACAAATCTAAAATTAAGGATGGGGGATTTTTTCCTCCTACTTCCCAGAGTATTGGCCTCCTATTTTTACTTTTTAAAAAAAGGCTTCCCCAAAGCTTGTTGAAAGCATCCTTTTATATAGAGAGTAATCTTTTGGTTACATAAATTTTCGCTGGTATGTTGGATTTAATCATTCATTTTTTTTAAAACAAAATCTTACTTGTTTTTATCATATTTACTTAGGAGAGCCTACAGAGATAAGCTGAAATTCTGGACACATTGTGTATTGGTCACATTGATTGTGTTCACAGTCACCTCATTTTTTGCTGAGCAGGTAAAGCTACACACATCGAATTCTTCCTGGGAGATCAATCACTGTAGAGTAGAAGTTCAAATATGGGAAAATACAATAATATGCTAAGGTCAAAATTTTTACCTTGTTGTACCAGCCACCAGTTGTGTGGTTTCTACAATATCAAACAGTTACGGAAATGAATTCATCAAAAGTAATAGAAGATGTAATGGGATATAATGGGTGTGGAGACGAGAAAGAATGGCCCTAAAATGACCCCTTCATTTTTGCTTCTATGAAAAGAATTGCTGTCATGGGAACAAAGGTTCTTAGTTTCAAGTTTTTAGGATGGGCATTCTTTATAACTATACATTTGAATTGATAGTGTGATGCTTAAAGAGACAAATAAAATATGTTTTATGAACATGTTTATAGATATCTGACTAAAAGGCTGGGCCCCAAAATTGAGATGCATATACGTCCTCAATAATACCAAAAGCCTGTTCAGGAAGAAAGATTGGGTAGATTATTTTTCCCCAGAAAAAAATCATAGTTAGAATTGTTATAATGATTTGATGGAATATGTCACTTTCTAGATCAGTGGTTCTCAACCTTTCTAATGCCGCGACCCCCCTGCGACCCCCCGCCGTGACCCCCGCCCCCTACCCACGCGGGATGAGGTGACAAAGGGGGTGTGGCACCAGGGGTGAAATGCTCCCGGTTCGGGCTTGCCTGCGGGTCACCGGACAGCTGATAGCGACAGAAGCTGGAGACTTCACCCGGACGCCTCCATTTGGGTTCTTTTACCCTCTGCGCATGCGCAAAGCGTTCTGCACATGCACAGAGGGTAAAAGAACCCAAATGGCGTCCGGGCGGGTGGGCGAAGTCTCCCGCTTCTGTAGCTACCAGCTGTCCGGCAACCTGCAAGCACGGCCGAACCGGGAGCATTTCACCCCTGCAAGTGACGGTGGCACCAAGATGGCGGGCTAACACGCGCGGCGACCCCTGTGAAATGGTCGTTCGACCCCCAAATGGGTTGCGACCCACAGGTTGAGAACCGCTGTTCTAGATTAATGGGGAACCATGTATATAACAGTTTCAAAGGCATTTTATACAGGGTTTCATAGTTTTCCTCAAAGGGTGTATTATGCTATAAAGCCTGCCATACTTTCTGAGCCTGCCACACTTTTATGAGCCGAGGTGGCGCAGTGGTTAGAGTGCAGCACTGCAGGCTACTTCAGCTGACTGCTAGCTGCAGTTCGGCGGTTCAAATCTCACCGGCTCAAGGTTGACTCAGCCTTCCATCCTTCCGAGGTGGGTAAAATGAGGACCCAGATTGTTGGGGGCAATATGCTAACTCTGTAAACCGCTTAGAGAGGGCTGTAAAGCACTATGAAGCGGTATATAAGTCTAAGTGCTATTGCTATTGCTATTTCTAGAGGAAAATAGTCTTACCTCTGAAATGCAGATGTTGGAAATACAGGTGTTTGATAGATGTTTCCAGAGTATAGAACAGGGCTGTCAAACTCAATTTCATTGAAGGCCGCATCAGGGTTGTGTTTGACCTTGGGGGGGCAGGGGGGGCGTGGCCAGGGTGGGCATGGCCAGCTCAACATCACTCGCACCTTTCTCTGCCAGCAAAGTGCTCTGCCAGCCCGAGTGCTCTGCCAGCAAAGACGGGGTCCCGAGCTCTGTTTTCGCCTGCGACGGCATCCTGCAACCCTCTGCCAGTGAAAACAGAGCTTGGGAGGGCCGCCCGCAGCCTTCGCGAGCTCCGTTTTTGCTGGCAGAGGCACCGCGGGCTGGTCTTTCGCTGTTTCCAGGGCAGCTCCGCGGACCAGATCTAAGCACCCCACGGGCCGGATCTGGCCCCCGGGCCTTGAGTTTGACACCCCTGCTATAGAATATAGCGACATGATCGTGTGTATCAATGTTTAAAAAATAACTTGTTCTTTTATTTTTCAGCTAATAGCTCTCAAACGAAAATTTTTTCCAAGGAGGAGGATTCAGAAAGAAGTTTGTTATGAACGAATGAAAGTGTAAAAGAATGTTTATTTATAAATCAGACTACCTCAACATGTGATAAGCATGTAAAGTCTTTAGTTATTTCCTGGAGAAGTGGCCCCATCCCTTATTGTTGTGTTTCTATGTGTGATCCATGCTACTGAATTTAGAAAGGGAAAATATGTTTGTGAGACAGGAAGCATTGCGTTGCCAGATTTCAAATGTTTGTGACTCACAAGTGATCTTCTGAATGCTTTATCCTTTTCATAAAAAGGGTTACTGAAAAATAGCTGCATTTATTGCAGCATCCATTGCCAATGAAATGTAATACTGGAAAGTTATGTTTCTATTAGATGTGTTCTAAGTTCATTAAGACCTGTCGGAAGGTCTTAATGAACTATTAACCATTTGATTACTTCTTTAGTTTGTTTATTCTGCTGTCTGAATCAGAAAATATACAAATTTGGGTGGTAATTCTGCATCCCACTAATCAAAGAGTGGGATGTGGGCTAGTATACATCAAAATCGTTATCACAAGTATGCCATGGTCTTCTTTGCTGCAGCCAGTTAGATCAGTAGGATGGTTTATGTTACTAATTTCAAGTTCCTTATCTGTAGATTACTCTACAAGAGAAGGAAGAATGTGATATGAAGCCTAAAAGAGAATCAGTTTCCAGATGTTTTTATGAATATGCGAGTAATGTTTAAATTGACAGAATTCCCTGGCAGCATTGGGGCATAACTGGAATCCTGATCAGGGTTAGAGTCCTACTGTTCATCTGCGGGAGCCACTGTGAATCTTGCACTTGTAACACAAAGGGGCAAAATTGCTACTTTAGCTTCCCTACTTCCAATTTACATGCCACCTACTTATTGTAAAGTATTTATATATAATGGGTTCAACTATAGATTATTTTCTCAAAGAAAGATTCAAAATGTCAGTTTTGTTGCTATATTTTCTGCAATTAGGTACAAAAGAAACTGGTACATAAATACTGTTCAAATCTGTGGCGCCAGTGTAATGCCTTTGTTGATCATAATGTAAATTGCTGCTCAATCAAATTTTTAGTCACATTAATAACTGAATGCCGAATTAACATTTAAAGGTTACAATCTAGTAAAGAGGCTTAGATGTAACTATTATTTATGCAACCATGTATATTTTAGCAGTAAAAATGGGTGGCTACATTTTGTCGTACATTGTATTGCTTTGTAAGTGTATTAGCATGACATCGACTTAATTTCTCATATCATGTTTTTAGAAAACTGAGATTTCTTCTGTAATCTGCTTTATCAGCAATTTTCCAATTCAGGAGGAAAAGAAAAAAGGGTAATTTAAAAAAGATATTTTGAATGGATAGTCCTCAGTCATGAATAACTTTACTAGAGTTTAGATTACATCAGTCATTTTATAATGAAGATAAAGCTTTTCATTGTATATATGCTGTAAAATATATATTTCTTTTTATAGTGTCACTGATTTAAAATGTTTTCTGGAAGATGTGTCAAAGAATGATCAAAGATTTAATTTTCTGAAAACTCTTAAATATTTCCAAATAAAAAGGATCTTTTTCATTATCTAGAAAAATACATGATTAATTTTAAATACAAATACATTTCTTCCAGCTTCTGTAAAGTAACTTCTTTTTAACTTAAAAAAAACATTTTATACCACAACTTTAAAAAATTGAATAAAGGGCTGAAGAGATTGTTGTAATGCTAAGAATGGCGGAGGGATAATAAGTTTGTTTGTAACTGCTATAAAGAAGGGTAGAAGTCGCTTCTATAACTATGGGGCTTTTTTCCCTTTAATTGTATTCTGTTCTGCACTTTTTCTTTTACCTTTTTCTCCTTTCTTTTCTTTATCTACTATATGTCTTTTAGCTATGTAAAAACTTTTAATAAAAATGAACAATAAAAAGCATTACTGTACTTAGTTATATCAGTTATTTCAGTTATCAAATGATGAAGACTAACATTTGGAAATGACAAAACTGATCTGTTTGATCAGGAAAACACAATAAGTACTTTTTTTTTTTTTGAAAGACTGGAAACCTTCGGCAGACTTTTTGCTAAAAGAAGAAAAAAGTGAAATGATTTATGGAGTTAATGATTGAAAAAGATGAGGAATAAGGATTTCTTAGCTGCATTGATTTCCTCTTCTGCTTCCTTGCATTCAGTGTTTTCCAAATTTGGTAACGAAGTATGACTACTGCCATTTATTTTGAGTCCAAGTTGAAAAAGTAAAGTTCACTATGTGGTGGTGTTTGTTGTGACCCAGCGCGGCAAACCCCCCAGGAAACGACACACACACACTGTTTTCCAAAATAAAGAAGGCTTTACCACTAATAAATGCTTAGTAATAAGTTGATTTCAGGGTTTATACCAAAGTTCTTGTTGCAAATCACAGAACACTTTGGCCGGGATTCCAAATACAAAAAACACAAACAGATCATTAAGTCCATAAATTCCTCACTTGCTGGAATTGGCCGAGAGCCCGGACTGGAGTTAGTCCAACTGATATCACCAAAGTTCAAACAACAGCCAGGTAAAATACGTGCGTTGTTTCCAGCAAGAGTTTCCGTTGTGATTCAACCTGATACGGATCCATGAGCAGCTGTGCGGGACTTGGGCAAGCCACAACAGTGTTGTTGTTAGTCGTGAAGTCGTGTCCGATCCATCGCGACCCCATGGACAACGTTCCTCCAGACCTTCCTGTCCTCTACCATCACCCGGAGTCCATTTAAGCTCACGCCGACTGCTTCAGTGACTGCATCCAGCCACCTCATTCTCTGTCGTCCCCTTCTTCTTTTGCCCTCAATCGTTCCCAGCATTAGGCTCTTCTCCAGTGAGTCCACTGGAGTCCAAATTTCACTATGTACCCGGAGCCAAAGTGAATATAATAGATTTGTGTTACAGTTACTGGCTACATTTTTTGAAGATTAAGATTACTTTCAAGGGAAAATGCAAAAAGCACCATTGAGGGCCATGAAAAAGGTACAAGAATGCAGCCATGAAAAATGCATTTTACAATATTCATTTCACCAATAAGAATATATACTTGTTTTGCTTTTTTTCCTATGCTTTTAAGCTGTGAAGCGAGCAATTGGAATAGCCATCCAGCACCTTGTTATGTACATGTGTATGCTCATTAGGTTTGACTGGGACCACCTTTTGACTTTCAGTACAAAATGATATAAGTCTTCTCTTAGGGCTATCAAATCTGAATGAAAACATCAACAACTAGTAGATGACAGCACCAAATATTCCTCTGGTTTGCTGCACCCCCAATTCTGGTAGCCTTATGATCTCCCATCAAACTGCAGTAAAGTTAGGGTTACCCATTGTATGTATGTATATATGCACTCATTCATTCATTCATTCAGTTTCACAGCCGCCCAACTCAACCGAATGACTCTGGGCAGCTTAAAATTCTATAGCTGTACTTCTGTACAATAAGGAAATAGGAAAAATAAGTGGTCTCTGCTTGCTTTCTATTAATGTTTCTCAAGAGTGTTGAGCTGTTTCCAATCTTCAGAGTTTGGCTTCAAGTGCTTTCACTGCTGGATGACTATCTAAAAATGGGAAGGCATGCAGGGAAAAGTATTAAGCCTCGAGTAAGACTTCTAAAATAAAGTGTAAGTGTGTGTGTGTATGTGTGTATGTATGTATGTATATAGGTCTGTGGTTATTCGGGTTTTAATGTATGTATATGTATGTATGTATGTATGTAATATCTGTGGAGTGGAATTGAAAGGCTTTGTGAACTAGATCAGATGTTCAGGTGAAAAAGCATCCAGGTTAGGTTCAAATAACACCAAGCAGACATGCAGTAGGTTCAAAAAGCTATATCTGGTTTGTGTGTGTTTTGTATAGTAATGTGTTTCTACAGAGATATATATATATATATTTATATAACTTCGTTTGCGACTATAACTGCAAGCAGTCGACATCCCAGCCTGGAACTCTTCCTCGCGAGTCACGTGGGCTTTTCTCGCAGCCCTCTGACGCAAGCGCAGACCGAACCTTTGAAGAAAGGGAGGGGAAAGTTTAGGAGAGCAGAGCTTGGTGCGGGCGGCGTGTTTTCTCCTCAGCTCGGCTCTTTCCTCTTTGCGGGGGCGAGAGCGAGGGGCTGGGGCGGGAGGGATAAACCAGGTATGGGGTGCGTGTGTGAGCGGTTGGTGGCTGCTGGTAAGCGGACGGGAGGGGGATGAGCTCGGGCAGAAAGCGGGGCCGCCAGTTCGGCTCTGAGGTGATTTTGGCGGGAAATAAAGAGGCAGCGGCTGCTTTGAAGAGCGAGCAGAGAGATCGTTTTGCGCGGTCCTTTTTCCTCTCAAGGGGCACATCTCCAGGGGAGAGACTCTTCCAGGAAGAGCGAAGGAAAAGATGGGCCGATTAAGGAAATAGGATACTCAGAAAAGGCTTACATCGCATTTATTAAACCTCTTCCAGAGTTTTATTTATATGTAGACTTTCAGCGTGCCTGCATGCTCCAATCCAAAATTGTTAACGTCGGTAACTCACAAGCCAGCAACGTACAGAGAATTTTACAGTCTAATAAAAATAAAATCCTAACCTACAGACAGCCTTGATACTAAAAAACAAACAAACATTACTGTGTCTCTTTAAAAAAGTATTTTTCATTCGGTGTTTCATGTGTATATAGTTATAGTACACCCAAGTTGGCAACAACCAGTCCCAGAGTAATAAAGAAAATGCAGAACTATAATGGCAATACAGTGTGTCCTTCTGGTGTATATATCAACTGCTGATTTAGCTGATGCTTAAAAGCATAAAGGGAAGTTTCTGGTGATAGCTTTTTAAAGTCTCCTCACTACCAACAGCGACTTCTCTTTTCTAGCATATTGGACTTTCCAGTTACAGTACTTAAATATTGAAACATGAGGATACCAGATACTGAGAGCTGCAACTGATTCACAAACAACTTTAATAAGCCAACAGTTTAAATTTGATACAGAAACAAATAAAATACATAAAGTTGGAATAATAAAATTGTACTTTTTAATCTGTTTTGCAGTTTATTTAAAACAAATTAGGTTGTTAATTTATGAGGTTGGTTTATTCAGTTGAACTTGCATGATGAAATAGAGTTGTTTTATATATAATGGCTGAGTTAAAAAATAGACAGTATTTTGTCATAACCTCACTAATTTCATCTGTGAAAAATGTCTTTGTATAAGAAATTCTGTACCTAAGGGACATAACAGTGAATTCCAATTACGGTAGCTTTACAAAAAGATGCAAGATACAACAGTACTCTGAATTCAGATTTAACTAAACAAATGTGACATTTGAAAGTTGTTGATGTGTATCTATGTAAATTTTACAGCATTTAGAAAATCATGGCACCATCAGGAAGAAAATCCACAGGGAAAACAACCAAACTAACACAGGAAGGTGCAGCTGTACATGTCTATAAATTTGAAGATGACCTAAAAAAACATCTGAGTGGTTCTGACGAGGACATTAGAGAAGGTGCAGTAGTCAGCTTAATCATTAAAAAACCCACTATTACACCAAGTATCCATTGTTTAGAAACTCAGTTATCTGTCATGTGAAATTTATCTACAGACAGGTTTTGAGAGGTGGAAAGTAGAGTAAACAAAGTAAACAATTATCAACAATCATGTAGTTGTGAACCAAAACAACCGGATGGACATTTATTTAAAGAAATATTGTATTCATATTGTGCTTATGGGAGTGGAAATAGCAGAATTCTGTTATACTTTTAGTGATTTAGAGGCATTTGAACTGTTTTCATATCCTAATTCAAAACACTAAGAGCTCTGAAGTGTATATAGTAGTTTTTCAAGTTGTAGCTGTCATAGTTTGTTGCACTAAAAACAACAAAAAATCAAGGCAATTTAAACATAAAACTCTACTCCATAGAAGCTTACTATATGCCAAAACCTTTGGACACAGTCTTTACAAACTGGTATGCTTTGTAATTTATTTCAGCTAAGATTTTTGCATAATTTTTACCATGAGTATGTCACTGCAGTATAGTGCTGAAAAAAATATAGTTGATTCTCTAAAAGTATTAAAACATGTTTTAAAAATTAATTAGAAATTAAATAATATTTCTATATTTAATGAAACAATTTTGTGTGTTAACCCTAAAGTCTTTGTGTGACTTAGTAGTACAACCTTTTTGTACAATCTTTAAATGCAGTCTTCAGAATAATTAATAAAATATTACAGGAAGTAATTCTGCTGGGATTTTGGAGAGCTGCTGTTAGGCTAAATAAATAATGCAGATATAAATGGAACAATAGAATTATTGTTCACTCTCTATTTAGTTCTGAAATATATTTCATTATTTTGCTATTTTATTGGTTGTCCACAGAAAAATGTACCCAGAAGATAATGAAAGCTGGCTGAGTGACTTTGGACCAGTCACACACTCTCAGTCCAACTCATCTCACAGGGTTATTGTGGGGAAAATAGGAGGAACAAGTATTTATTGTATGTGTTTGTAAACTTGAGTTATTTATAAAAATAATACAGATGGGATATAAATAAATAAGTAATGCACAATAATTTGATATATCAGGCTCAGCATAGAACTATAGGGATTTAATTTATATGAACATTTGTAATGTTTTAAATTTGAGTATCAAAAATATGATTGGATTAGTGAGTGTAATTACCATGTCACAGCTTCATTGGCCTCATGCATTTGAGTGGACACTACAAGATGCACTCAGTGTTTGGAGCGTTTCACACAGCTTGAGGAATACTAAGGACTGATCTGCTGTTTTCTTTCATCTTTTCCTGGTGATGCAGTTAATTAAATTTATGTTTTGTTTTTCTGTAAAGATGAAGCTCCAGTGATTGATAAACATGGGAAGAAAAGACCAGTAACTCCTCATGCAGGAGTTGAGGATGATGTTGGGTAAATTGCTCTCTCACTTACTTTTTTGATGCACAGCTGTTATATTAAATGTAATCATACAGTATATGAGCAGCTATAGTTATAGTAGTCAATCAGAAGTGCATATGTATAAATCTTTTCACAAGTTTGGCGACAACGTACGAGTAATTTTCTGTATATCAACTCAGACGATGTTGCATAGAAAGATTGTCAGGTCAGTGTAAGATGGCATTGCAAAAAAAAATGTCTGTGTGCACATTTAAATAGAGTTTGTCTTTATTTTACATAGAAACATAATTAAGAATTTGTTAAATTACTGGATTGGATCAAAAAATTACCAATGTGAGAAATTTCAAGCATTCAAAGCCTCTCTTTGTACTAAGAATTGAATTGGGTAATTACAGAGCAGAATTTATAAATCTGATAAATGCTAATAGAATAGGACTACCATATTTGGGGTGCAAAACTGGATGCACATTAGATAACAAAAATGCAGAAGACACCTACTCTTTGCAATCAACAAATTTTCCTGAGTTTTTCAGACCAGATATGCTGAACTCCATATTAGATATATGAGAGATTTTAGCAATTTATACCTAAGTACAGGCAGTGCTTGGTTAACGACCACTTATTCATTGACCATTTGAAGTTACAATGATGCTGGACAAATTGTGATTATGACTGACTCTCGAAGTTCCAGCCATTCCAGCACCTGTGCAGTCACATGATTGTAATTTGGGTGCTTGACAACTGACTTGCACCTACAATGTTTCCATGCTTTGGCAGTTATGTGATTGCAATTTGTGATCCTCTCTGTTTGCTTCACACAAAATCAGGAAGCCAGCAGGGAAAATCACAAGTTGCTCAGGTAAGTCTCCTCACTTACATGCCGTTCCCCCACCCCACTGTCCACAAAACCTCCTGGACCCTTGCTGCACTTAACGCTGGGTCTCCCTGGCCACTTGCATATCCTTCCCCACCTGGCAGCAGCCACTTATCTATCTCCCAGCCTGCTTGCAAGCTACCAAGACTTGCAATTTTCTACCAGCTTCCCCACTGACTTTGGTTGTTGGAAGCCAGCAGGAAATTGCAAGGAAATTCTTACTTAATCATCCATGATCCTTGCCTAACAAGGCCAATGGGGATAGCAGCGATTGTCTTTCCTAAGCGGTCATGTGACATGTTTTATGATTGTATCACTTAATAGAAATTACAGTCCCAATTGCTTTTGTAACACAAGGACTACCTGTATAACTTAATTTAAAATATTAAAATAGCTCTGTAATACAGATATATTGTAATTAAAAAACAATTATTTTCACAGTAAAAATAGGAATTAAATCTATCTGATTTAAGTGTGAGTTGCTTCTAAGAAAGAAATTATGGAATTGGAACCTGAAATCCAAATTTGATTTGACAAAGATCCATTTGTTTTTTTGTATAGTAAAGTAAATGAACTAATAGTAAGCCAAATACGAACTACTGAATTTATTAAATAAAACTTTGCCTCATCTCTTTACAAAATTTGATTCAGTTTTTTTAATCTTCCACAATTACTTTTATGAGAAGCAAAGTAAAGATTAGCATACTAGGAATAGCTATAAATAAAAATACCATTGTTGAATATCCTCCCTTTGATCCTATAATTCTCATCCAGTTGAGACAAGGTGGCTGCAATAAAATACACACATACTAAATACAGAAGACCAGTCACATACTTAACAGTGGTTTGGCTATTATAATATTATATAAAGTCTACAAATGTCAGATTGCTTGGTTCAGAATTAGCTGAATGTTCATTGAACCTAGGAATTCAGTAACCATAGTTTAAAGATAATACTGTTATTTAATTATTTCTTCACAGGTACTGTCTTCAATTATTTCATTTAATAATATATCTCTGAATTTTTATCTATTTTATGGTATTTTTTAATATTGATAGGTGCCATTCACAGTATTGATTTTGCCAACATGTTTTAGTAAAGTGTCATATTTTATATATTTAATATATGGGTGTATATTAACTATGTAATTGTCATGCTATATTAAATAAATCTCTATTTTGTTGCTACAGAACAATATGAAAAATATAAATTTTCTTATAATGTACAGAAGTTACTCTTAAAATTAATCTATTTTATAGGGGAGAAGTGCAGAATATGCTGGAACGATTTGGAGGTATGTTTTGGAAAATACTCATATAGCTATTATTATACATGCATGAATGTGAATATAAATGTCACAGGATAATATTGCAGTATAGTAGCTGGGTTGGTCACTGGGACCAGACCCAGATAGGATCATGCAACAAATATACTAAAACTGTATATTTGAAATTTTGACCGTGACTCTTACCAATGGGTGGGGAAAAAAATCCAAAGATGAAGGAATTAATGTATGTCACTAGAGCTGAATATAGTAACACTATTCTACATTCTTTAGAATATTTTAGGTTTCCTGCTTTTGTAATTTCTCCAGTAAGTGTGGAGGTGTGAGTAGCAATAATATAAACTGGGTAAATCAGTTCATAAGATTCTTCAGCATATATTAATATTTTAAGTGCAACATCAGTAGTAGGTAAAAATAATATATTCAAAATTGTCAGCTAACATTGAATTAATATATCAATTTTATTCAATCTAAAGTCTATGTTTTGTTTTTATTTATCTGCACCTAATAGTATGATGGTCTGTAGCAAAGTAGCAAAGTGTTGGTCTTCATGTGCATCAAGTTCTTCCCCAAAAGAAATTGCTTTTTGTTATATGTAGTTTACTATATAATTTACTCACAATCATGTAAACTTTACTTAATCAGGTGCAGTGTTAATAAAAGCACATTCTTAAATTGTAATTAATGCAGTTCCAGTTTGGTTCTCAAGCTAAGTTAAACTTGTGAAATGGCTTTACTGAAAAAGTTTCACCCAAGAATAAAGTGGAACTGTAACGAAATCCTGTTTTACTGCTTTTACTGTTGTTCATTGTACATTAGTACAAATTCTGTCTACAGCACAGTTTGGTATTGTAGTACAATTTATCCATTTGATAATGTTAATGACTCAGTATTTATCAGTATACTGGCTTATTGAAAATACTAGTTAGGTGTACAATACTCAAAATTAGTCTGAAAAGGTGCTATAGTAATGTTTGGATTTATTACAAAGTGTTAAACCTACTTGCTAAAAACAACAATTCTCTTACTGTAGCGGACATTAACAAAGCTCTTCTGGCTAAAAGAAAAAGATTAGAAATGTATACAAAGGCTTCCCTTAAAACAAGCAACCAGAAAATAGAATTTGTTTGGAAAACGCAACAGGAACAAAGGTCAGTTAGTTCAAGAGTAATATATATTTCACAGGAAAATAATTACTTAATCCTTTACAGCTAGTCCTTGACTTACGACTGTAATTGAGCTTGCAATTTTGGTCATAAGTTGAAGCCAGTCACCATGTGACTGGATCTCATTTTACAAACTTCTTTGCAGCAGTCATTAAGTGAACACATTGTAAAGCAAAACCCTATGATCATTAAGTGAACATAGTTTTTAAGTGCACTAATTGTTTGCTATAGGCTAGTTTTTGCCAGTAAAGGCCAGTTTCCTGCAAAAACATAAATTGTGGTCACTTGACTGCAGGATGCTGCAAACCCCATAAATGTGATTCCCAAGTGCTCAAAATATGGTCACATGACCACTACCTGTAAATTATGATTACATTTTGCTTACTAAAAAACAAAATTTTAGCCCTTGGAGAAATATCCTACTTGCTTTTTTTGGTATCAGGATTACACATAATGTGAATGAATCTGGATTACATTAACCCAGGAATTTAAAAATAAACATTTAAAAAAAACCATTGATTTTCATTTCTGTTTTCGTTTTACAATGTGGAACCAACTTCCCCCCGAGATCTGTACTACCCCCACCTTACTGGCCTTCCGTAAAGCCGTTAAGACCTGGCTTTTCCGGCAGGCCTGGGGCCAATAGTTGTTCTGATTGGCCCATGCACGGTTGTGTGAATGTTTTATTTTAAATATGGATGGTTTTTTTAAATTGTTTTTATATGTTTTATTTTTTATGATGTAAGCCGCCCAGAGTCCTTCGGGAGTTGGGCGGCATATAAATTTTATAAATTAAATTAAATTAAATATTTTAAAATGCCAGTGTTGATACTTAAAGCATTAAAGTCTGCAATGTTCCAGGAGTATCCTCAAGTATGCCAATTTAGTCTGTTAAAGTCACCATTTCATATTCCTGTGGATTTATTTTACAAGATATTACATATTGCACTCTTTGTAATGATAAATATATATTTCAGGCAAAAGGTTAACCATGAGTACTCTCAGCAGTTCCTGCATGTATTTCAACAATGGGATGCCGATATACAGAAAGCAGAGGAACAGGAAGAAAAGCTAGTGGTTTGTTTTCTTCTATTATACTAACCAGATTGCTATATCATGCTGACTTCTCCTTTTTCCTCCTGCGATACAGGTATCCCTCAACTTACAAGCATTCGTGTAGTGACTATTCAAAGTTACAACTGCACTGAAAGTGACTTACAAGGTCCTCACTTATAACCATCACAGCCTCCCCATCGTCATGTGATCAAAATTCAGGCACTTGGCAACCAGCATGTATTATGAAATTCACAACATCCCAGGGTCATGTGATTTCCACTTGCAACCTTCACAGCTGGCTTCTGACTAGCAAAGTCAATGAGGGGAACCTGATTCACTTAATGACTGTGATTCACATAACTGCAGTGATTCACTTAACTCTGACATAAAATTAGTGTGACTCACTTAACAACCGCCTTGCTTACCGCAATGGAAATACTGGTCCTTTTTGTGGTTGTAAGTTGAAGATGGCTTGTATAGGAAAAATTATCATTCAATAACCAAAGATGAAATATTCAGTGATGTAGAATTGTGTGCATTACTAACTTTGTGAAAATATTTATTCCCCCAGAGTGCAGGAAATTCAAGTAAAATTAGCAAAGTCAAGCACTTTATAAAGTTAACCACAAAAAACAATTGAGAGTTAAGGCCAGTTAATAGGTAGGTCAGAAATGTACAATTTTCCTTTCTGCCACAACTGAGTCTCAAACCAGCTGTCCAAATTGTTTTGTAAGTGATCTCCTTCCCAAAATAAACTTGAACATTGAGGGTTCAAGTTGAATTCAGGTTTACACACACAGTTTTGAAATTTAAAATATGCAGCATCATACAACTTGGAGTAAGTCTATTCCTGATGTCTTTTGTTAACAAAGAAAATTTCTATAATTGAATTATATCAGCTTATTAACCATTATACTTTTTTCCCCTTCAGAATGTATTTCGACAACAACAGAAAGCTTTCCAGCAAGCAAGAATAGTTCAAAGTCAAAGGCTGAAAACAATTAAGCAGTTGTATGAGCAGTTTATAAAGGTCATTTTAAAATCAAATTGTAGCTCTGGACATAGTTTTATCAAGTTCACATTTGAATGTGTAGTTTTCAGTTAAAACTTCATAATGGTGCTCAAGGTATATATGATGTGCAATATTACTTGCAATAATATGGTTAAAGTCACAGCAATACTTTTAAGCTTTAAAATGAAAGTCACTACTACTAGATATTAGCTATTTGGATTTGTTACCACTTTCTTTAACCATTCTGTCAAATTTCTACTAATTTTTGTTCCATGTAATTTTGCGATCAGTCTACCATTGCTAGTACAACATACTGGTGTTGATAATGTTATCCAACATCCCATTTTCATTCCTGGACAAATTTCTTATGTAATGCCCTGTTCCCCCCTCCCAAATAAGACATCCCCTGATAATAAGCCCAATCGGGCTTTTGAGTGCATGGCAATAAGGCCAAGCGCTTATTTCAGGGTTCAAAAAATATAAGACAGGGTCTTATTTTCGGGGAAACACCATATGTATCATCTCAACTATGTTCTGAGGCATTCTGAGGGTTTAGTCTATATTTTGACTTTACAAATGCAAGAGATTTCTTGATGTGAATTATTATCCAGTTGTCATGAAAGTGAATTCTAATTTTAGAGTATGGAAGACATGGAAAAGACTCATGAAAGTCTTTTAGCAGGGGCACAAAGTGAACTTCGCAAAGAAATGTCCATGTGGCAAAAGAAAATCATGATGGACACAGTAAGTATTAATACTGATTTATGAAAACTTCAACAACTTAAATAGAAAAAAAATAAACATTGTTTATAATTCACCAGCTAAGAGAACTGTGATACAAAATGTTGCATTTGATCAATATATTTTTCTTTCTTTCTCATAACAGCAACAGCAAGAGATGGCAACTGTTCGCAAATCTCTTCAGTCCATGTTATACTGATGGTTCAATGGAGAAACAACTTGTACCTAAATAATATGATACAATTATACACATTAGCCATTGTGAGGAGAAAAAAAGAGACTATTTCACATTCTATGTTAAAAATTACATGTGTCTGAATACTTCACTGTTACAAGAAAAATCAACAAGTAATAAAAACAATTGTTTTTTTTTTTCATTTTTCACAATATGATTCTTTTAACATATGTTTTTCGTTCATTTTCAAATTACAAATATAAATGCCTGGGTTATGATAGTATTTGTAAACTTCAAAATACCTATACCGTAGACTTATCCCTAGTTAGGCACAGTGGTTACAAAAGCCCATTAGCTGAATTGGAAATTCAAGTCAAAATGAAAAAGTCCTAAAAGCTAGGGGGGGAAAGCATTACACACATTAGAAGTAAAGTGCTTTAACATAAGAATTGAACAATACTGTTTACAAATTCCTTACTATCATATAGTAAAATGTTACAATGTATGTTTTCCAGATTTAGTGCTGTAATAATTTAAAGATATTAATATGTGGTATAATGTACTATTTGAAGGAAAAGTTATGGGCTAATAAATTGATACATCAAACTTAGTGTTTTGAAAATACTAGTTTATGTAATTAAATTAAAAACTCTTAAAGTACCATTGGAGTGATTATTGAATAGAGAGTAAGAACGCATTAAATTCCAACTGAAATGTTTCTTATCATCAATTGACATACCAAAAGATTGATTCAATGAGGTTACGAATCAAAATTTGAAAAGGTAATTTACATTTTCATAGTTCTAAAAACATTTAAACATTACAGATGCAGTATTTACACAGTTATGGAAGTTAGTTAAAGCAATTTAGAATTGTGTTTGACTGTTACATCTGCTTTTTTTTTAAATCAAGTATTATATTTCTTCCATTTTTCACCAAAATTTGCTTGAAATATTTGATTATATTTAAATATCAAGGCTTGGCACTTATTATCATGATGCCACTGCATTAAGTAATGATTTTCTATATAGAATTCACCATGGTTGCATAATGGCAATTTTTCAACTGCAAATGTAATTTTTATATAAATAGCTTATGAGCCTTTTTTATTTACACTTCATTTAAAACTCAAGGTAATAGATTATTCTTATAAATCTATTGGGTTTTCTAATTTCTAGAGAGATGTTACAATAATTAGTGATACAGATTGGAATTTTTTTTACTTAATATATAAGCAGTGGCCACTTGGGATTGATTCCCTTATGAAAGTGTGCAATAGAAACCAGCAAAATATATATAAAAATCAGAAAGCAATATTTAAAAAGAATCAAACTATCCTGACTGCACCTACAACTGTTTTTATTATACAGTGTCAAAACTAAGATGAAACACATTTTTTTGAAATCAAGCATAATGTCTATTAAATGTGTGCAGTCATGGCTTCTACGTCATTATATTTGCTTTCCATAACCTAAGAATAATTTTTGAAAGATAAATTCATAAAGTAACAAACTTAATGCCTCAGGGTTGCATGAAAAACAAACAAACTATCATTTAACAATACAAGGAAAAGAACTGGTTGTAAGTTTTTCTAGAGACATAAATATTCAAAAGGAAGAGCACATATTGCTGGCTATGCAAAATAATTTTTAAAAATGTTAATGTATATATAATATTTTAAAATGCAGGTATATAATCCCAATGTATTTGTAACACATTTGTGTAAATGAAAATATTTTTTTTGTTGTTTTAAATTTAATGGACCAGATTATTTTATCTCAAAAATGGAATGGCTTCACGTTTTAAAAAATACTGATTTCATTATATCCAAGACTTTGTTGCAATTGTTACTCTTCCCACACCACTCCCAAATTTTCTTTTTTATAAACAGCTATCTGGGAAGTTACAATTTGCAAATAGCAAAATAGGGCATCTAATCCTGTATTTTCATCCGATGAAAAGCAAATACAGGTAATCCTTGAGTTATGACCATTCATAGTTGCAATGGCACTCAACAAATGGTACTTAAGATGGCTCCTTATACTTCTATCCATTGCAGCATCTCTGTGATCACATGATCATGATTTCTGATGTTCCCTGCCAGCTTCCCACAAGTAAAGTCAATTGGGAAACTGGTCAAAAATAGCAGCCAATGCAATTTAGCAATGCCAGCTGGGACTGCTGTTGCTAAGTGACAGTCGTGCTTTACGACTGTATTGTTTAATGATGGGAATTCAGGTCCCAATTGCCATTGTAAGCTGAGCACTACAGTTTAGAGGGGAAAGTGTCAGATGCCAGAGGAGGAAAATGTTTAAATGTTTCTGTCTACCACAAACTAACTGAAAGTCAAAATTGCAAACTATATTTTGTACAGCCTGAAAAGAATACCATATCCTTTTAATCACTGATTTCTTTAACTACATGTAACTAAATTTTTAGCCAATTTCTTGAAAGTTCAGGACATTACAGAATGTTCAATGAGCTATTATGCTATTTTTGTACTATATACTAATGGTAAATTTACTCTCCTAAAAAGTCAAATTCATTCATGGAATAGTCCGTGCTAGTGATTACCTACATTAGACTTTCAACCATAACTGTATACAAACAAAGTATTTACACAGGGATTAGTTATTTTTTTAACAAAGCTTCTATGATTCTGGTCAAAATAACTATATGTCTTAGTATAATTTGAAATTTTATGAACTTCATATATTTGATTTTCTTAAAAGCCTTCAGGTTTATATTTCTTTAAAAACAATATTTTCCATAATTCAAGATTTCTCCCTACTTCTTCTCTTCACATTTAATTATAAGTCACTCATTATGATTCTGAACCTGTTCAAGAGCTTGAGGAGGTGAGAGCTTGAAGACTTGTATGTGAAGGTGAGCAGCAATCTGTGTGCATATTCCAGTAAAGTATCTCAGCAAATCAAACAACGAGATGAACTAAAGATGAAGAAGGGGGGAGAAAAGCTTACAAGTTAATATTACAGCAACTATTGCATACAACAGAATTCTTCCTTTTATCCTCCTATTGAGTATAGCGGATGATTTAAACTCATATAAAGCCAATTGAAAAAAAGTTACCAATCAAGTGAGAATTGCAGTATTTTTAATATTTTACTGTTCTGTACAATTATAGAAAATGTTTTTCTCCAGAACTTTAATTTTCTCTCCATCCCCCAGGAAGAGAGAATTCTAATTGTGCAGCCAGTAAATTACAGAGGAACGAATGAAAAAGAAAAGGCAATGGTTGCCTCCCCTTCTGAGTTGGTATTGAATTAATAAATGCAAATATAATGGTACATTTCAATCCCATAAAACCTATACATTTGGAAACAATGCATTTTATGAATGGAAACATTAACCCATACTGACAATTGTTAACAGTAAATCCTAAATCATCATATGGTGCAAGTCTTTTTTCTCTCTTCAGTTAGGTTCTACCTTTTCCTTTACTTTTTTTCCCATAGAAGAGTCTGGAAAACTGATGTTAAGGGTATTCCCAAAGAAGACAAGAAAGCCTGCTAGAACCTCTCTTGGCTGCAATAAACAAACAAGCTCTAAAGTTAAGCAGGTTCAAGCTGGATTTAGATGGGAGACAAAGGGAATGTGGTCTATGGCTGAAAAGCACGTTGATCAGTATAAATGTAAAATGGTAATATACAGATTATATGAAAAAAATATGAGACTAGCCTGTCTTTATCCTCATTGAGAAATTCGGGAAAATAATTAATTTTCATGAGTTTTTTCATATCATCTAATGGTATGATGGAATTTCTGCAAACATTTCCTCAAATAACAGCTGGATAAATTTCCTTATGTTCAAAAAGTTAAGAGTGTCTGATACATGTTAACTTTTTTCACCAGTACCTATTCAAGGAAAACAACTAGTTTCTGGTCAAATTAACTTAGCTTCTTTTTCAAAGCATCTTTTTGCTGGTGCCAGATTTCTCCTCAGATAGAAACTCCATCCCCAATGAGTTATAGAAATGACTTTATAGACGTTATTCTTTTGTCATTTTTTCAAATGACTTTATTCTTTTGTCATTTACAATAGTTGAGGTCCGCTCAAAGGGAAAACATTTGTTGTATTTCAATAAGGCTGTTATGTATGCCAGTTTTTCAGGGGAGCAATTGGAAAGGATGCATGTTAATTGTATTCTTATTTAACCTATCTCCTAGTTAGTATTTCCTACATGTTTGGATAATTATGCTTCATTGCATAGAGTTTCTAGGAATATTGTATAGATATTGGGTTTCCTACCCCAGTGATCCCACACAATCAACATCTATCATTCATCCTTTCATGATTACGCTGACAACTCACAATCACTTTCAGTAGTAATGTGGTTCTTTTAGTTTATTTATGTCTTTTGATGTCTTTTTAAAAGACATTTAAAGATTTTTAAATTTTGATTTTATTTAATGTTTCAGCATGATCCAATAACCTTAGTTCTTCTTCAAGACCTCATTTTGTCTAAACCTAGATTATTTTGGATAAACTCTAGCATAGTTTGGACAGATAAGGAATGATAAACCTATTTTCTTTATAAGACTATATACTTTGAGGAGGCTATTTTAAGACAAGGGATTCACATTTTCAAGGTAGATTAATTCTACATTTTCTTTTCCTCTATTGCCTCTCTGGAAGAATCACCATCCATTATTTGGGGAGCACAAACATCTTTGCCTTTTCCTCATCAAGATGCCCTGTTACAAATAAAGCTACTATATGTCTTTGTACCTTCTTTGTTAAGGAAATTTCTAGAATTCTTACAAAATTGTCTCATTCATCTCCGACCACATTGGTATGTTTCAGTTTTTAAAATACCTTCTTTCAATTCTTGATTTATAAATTAGACAATCCACTCAAAATTCAAATTAACAATCATTATGTGTAATCTTATAAATAAAAATACAATACATTTACTTACCAGTGCTATCCATAAAACAATATATTCATCAATAAAACAACTGAAGTACTGGTTTAGAAATAAAAGGCCTGGACCAATGAATGCTGTGTCTTGAAGTAAGATCTCACTTTTCGTCATGTGTGCTACCTATAAACAGAAAGTAGATTATCTACTAAATTAAGACTTTTTAGATCCTATTTAACCTTTTGCAATGAAAATGTACTATCAACTCTTATGAGAGACATTAGCATGCTATAAAATCAAAAACTCTTCAAATTGATCTAAAATGTACACTCAGTAAGAATAGCAAGAATTCACTTCTTAATAACAATAAAAACTACAAAAAATATTAAACAGATTTTGTCTGCTGGTAGTGGCAGCAGACAAAGTAAGTGATCCTTATTTAATCACAGATACAGACTTTAATAAGCTTGATGTAGAATAGGAATTGTAATATACAATATATATTCAGTGTTTATTAAAACTGGATTTACATGGAGTAAATACATACTTTCTAGTTCATCTTGATGTCCAGTGGACTTTCTGGTAAATATGGCCTTAATAATTAAATCTGAAACTATATTGTTTTGCAGGTATTTGCTTTGGCAAAAAAGTACCATGAAACCATTCGTTGTTTTGTTTGTTTGTCTTAATAAACCATAATTTGTAGTAAGTGTCCACTTTTTAAACTGAACGTATATACGATCATCATATTCTAGATATCTAGGTAGTTTTTAAGAAACATATGTTCAATTTGCCCACATTAGCTACAATCCTAATCACACTAACTAAATAAACTCGACTGAACTCAAAGGGCCTGTTTTCTTGGTGAATATGCATCAAACTACAGTATTAGTTTGACATTTTTTATTAATATCACATTAACCTTGATTTGTAGCATTCTTTAATATGTTAAAATATTTGGTTTACATCAGCTAAACATTTTGTATAGCAAATATCAAGAATGTTTTACCATCAATTTTTGTGTAATTTTTGCGCACACAAATCCAAAAGTTAAGACATATAGACAAGGATGGTTTTCAAACAGTTGAGTTGGGGATTTTTTGTAGATCACTATTGCCAAAGTAATAATTAGACCAATGTGGAGGCCTGGAGATAAAACACTTGTTCCCTGAAATACATAAAGACATTTATGTATTTTTTTTAGTAAGTTTTGTTCTATTATTTCTCTCTATAGCTCAAATAATAATAGTAAACATAATTAGATGTTAAAATATAACAGATACATTACAAAATAATTAGCAATATCAAAAATATAATAGCCCTAAGAAACTACAAAACGATATGATCTTCTGAATTTGAATCAAATCTATTTTTACAAAAAAAAAAAAAAAAAGTGCACGTAGGAAGAAACATATGGAAGAAATCTGCCCTATTCTACGATTTAGACCTTTAAATATTAAACCAGAATTTTGAATGTCTATGCAGATTCTCAGTCATCCAGGTCATGGTTGTCCCAAAGGTGCTTTTTCAAGAGGCAACTGGACTTTCTGGTTTTTCTTTGAAGACATTTTGCTTCTCAACCAAGAAGCGAAACTTCTTCAAAGAAAAACCAGAAAGTCCAGTTGCCTCTTGAAAAAGCACCTTTGGGACAGAATTTTGAATTCACCCAGAATGTAATGGATAATCTCTTCAAACTGGAAGATGAAATTGGTCAAGTAGCTTTTTTCACCATTTGAAGCTTCCAGATGGTTTTAGAACCAGCTGGAGAATCTCCCAGAACAGTTTAACTCCTAAGAAATGCAGAGGACAAGCTTATGATGGCAAGTGGGACCAGAATCTCCACCACTAAGCAATGCATTCCTAAATCAAGGCATCATGTGACTGCATCCTGTTTGCCATCATAACCCAGAGACTGTGCGGGTCATTAAGACCTCAAATGACCCAAGTCTTAGGCAAGCAATCTGGCAGGTGAGAGCTGCAGGTGGGTGAATGAGTGCTACAGATGGACACATATCAATGGAAGCAGGCCAGCAGAGGCTGCGGACAGGTGCTTCTGAATACAGACAGTCTAGTGGGGGATGCAGGCAGGAATGTGTGCCGGTGGGAGCCACAGGTAGGTGTTATGGATCATGGCCAGGTTTTGGGGGGCTGCTACACAGAATAGGCATGTGGGGATTGTTACAGAGCAGCCATCATAGGCCCATTCATAATCTATAGTGCCAATACATATCAGTGAGAAAAATCAGCAGAAGTGACTTACAGGTGCTACTTGCAACCTTCTGCTAGTTTCCCCATCGATTTGCTTGTGGGAAGCTGGCAGGAAAGACTACAAATGGAGAACATGTGAGTGTGGCTGGTTGCAATTATGTAATCGTGAGCCAGGTAACCAAGCAAAGCTAGTGTGTCCCAATAGTTCACTAAAGCCTTTAAAGAGGATTTTGGCTTTTACATCTGGTAGAAGTGGAAAAAGGCTTATCAAATTGCTTGATAAGTTGCTTGATTGGCTCTGCTTTGAGAACTCTTGGCAAGAGTGAGCAAAAATTCCACAGATACTTAAGAACTAAACAAATAATCTGATCTAGAAACTTCATAGCTGCTGTATTATCTCCTTTCCACTTCTTTGTAATATGAAACTAGAGCAATTCAAGCTATACCATAATTTTATTAGTACATTTCACAGTGAATATTGGATTTAAGGCTTTCTAAAACTGAGTACACAAAATAGCACTCAAAAACTATTTGCATTAGCATTAACATTAATTAAAATTTGCATTAACCCAACAGTTAACATCTTACAAATACTTACTGCTATTGTAGAGCCATTCTTCCCCACTCCTCCTCCAAGGATTACTCGGAAATAATTATAACTTGAAAATACTGCCACAACAAAGCCAGCAATAGGTAATGACTTCAGCTCTAATTCGAGCAGAGGGATCTTGTAAAGAAAATGATCATTTAAAAGGTTTAAAACTTTCCGCAACTATTGAAACTTAGCAATTTATCTGAACTATCCATTTTCCTTCACTTATAAGCAAATGCTACTCACATTCAAAAATTCTGTTATCAATCCCAGATTATGATTGAAGGACGGGACACACAGACACTATTCTTTCAACTCTCTCATAATTATATATGACATAGAATTTGGAATCAAGAAAAAACATTCTTAAGCAACTTGAACTGATTGTATAGCTTAGCATAGAGGTAGTCTTTGCTTAATGACAGTAATTGAGAGCAGCAGCTCTGTTGCTAATTGAGGCATACATAAAGGGCAATGTTACTCGACTGTTCCGACTTACAATGACAATTTGAATAGTTTCCAGTTGCTGTTGTTAAGCGAATCCCTTGCAGTCATTAGGACACAATGTCACGTAATCCCCTTTTGCAACCTCCTGCCAGTTTCTCCTTTGACTCTGCTTGTCAGAAGCTGGCACTGAAGGTTAGAAATGACGACCACATGACCCTGCGATGCTTCAACAATCGTGCCCGAATTGCAGTTGTGATTACAGGGATGCTGTGATGGTTGCAACTACAAGGACTGCTCTTAAGTCTCCTTGTTCAGTGGAATTGTAAGATCATTGTAAGTTTGAATGGTTGCTGAATGTGAACTATCTATATACTATACTATCTACCATCAACTACATTTCCAGAAAATGAATAGTTCCTTCAGGTTCAATGATCTATACAGAGGTAAACATCACAGGAAATGCAAATAGCATCTGCCCATTTTGCTTAGATCAGACCATATTATCCATATACTCTAGCTAATACAACTTAGCATAAATATTTACCTTTCTTATTCAACTGTAGTTTGAAGGAAACTTCCAAGAGGCAGCACAAGGTTAAAAAGAAAAGCAAAATAAATGAATCCTGTAACCAAGTAGGTTACATTTCAGAATACAAAGTTGCCTAAGTTGCTATTTCCAAGATTACTGTATTTTAAATAATCCATAATTCCAATAAAATAACTTGCACCATGAAGATGATTTTAAATTGAGTAGTTTAGCTGTCTACTGTAGCTTCAGGGAGGAAAAAAATCATTTCCAAAGGAAAACTTAAAAAGTTTCAGTAATAACATTTGAACACTGAATTTGTTTCATGCAGGTATTCAATAACTCAAGCATGCCAGAACATTAAATCGGTTTCAAGAGTAAAGCCAGCCAAGTGATGCTTACAAATTGTTTAAATGTTTATAAATGTAAAATATTGAAAGTGTATACTGTAACTATATAAATACTTGTGCAGTGGTTTCGTTATTGCCTTACAATGCAGTTAATATTTTTTTTACTCAATATGCTGGATTTCTAAATGGCTGAAAAGTCCAGGCAGGCTAAGATATCACCATTAAAAAAAAAACAGATTTACCAAACCTGAGAAAATCGTATCTAGTGGATGTAATTGTCAAAATTTTCAAGAGGTCATCCTAGCCTCCTTTGAATAGTAGTTCTCTTATTACTTTTCTGTAAATCTAAACCCTACCATATTGGTAAAAATAGTCCAGCTTTGAAAGCAGGAGGAGCATAATTTGCTCTGAAGTTTTCAGAAAATAAAAGGGGAATACATCCTGTTGACTTATAGCAATAAATTTGGTATACCTTTGAATGCTACATGAATGTTGAGTAACAACAATGGTCAGCTGGCAACACGTACTTAATAATGAACACAGAACTGGAAGTATTATGGAACGTCATATGTTTAAATAATTGCAGTGACAAACTTTAATTATAGCATATGGAGTCTTTTTCCTTTATGTAGTTTTAAACTCATGCACTGGAAAGCACATTACAAATGCAGAAATGACAATATACTTGGACTACATGGGAAAAGGCATGTTACAATAAACATTTAAAAGTATCCTATTTTTAAAAGGGAGGAAAAAATGAACGTTCAACAAAATGCAAAGAATTAGAAAGAATCACTTAATATGTTTCAGGGATATGAAAATACATTTAAATCTGTAGGCATATTGACTTACCTTTGTGTCCCATATTCTTGTTCCACCAAATGAGGTTAACAATAACATCATCATTATAGCTATTTCAGATTCAGTCACATCAATTCTAGAACACAAAAAAAAGAAATTGACTCATTTATTGCTTTCATGAATGGGAAAACATTTACCAAAGGTTAATCAAACATTTTTCTAAAATAAATGCAAACATCAGGGAACTCCAATAATGAAAGTAGCTTAATAATTTATTTTATTTCTTGTAATTATATTTTCCTAATTCAATGTATGAACTGGCAGAAATAATGGCTGGAATATAAATAAAACATCACTATCTCCTCCTACCCAAAGTAAGATGCAAATTTATCTATTCTGAAAGAAATGCAAACTCATCTCTGCCCTAGATACTTGATGCTTGAGCAGTTGAGACCGGTATTTGCTGCACTATATCCCGTTAAAGGGCTCCCAAAATGTAGAAAAGTAAACATTTTATAGCAAAACAAAGATACTTAGCATGCTAAATTTAAAGCCAGCAACTAAAGGGGGAAGCGGAAGAAGAAATGGAATGACATTAGAATTACTTTTCCTTTTAAATCATCAACTTGGTGCCATATCAAAAACTACTTTTGAAAGTCTTCTGCCTTTCAGAACTGTTTACTGTGCAGCATGAAGACAGAGCTTTATGAAAGAAAATCAAGTTAAACTCCCTTAGTTTAAAAGCCAGCTGTTTGGAATAAAATTGGCAGTTATAAATCAAACTTGAATTAGAATCAATTGAAATTTTGAATTGGGATCATAAACAAAAACATAACATATCCAAAGCTGGAATGTAACACCCACTTTAGGGTGGTCATTTATACATCAAAGGAGAACAGATAAAGCACCAATTTACCTAGGCTCTACCTGTGTGCTAAGTGTAATGTAAAAGTAATTGAATGCCTTATCCTGCACTATAAAACAACATCCGTGTTGTGCTTCATGTCTTATGATGAGCATAAATCCAACTAATCCTGATGGATTCCACAAATCGTGATTAAGAAATCATAACTTGGGATATGTGAGCCAAGCTTCACATCTACCTATTTGCCTGCTGCTGACCAAATACTAATTGCTGGATACTAGTAAGCCTATTTTCTCTTTTCATGGTCTTCTACCTAAACTGGGATTAAATCCAAGCCAGACAGTCCCTTCAAATGACAATATCTTCAGACAGAGGACTGCTCTCTGATAGCCATTCAAAAAAAAATAGCAATAGCACTTAGATTTATATATCGCTCCATAGTGCTTTACATCACTCTGAGTGGTTTACAATGTCAGCATACTGCCCCCAACAGTCTGGTTCCTCACTACAGATCTGGGAAGGATGGAAAGCTGAGTCAACCTTGAGTTTGTCAGGTTTGAACTCCAGGCTGTAGGCAGAGTTAGCCTGCAATACTGTATTCTAACAGCTGTGCCACCAGGGCTCTTTTCATCCCCTTTTGGTTCCAATCTTGGTAGCTGAAAGCAATAGCAGATGTTTAAGGTTTCTGCCTCATCTTTACTATCTCATAACCTTTCCTGCAAAGTTTTTGATCCTCCCCACTTAACCTTCATAACTTTCAAACTACTTTGTGAAGTATTATCATCTCATTTGATGTACTATTAACTCAGCATGGAATTCACAAATAACATTTTTCCTACAAGGGGGGAAAAAAACAATTGGTGTCCTAATTGAGGATGACAGCAATTCTGAAGACAAGTTACAAATTCAATTATCTAGGCATCCACTTACTTGCCAAATCTGAGTATGCCTGAGACATAGGTTTGCCAGTGAGCACAGTAAAACAGGAATACCCCAGTAAAGGAACAGAAAAAGAGCCAGTCTGGATTTGTTCCCAAACGAACTGCAATACAGGCTGCAACACCAACGAATACTGAAAAGGCCAATTAAGTTAGGTTATATCTCATAGCTGTTTTTGATAAAATATATAAATTAAGACTTTGGGTGTAACCAGTAATTACTTTTCATTTATAAGTAAAATGGAAGCTATGCTAAGTAGGGAGGGGGAAACCCTGCACTAACTAGTAGATTCCACCCATCTTAGAAACCCCGCGTGTTTTCTTACCCCTGCTTTATAAAAGACACCACGAGAAGGAAGGAAGAAAACAGGTAAAAGAACAAATAGAACGAGAGGGTGTAGGAACAAAAACACAAAGAGAGACAAGGACCACAAGAAAACTAAGAACTGTATATAAGTAACGAAATGGAGGAGGAAATTAAGATGCTTTCAATAAATATAAATGGACTAAACTCACCCGTGAAAAGAAAACAAACTTTGACAAAACTACAAAGACTGAATATGGACATCGTGTGCCTTCATATCAAGAAACAATACAGTAAATTATTAGAAAATACAAAACTAGGGAAACTTTACATAGCATTAGCACAACAGAAGAAAAAAGGAATTGCAATATACATTAAAGAATGGTTAAAGCCTAAACAATACACATTTTACTCAAATCCACATAAATCATGGTCAAGGATAGACATGGTTTGGATGACACCGGGACTGAGAAAGGATACAGAGGAGGTAGATATAATTATTAACACCTGGGCAGATCACAACCCAATAAAAGTGATATGGAAAGAAGAAGAAGAGAAGGAGGTGGACAATGAACCAAAATATGTTGAAAGACAAAGAATATACAAAAATGATGGAAAAGGAAATAAAGTAAATAGAAAAGAAGAAACATCACTGCAAAATCTGTGGGATACAACAAAGGCATATATTCGAGGACTGACAATAGCATACACGGCAAGAAAAAACAAGAAAAAGAAACAACAAAATTACTAGAGGAAGAACTTAAAAAATTGGAATTGGAGCTGCAGAAAAAACCACAAAACAGTAAAATAAAAGAAAAAAGAGATTTGATAAAACATAGACTTAATTTGATAACAGGAAGAGATGGCCCAGAAAAAACAAAATAGTCAAGCAAATTTTTTTCAAAAACGCAAATAAGCTGGGAAGATGGTTAGCTTATAAATTAAAAAAAGAAAAGGAGAAGAGAATAATACACCAGTTACAAGATGAGAAGGGAAATATACAACACCGGAGAGAAGACAAAAAAAAAATAGTACAAAACTTTTTTAAAAGCTTATACAGTCAAGAAAACATATCACAAAATAACATTGAACAATATTTAGAAAAGAGGAACTTAAAAAAGATTGAGGAAATGAAAAGAACAGGAAGAGATGGCCCAGAAAAATCAAAATAGTCAAGCAAATTTTTTTCAAAAACGCAAATAAGCTGGGAAGATGGTTAGCTTATAAATTAAAAAAAGAAAAGGAGAAGAGAATAATACACCAGTTACAAGATGAGAAAGGAAATATACAATACCGGAGAGAAGACCAAAAAAAAAGATAGTACAAAACTTTTTTAAAAGTTTATACAATAAAGAAAACGTATCACAAGATAACATTGAACAATATTTAGAAAAGAGGAAACTAAAAAAGACCCATGTGATTATTAAAGACAGATTATAAAATAGTTACATCCATAATTTTGGAAAGACTTAAAAAAATACTGAACGAATTCATACATGCAGATCAAAACAGATTTCTACCAAAAAGACAACTGAAAAATAATATGAGAATAATTAAAAATACATTAGAATATTACGAAGCACACCCTGGAAAGCAAGTCACATTGATTTTTCTAGATGCCCAAAAGGCCTTTGATAATTTGAATTGGCTGTTTATTACTACACAATTAAAAAATATGCATTTTGGAGAGAACAAGAGCCGAGGTGGCGCAGTGGTTAGAGTGCAGCACTGCAGGCTACTTCAGCTGACTGCTAGCTGCAGTTCGGCGGTTCAAATCTCACCGGCTCAAGGTTGACTCAGCCTTCCATCCTTCTGAGGTGGGTAAAATGAGGACCCAGATTGTTGGGGGCAATATGCTAACTCTGTAAACCGCTTAGAGAGGGCTGTAAAGCACTATGAAGCGGTATATAAGTCTAAGTGCTATTGCTATTGCTAACTTTGTGAGGATGGTCGAAACAATATATTCTATTCAAAAGGCAAAAGTACTAGTAAATGTACTTTTTACATTTATTAGTACTTTTTAAATGTAGATGCCATAGAAGAATTTAATATTTTGAAAGGTGTAAGACAAGGATGCCCATTATCGCCCCTACTATTTATTTTTAACTTTAGAGGTACTATTATTGGAAATTAGACAGGAACAAGAAATAAAAGGATTAAAAATTAAAGAAGAAGAATATAAAGTCCAAGCATTTGAGGACGACCTAGTATTTATTATAGAAGATCCATTAGAAACAGGGCCTAAATTAATAAAAAAAATAGAGGAATTTGGTAAAGTAGCAGGTTTAAAAGTTAATAAGAGTAAAACAAAGATAACAAAAAATCTTACTAAAAAACAAGAAATAGAACTCGAGGGAATAATGGGTATGCAGATAAAAAAGGTGAAATA
>QLTV01000431.1:66987-107285 GCA_003457575.1 Thermophis baileyi
TCCCTTCTCTTTCCTTTCTCCTGACTACATCTTCCTTCCTTCTTTCCTTCCTTCCTTTTTCTTTCTTTCTTTTTCCTTCCTTCCTTCCTTCCTTCCTTCCTTCCTTCCTTCCTTCCTTTCTGGATTATGACAGACAACACAGATCTTTCTCAGCCCAATCTGCACACACTGGACTCCAGCCCATCATGTTTCTCACGACAAGGCTGCAGGGTTGGCCAACAATAAGTCCCCTCTTGACCCGAGCGGAGGGGAGCTTCTCTTACGGACAGTGTGCGTGACAGAGACCCGCAAAACTCCGTGAAAGCTCGCGGGGCAGTTCACGCGAAACGAGTTCAAGAGTAGTACCCTAAGCACGCTCCTCATATCTTAACGCTGCCATCGATCTGTATGAGTAGCTGCTGAATAAGCTGGACGGGCTGAACCCCTGGAATTTGAACTCCAGGGCGGCCCAGGCTTTTCCCTTGCCTGGTAACCTGACCCTCCGCCATCCGCAATGCTCCCCCCCCTCTCCCAAGCGGGACAGCGCTGAAACGAAACCAGAGGAAGCGCGCATCCAGAAAGGCGGCGTCGGAGGCGAGTCTCCCCGGCGTGGACTACCGTACCTCCTCGGTGGCGCTAGGGCAGTAGTACATGAGAATCAGCGAAGGGACGATGGTAAAGGCCAGGCCGGCGAGCGTGATGGCGTTGGGGGCCAGCCAGAGCGGCGTGCGCTCCACCAGCCAAACCCAGTAATGCTGCAGCGGCGGCTCCAGCAGCGAGCGCCCGGACGCGTTGTAGCTGTGCTGTTCCAGGCGCTTCAGCTGCGCTCCGCTTAGCGGCTCCAGAAGCGCCATGGCGCCTTCCCGCTGACCCGATCTTGCCTCTGAGAGCCAGCAATCGCGCGGCCGCGACGGGAGGAGCCGAGGGCGGGGAAGCCCGCTGGCCATGGCTGGAGGCGGGCAGGAAGTGGCAGGCTGGGAACTGCGGCCGCCCCGTCCCGGGTGCGGTTGGGGGGACCTCGTCGGCTCCGGAGCCGTCTCTCTCTCTCTCTCTCTCTCTCTCTCTCTCTCTCCTGCGACTTGCTTTTTGCCAACAAAAAGCCTTTCCTCCGCCGTCCAGCTAGTGGAAGTAGCTGGAGGAATCAGCCGTTTCCGTCTCTCTCTCGCCCCTCGTCTGGTCTGGAGAAGGTGGGGTGATTTCGGTCACCCTCAGGCAGCCGGAGGGCGACAGACCCGGTCGCGTTGATTCTGAGGTGATCCGGAAGGCTGCGGGTGCGTTTGCGCAGCACCTCAACATCGTGTTTATTTAACTATGTTGTGTGGATTAGCTCAGCGGGCAAATTCAGAAGGCTAGTTTGAGCAAACCAAAGGTTAAGTAAACCAGGGCTAAGCAGGTCTCGCCAATTCGGTGATCGCCATGTAGGAGCATTTCTATGCACGTGTACAGACAAACCTGTATCTACTGTACTGGGAGATGACGCACAGACAAAAGTTGTATGCTTTAATTTTGGTTGCAGTCACATAATATGTTGTTAATCATATTATTTTTAACCTTTTGAACCCAGTTGCTTGGATATGAACAGCGCACCGAACCACACACTATATTTCAACATAGAAGGGTGTTCATGGTACTAAACTATGCTCATGTTTGCTATAGTCACCTGCTCTTGCCCCCATCCTGAGTCATTGCCGGTACAGATTAGCAATGACAGGAGTTGATAACTAGATAGCACAAGGCTGAAGGAAGGCTGATATCAACATGTTTGCCTTATCTATATATAATTATCAAACTGAAATGTTTTTCCAGAACTTTTCAATATAAGCCTTGCATTAGATTACAGTTGCCCCAGGCACATTAGGAAGCAGCTTTTCTATTTAATCCTTTTGTTGCATCTAATGATTATGATTATGACATAATTCTGACAGCTTGAATTATTATGTACATTTCACACTAAGAGTTTTGATTTGCATTCGTATGTTTTAATGTACAGAGTTGCTGCACCAGTATATAAATGGTAAGAAAAAAATATCCACTTCAGAAACATGTCACACGTAAAAGAAAGTATAGAATAAATGCTGAAGATAATTATTCATCTGTACTGTTGCTTCTGGACAGTTTTAATGGGTAAGGGTGTTAAGGCATCAGCCCCCAACCTTTTGGGCACCAGGGACCGGTTCCGTGGAGAGAGGTTTTTCCACGAACTGTAGAGGGCATGGTTTTGCATGCTGCCTGCATCCCACAGATGGGGCTTTGCTTGTTTGTGCAGCCCAGTTTCTGGTATGCTGCGGCCCAGTGCCAGTCCATGGACTGGAGGTTGGGGACCCCTGTATTAGGGTGTTAATCACTGATCTCTATTTCTAAATTATCATGATTCTGATGGTTACTCCACTGACAATACCCACAACACCAGCTCCAATCCATCTTTAAGCTTTTTTTCCTTCCCAAAAATCTTTAGTTTCCTTTGCTTGTTTTCATGTCTGATTTTTAAATACTGTACAGAATATAGAAGCTACCTGTATTACTTATGAAATGCTACTGTACTGGGGGATGGTGCACAGCATCACTGATGCTTATAAAACTGAAGCTAGTGAGGTGTAACCAATGAATTATCTGTCCAGACAGAACAATATATAAGGATACTTGGAGAGCATTCTCTGAAGTCTAAATCAGCTATACAAATTAAGGTTATCAGATCCGGGCAGCAAAAATTCACGCAACCATTACATGGTAGCCATAATACAAAAAACAAATACATTTTGATCTGCTTAGGTCTAGTAGCCTTGCATGTGCCCATCGTTCCTCTGCCTCGGCCTGTTTGACAGAAATAAGGAAGTCGATCAGCATAACTTCCTTCAAAATACTGCATTCGAGTTTGGGAGTTACTGTATGAGCTATATTTAAATTGCAGTAACTGTTCATAAAGTGAAGAATTAAAGTTGGTTTTGTATCCATTGACCTAAATTGGGTATTGGGTCTTTCAGGCACTCCTATATTGTTTTAAATTCCAGATGTAGTTAATAATACATTAAAACGAGTGCTATGCATACAACCTTAAACCTTGAAATCAAGTAATTCCACTCAGCTTAATTCCACTAGCATTTTTGTATAAAACATGCTCGGAATTATGTGAATAGGTGATAGCTCTACATTAAATGTTTCAGAAGAAGTAATTGTTGGTAACACTATTAATATGTATACGTTTCTGTCCTAGAAATTTGTCAATAGATGTCCAACATATGCCGTATTAATCTGTCGATGAAGATTCTCAATCATCCAGGTAGAGTTGTCTGGAAATTGACTCATGGCAAATGGACTTATCTTTTAGTTTGAAATGTTTTACTGCTTACCCAAATAGCTGCTTCAGTCTGAGCAAGTTGGTCAGGGGAAACCCCATATTTGGTTTCCAGGCTGGTTTCATTTCGCATCTAATCTGAATAGGCTTGTTAGGTGAGTAAGCAGAGTCTCGTTAAGAGTATTGCTCCTAAATCCTTTCTCTTATGTGGGTTGTTTTAAGTGTGGCCTCCCTGGTGAACCTGTGAAGTAGTCTTGATCTTCCTGGGAACTGACGCAAGAGAAGTATAACAAATGGAGAGGTTGCGTCTGAGGCCTCCACCAGGCCTCAGACCCCAGATAGCTATGTAGTACTCTGTTCCAAACTGTTCCAATACATTCTGAAATTTTGCATCTTGCCTAGCATTGTGATATAGACACTGCATATACCTTACTAGTTGGTGGGATATAGGAAACAATGCTAGCTTGGAAAGTAGTCCCCATATTAGAGACCCTGCCTTGCATAGAATAATGTGAATATGCTTGGGATAAAACTGGGTTTCGACCAAAATATGCCTAAACTGACCAGTACGGTCAGTTATTATTAGCAAGTTTGTGTAAAGAATTGGAATTGCCCATAGTGAGCTTCTGTACAATTTATTATATGAAAATGAGAGTTTGCCATGATATAAAAACACAAAAGTTTAATGCAGTGGGTACTTAAGAAGTGTGTATAGTAAACAAGAAAAGATAGGGTCAAGAAAGAATAAGTGCTGAATAAGTGATACAAACATTTGTGGCCAGGAAGATGCGGAAGTGTGTTCATAGAGAGAGAGAGAACTGACTCACCAAACAAGTGTATGAGGAAAGGCTGAAGGTATTGAGAGGAGAAGATTGAGAAAGTTGTGTTTGGATAAAGTTTGCAAGATGAATGAAGTGATAAATGGTCAGGATGAAAGCCCAGAAGATTTGCAGGACAAAAAGGTATGGAGAGGCATAATGATTGGTGCAAACTAGACTCACTTATATGATATTTCTTTTTGTAATACGATGCCTTTAATTTTCCTTTCTTATATGCTTTATACAACAGTGCTTACCCCCAAATGGAATAATGTAATGGATAGGAATATATATGTGAGTGTATCTGCATCTCAGCCCACAATCCAGTGTTTGTAATTGCAAACAAAAAGCCAAGACATTATGAAAACAAAATAACATTAAAAAAGCATAAGAACCCCAGATATGTGGCTAGGTTATAAACACTTCAGCTTTATTGTACATCACCAAAAAATATCCCCTGTAGTAGCTCAAAGAAATGGGTTTCACAAATGAACAACGGGGAAAACCCTTTTAACTTGAGATTCATTCAGCTCAATTAATGGTTAAATGCTGTAAATCATGTGTACACAGGAGATGTCAACCTATAATTTGTTATTTGGTTATCAAAAGAGGTACTGTATGTTCTGATTCCATTGTTATTGGGTGTGGCAGCATCTGCTTTTCAGAAAAATTAAAACATATAAATTAGAAACTAAAAATGAGCTTTCATGCATATTTGTTTAGCTTGTCTTCTTTTCTGCATTAAAAAAGAGGGGGGAAGAGAAGGAAACAGAAATACACAATGGTACAAAATGCAGGTAAGCATTGGCTTATTTCATTAAACTTCCAAAAAAAAAAAAAAAGCAATCCATGCGTGAGTTTTTCTTTCCACCAGCAACGGGAGGAAGACGGAAGGTGCGATATATATGATTTAGGAGGATCACGGTAGAAATGAGAGGCTGCAGAGTGGCTAGCAGTTTCTGGTGCAGAAGCAGAGAAGCACTGGGGCCAGAATTTATTTTTTTCCATACTTGCTTGCTTCCATTTCTTTCATATAGGACTGGGCAATATGCGGAGGTACCCCTTGCAGTAGTAGTCGGAAAAATGAGAGACCACCTGAGGACAAGACAGTTATGAAAACAACCAAAAGGATAGCTTTGATCGTTACACCTGCACACACTTGTGCAATTACAAAAGGAGAAATATACCATCATTTTAGCAGAGCTTCCTTTAGTGTAAATAGGTTTAGGATTTTTAGACGGGCTTGCTCTCTAATTGCTACTTTTTTTTTCTTTGCATGTGAATGAAATAAATTCTTCCAAGAATGATAGGTCAGGAATTCTATGTTCCATTGACCATTTTCACTGTCCATTGGACGGGGGACGTGATTGATCCAGCATGAAGTTGCTGCCGATAATGTCAAATTATTCTTGTTGTGGCTGTAAAGTTGTCAGGTACTCATCAAAGACTCATAGTGTGAGTCTTCATAAATTCTCCAAGCCAAACATGGTGAAGAAGCTTTGAAGTGAAGTTGCTTAGCCATATTCTAATTATTGGAATAAGGGAGTGGTAGAAGGAGAAGAAGAAAGGAGACTCAGTAGGATGCTGGGGGATCCACATAGTGAAAGTCATCCAAAATAAAATCTGTTATAGCATCAAGAAAATTCAAAAGGCAAATACCAAGGGCAACCCAACACCTTTCTTCTGTAAACAATAATGATATTAAGCCTATATTACATTTTAACCGTGTGACTGTTTTTGCTTCCACATTTCTTCTTTACAATTCCAAATAATTCTGTTACACTGAGCTATAACTAGGGGAGGGTCAACATCCCCAAAATGGTGGATGCAACTGGGCAGTCAAAGCCTCAGTCCTTTTTAACATGCATCACATGCACCATACACACATAAAAAGGGGGATGGGATTTTGATTGCCCATCTGTGCCAGCCATTTTGAAGTTGATGATCACCGTTCTCAATGTATGATATTACTGCATTCAGTGACCTCCCTATCAATACCTTCACCACACGACACACTTGTCAGCTATTGAAACCATCCTATCTAGGTGGGAATGGTTGATATTATAATGTTGCAGTGGGACTTAATAAAACCTACTAGACCAGTAATGTAAGAATATGCATAAGGTGCCAACCCAGTGAAATATAGTAACTTCATGCTCATTTTCTTGGATTGTTTAGCAATGTTGGTATCATGAGAATTCCGTACACGGATCTAGGCCATATTAATCATCTAAATTCCAAGAAGAGTTACCTTAGCTTGCTGAGATTCAGTGAAGTAACAATAGTTAAAAAACAAACAAACATTGAAATGCTTTGTTTTAAGACAGCCTTGGCTAGAGAGAGAGAGAGTGGGGGGGGGGAAACCATGCCCTTTTATAAAGAACTTACCTTTGAATGTTTGCACTATTAATCTCAACTGCAAGACTCTTTCAAAGCTCTATGGATTATATTTTACGATTTACTTCACACAGATACATATATTGCACATTCAAGCAAATAAAAATGCAAATGACAATTCTGCGCACAACCCAGCTAAAACGTAACTACTTGATTTAACTTACAGCAATTAAATATGTTGTCAAAGATCTTTTTCTTTCTTTCTTTCTTTCTTTCTTTCTTTCTTTCTTTCTTTCTTTCTTTCTTGCTTTCTTGCGTTCTTTCTTTCTTTCTTTACCTTTTTATGCTGTGACACACAAAATCTGGCAT
Organism: Thermophis baileyi; assembly: GCA_003457575.1. Lineage (NCBI taxonomy): Eukaryota > Metazoa > Chordata > Lepidosauria > Squamata > Dipsadidae > Thermophis > Thermophis baileyi. The sequence goes on from QLTV01000431.1 coordinate 73,783, forward strand.
GCTTTTAAACTAGTTCCTTAAAGTTGCTGCAATGTACATTTTCAAGAAAAGGAGGTAAGAGTTGGGTATAATTAAATAGTATTACTTCCTAGCTGCCTGAACCTTGGGGCAAATAACTGGCATTAGACGGTTCAAATGCTGTGATTTATGCTTATTTATGTATAGTAAGCTGTTAACCTGGTTCATGCTTTATCACTCCCTCTATAGCTTGTTAGTATTTGTTGGCATCACAGCGGGAACTGCTATCACAAGCATTTATTCAGCAGATTCAGCGAGAGTTGTTAATTAACACAGTACAAATAATCAGTCCATTGCTACATTGGTTTTACTACCCCATTTTCATTAAATGACATAATGAAAATTATGCCATACTTTGGTAGGTTTTGTATGACATGACAACAGAAATAAGCTTCATATGCAGAGACCATATGAAAGCTTACCTTAGATGACACTATACATTCAAAAATCCTTACTGTGTAACTACAGGAGAGAGAGAGAGAAAGAAGTTGTAAGCACTTTACTTCCTAAACATAAACGTACAGACTTTATTGAGTGAAAGTATGTCCACAGGGATGAAAAGATGATGATTTAATTCCTTAGTCATGTAAAGAGAGAGAGAAAAGAGAGAGAAAAGAGAGAGAAAAGAGAGAGAAAAGAGAGAATGAGAATGAAAAGACAATGAAAAGTCAAAAGATGAAGGGGTCTACCACACTTTCAGCATTATCATTAATGTAGGAAGCTTAATTAATTATGCACAACACAAATGATTGGCTGCCACACTAATGTAAGAGATATAAAGGAGCCAATCTAATTGTGTCACTAATCTAAGACTAAAACAAAAATTAGGTTAAACTAAATTAAAATATTTTAATTAAAATTAAAATTGGAGATATAGATATATGTACACGCACACACACACAAGTGTATCCAGAGTGTTTCTCAGTATAGGAAAAAGCCATATGCATAGCATTGAACCATCTATATCTATATCTATTTTATTTGAATAACTAGGCAAATTTATCAAGCATTACTATATAAAGATAACATTCCAGCACAACAAAGTTGTATTTACTCTAAATTAGCCTTTTAAACTATGCATTTTATAGGAGAAAATGTTTTCTTAAAAATACACTAAATCATTATGTTACAGGTTATAATTCACTTTATACAATTTACTGCACATTCCTGTATTTCCTCAATAGTAAATTTCATGGTGTCTATCAGAGCTTATTCTCAAGTGTGTGGACCTTCTTAATATACCACTAAATTATATGTTATCATTTCTATTCTTGACAATTGAAACACTGATGATGTGATTCTGCTGAGAGACTGTTTATTACTTATTCAGCTCTATTCTTCATAATTCTGTCCTGAATATAAACTATTCAGAAATACTTTTTCAAACATATGATACATTTGTCATTGAAAACAACTATTTGATGTTGATTAAGAATGTATTTAAAAAAAAAAGAACATGGAACTAAGGTTATATTTATTGATAAATGAAATTTTAAACTTAGTTACTATTATCTAGACATTAGTTACTATAGTCTTGATTAATTTGACCTTCTTTGCCCATGCCATAGAAGTATGCCATGGGGCAAAGATGAAGAACATGTATGAAATACACACATATCATGCAAACACATTTTATGTAATAGGAAAGGGATAAAATGTCCAGTTGAATATGATTTTAAACACCAGTTTCTGCTCCTCCAAGAAGATTAGTTTTTCTGGCAAAATTTCTCCATAATATATCATTGCAGATTTATTGAGCAATATTTAATTTCCTTTTACATTCTATTGCACCACTGTTTAACAATATTAAGCTTCTTCTTCTTTTCTTTCAGAACTACAACACCAGATGTAATTCTTTTAAGCTTCCAACACATAGAAAGAAAAAAACATTCTGTCCAATATTAAACTGCAATGAGTGATATTAAAGCATCTATATATCTTAGGGCACCATAATCGGAATACACAATCTAGGGTAGTTCTATTGATGCCAGTAGCATTTTTTGGAAATAATTAATTGTAGCTTTGGGAGTGATCCAAAGTGATTTGTTCAACTGAAAATACCTGAGTCAGCCTGACTTTAATTGCAACGAGCCTTATCTTTTCTTTCATCAGCCAAGTCTTTGAAAAAAATAAAAATAAAAGAAACTAGTCATATCGTTTTTTTTTAATTATAAAGAATAAATATGTTCAGAGTCTCTCGTCTTCTTTATTGGATGAATACCACGGATAACTAGTTTCTTGCAGCTTATTCTGTTTGGCATCGCAGATGGTGAATATCTCAGTGCCAGTTTAGGCAGGGGCAAGGACAGAGACTAAACAATGGGCCAAATTTAACAGTAAACCAATATCATTTCTCCCACAACTCCAAACAGTTATTGTAAGTTGACTTTGACTTTTCCAAGCTTTGCCATTCTGGCTAAGAACCTGGAAGGTGTTATCCCTACACATCCAGAAGGTGCCAGGATGGGAAAAGATATTCTTTATTTTTCAGCAGGAGAGGAGAAGAAATATTGACTGCTTCAGAAGCAGTCTTCACCCAGAAAAAATGCAGGGGAAGGGGTTAAACCTTTTCCTGTAGTATCAGGGGCTTAGGCAAATTCAAAGACCTTACACATCAGATTTCTTTGATTCCATTTACAGATGACTATAGTAGATGCATGAGAACTTCTAACTTTCAGAGTTCTATTGATGCCAGTAGCATTTCTTGGAAATAATTGCTACTGTACCTCATGTACAAGGAATTATGAATCAAAGTGCAAATAGAAAAACAAAATTGGGGCCTAGTTATGATTATCACAAAACCGCCATAAATGATTGTTCTTCTGCATTAAAGTTCTTGACTGCTTTTCCTTACTCCTACAGTGTTTGATATCTTCATCCCATCTCCCCATTAAAATGAATTAAACAAACGAAGGTACTTAGTTTGTGTGAAACCATATGATTTTGAGTATCTGGAAATGTATCTTCATACGAAAGCCTTATATGTAAATTCATAGGTTTACCGAGGATCGCTGAGTACAACTCCTTGCTAGATGTATATTTGTTCAGAAGTAAATCCCACTGACGTCAATGGGGCTAACTCTGAAGTCATTGAAAATTTAACTGATGACCTGGAAGGCTGTTTGACTACATGTGCAACCACTTTAGCAGACTGAACTGTCCTAATGATAGATGATCATTCAGACAGTGAATAAAAGGTATTGGATTTCAGATAATAAATATTAAGCAGAAAAGGGAGAAAGAAGAAAGACACAACTGCAGTGAAATATTTAGTAGACATCTCTTTATGACTGCAAAAAATTGGCAACCAAGCTTTCAGTATGGAGGCTTTTTAGTCTTTTCATCTCTAGGTAATGAAGGGAAAAAATAAAGAAAACTGGAATGTGAAGAAGAAATTTGGTTATATTTGGCTAGGACCTATCAGCCTTCAGTAGCTTCTTTCCAAGGAAACTGGATCAACATTTGCACCTCTAAAATGTGTCAATGCTCAGAAACAGAGTACATAAATCATGGTTACTAGTGCCATAGACACTAGACAGGGGGTCAGCAACCTGCGGCTCCGGAGCCGCATGTGGCTCTTTGGGCCCTCTGCCGCAGCTCCCTGTCATGGCAGAGGGATGAAAGAGCCGTCATCCTGTTGTGGCAGTGGCATGGTCGGAGCCTTAGTGCGGGAGCAAAGCGCCCCTGCACTTGCCTTTGCATGGCAACAGCATTCCGCCTGGTACATTTGCTGTTGCTGCCAGCAAAGACTGCTGGGAGAGAACAGCGGGGTGGGGGCCATCCCCCAAGCCTGGCCTTCCTCCTCCCTTGTTGGCGGGGCCAAGAGAAAGAAGGGGCGGCATGGGGAAGCGCTCCCCTCCCCTGCTGAGTGCCGAGCACAACAGCCCAGCGGGGGGGGGAGATGGCCCGGCAGAAGAGGCGTGGCCTGGCTCTCGCAGCAGGACGCTGTTTGCTGCCTTTGAAACGCGCCGCTTTCTGTTGCCTGTGCCTTCCCCGATCTCAGCTATTTCGCCCCAGCGAGAGCTATGTTTCTGCTCGCTTTCTTTTTCTTGCCTTCCCCGGGCAGCGATGGCTGGGGCCATGGGGGGGGGAGCAGAGGCATCAGGGCTGCTCCCCCCCTCAGCAAGATGGGCCTGGAGGAGCGCGGAGAGTTGCGGGCGTGTGAGCGCCGGAGGGTCAGAAGATGTGCTCCGACGTCGCCCCAACATGCGTTTCCAGCGCACGCTTCTCTGTCCCGAAGTAGGTTTCAGTGGGTGGAAGGGAGCAGGGGGAAGGGTAGGAGTGAAGGAGTGAAGGAGAAGCCTGGCTGGCTTTCCTTTGGCGTGGGGCAGGGGGAAGACCGAATATCCCCTCCATGGCCTGTCCGCTGCTCTCGCAATGCCTTGCGCTTCACAATGGGGGAGACTGGATTTCCTACTCCTCCTGGAGCCCATTCCCTGCCTCACTCGCCCCTGGCAGCTCTCTCTCTCTCTCTCGGGGCGGAGAGCAAACCCAGAAGTAGCCACCTGCCGTTTCCTGCCAGTCAGGCAGCGAGAGAGAGGGAGGGGGAGACAGATTTGGCTCGATTCGGCCCTCGCCAAAGATGCTCACCCATCAGCCAGTCTCACTCTCTCTTTGTGTGTGTGTGTCTCTCTCTCTGTCTGTGAGTGTGTGTGTCTCTCTCTCTCTCTCTCTCTCGCTCCCTGTCTTTGTGTCTCTTCTCACTCTCTCGGAAAGCCCTGCAGCCCCGCGTGCTCTCCTACCTTGGGGCTTTTCGCTACCCATTTTTCTTTCTTCCTTTTGGAAATCCAGGCTGGCGGAGGAATGAGTGGCGGAGGCTTCCCTCCTCCTCCTCCTCCTCCTCCTCCTCCTCCTTCTCCTCTCGTGCGTACCCTCCCGGCCCCGCCACAGCCGTCCAGGGGGTCGTGAGAGGAGGAGGGGGAGGAGGGAGAGGAGGAGGGAGAGGAGGAGGGAAGCCTCCGCTGCAGGTTGCGCCAGCCCGGATTTCCAAAAGGAAGAAAGAAAAACAGGTAGCGAAAAGCCCCAAAGCGAGTACGCAGGGCTGCAGGGCTTTCCGAGAGAGTGAGAAGAGACACAGAGACAGCGAGCGACACACACACACACACACACACACACACACACACACACACACACACACACACATACCTCTCTTCCTCTGCTTTTCCTGCTGTGTTCCTCCCAAGAGATCATGCAAGCCATGGCTTCATAGGATGGCCTGGTCACCCACCTGCTTGGACACAACTCCTCTGCCCCCTTTCATCTTAGAGAGAGAGAGCATGATAGAGAGGGAGATAGAGAGAAAAAGAAAGATGAGAGAAAGAAAGAGGAAGGAGGGAGGGAGAGAGAGATAGAGAAAAAGAAAGAGAGATGAGAGAGAAAGATGAGAGAGAGGAAGATAGACAGAGAGGGAGAAAGATGAGAAGGAGGGAGGGAGAGAGAGATGAGAGAGGGAGAGAGACAGAGAGAGGGAGATTCCTATTTCCCATAGAAAACACGGGGAGCCACAAAACCTGAGTAGGCGTGGCTGGGGTGTCATGTGATGGTGGGAGTGAGTGATGTTGAGTTGACCACGCCCACCCAGGTTTTGTGGCTCCCAGTATTTTGTTTTCTGTGGGAAACGGGCCCAAGTGGCTCTTTGAGTGTCTAACATTGCAGACTCCTGCACTAGACACTATGAAACTCCCACGGTGGCATTATTTGCTAGATTGAAATGAAACAACCACATATAGGATTTGCGGAAAGCAAATGTTTATGAATGAGTTGTGGTTCTATTATCATGTGATGTGGAAGAGTGAACTCCTTGAAATGACGGCATGCCTTCTGTGCAGAAAAATAGATAATATAGAAACTGGGACAATCAGGAAATGTAAATACTACAGATCACTTCTATCTTGCTTGAGTCATTGGGCAAGATAAAGAAAGTACACAAATTCCAAAGCAAGTAAAATAATAACCTAATAATACATTAACTAAATCAGATGCATTATATGGGCAGTGAATGCTACACTGGATTTTCAATGTCATAACAGTATAATTATGGAGCTAATTAAGATTGAGAAGTAAGTAAGAAACAAAAGCTAGACAATGCCAAAAGGCAGAAACTAATGAGTCTTGAACCTATATAGATTCTACAGACAATGTGTATTACAGAGTATTTGTACCAGCTCAGGGAAAGAAGGTATAACTTAAACTGTTCCTTAGATTAGATCAGTTTGTAACTAGATTATTTTAAAATTAAAAATGGAACATGGTAATCCAGTTACTAATCTTCTTTATGTATTACCTTACTCTGGAAACATCCTGAAGAGGTATTTATGACGGATGTGCAGATATATTTACGATATTCAAAATGCCATGTTGCATACTCTCCGTATAGCATAAATATTTGATCCAAATATTGCTATTACTTTCCATGGAATTAATCTGTCATTTACTCTTTTCATATTCTTCTCTTAACGTTTTATTCATAAAAATATGTTTTCCCGCAAGCAAAAGAGGCAAAAATTGTCATCATAAGGAAGGGAACTTCCTCCAAGCTATTTTTTTTATACCAAAGAAAGTTACTCCACCCAACAGAGACCATCTTACCTCTGACTTCCAATTTGCATTCAACTTCAGCCTCACCAAGACTGTTGATTGCTCTGCAAGTATATGTGCCACCATCATAGGGGCTGGGTTTCCGAATCTCCAGTGTACAAACACCCTGGTTACTAAACATTCTGTAACGTGGGTCATTCACAATGATGATTTTATTTTTCATCCATGTTATCTTGGGCTGCAGTTAGAATACATAGACAGAGAAGATAGGAAATTAAACATCAAACTCCTTTTTCGTAGCATAATGCTAATAAAGGTAAAGGTTCCCCCGCACATGCGTGCTAGTCGTTTCCGGCTCTAGGGGCGGTGCTCATCTCCGTTTCAAAGCCAAAGAGCCAATGCTGTCCGAAGACGTCTCTGTGGTCATGTGGCCGGCATGACTAAACGCTGAAGGCGCACGGAACACTGTTACCTTCCCGCCAAAGATGGTCCCTATTTTTCTACTTGCATTTTTACATGCTTTCGAACTGCTAGGTTGGCAGAAGCTGGGACAAGTAACGGGAGCTCGAACCGCTGAACTGACAACCTTCTGATCGACAAGCTCAGCGTCTTAGCCATTGAGCCACCACGTCCCATAATGCTAATATCTGATGTTAATAAAGTGGATGGTCTATTTTCTGTTTAAGGACATCTTAAAATAAATGGTAATGTTTTTTAGATTTTCAAATTATTTTATTGGATAAGTCCATTCCATACTTTTTCTAAAACTCTACCCAAAGTCTAATTTAATTGTGACATAAACTCTCATACAGGTAATCTTTGACTTACGACCAGTTGCTTAGTGACTGTTCAAAGTTGCAACGGACCTCTCCAGAGTTACTTATGATCCAGTTTCAAAGTTTGATGGCTGCCCAATCCTTCATGATCACATGATGTCATTTTGGGTACATGGCAATCAGTCTGCATTTATGGCCGTTTGCAGCTTCCTATGGTCATGTGATGATGGTTTATGGCCATTGGGTACAATGGGTTTCCTTAATGACCACCACATTCATTTAATAACCACTATATTTGCTTAACAACTGCTGCAAAAAAGGTCATAAAATCAGGGATTGCCCTTCTGGAAGACCTATAATGGAATGCTAAATTTTCATTTCATGAACTACACTGCGATATACAGTATTTCAACTTCTACAGCTAGATTGTGGGACACCTTTCTCAAACGTGATTTTTAAATGCAACATTTTACATGCATATTTTACATGCATTTTTATTGAACACATGGTTTTCACATTACACCATTAAAAGTGTTAAACAAAGGTGGTTATTTTAATATCTCCAATAAAAACAAAATCCCAGAACTGCAGAACCAGAAGAATACCTAATGTAAATTCTTTCATCATAGCAAGATTTTCAAAAACCCATCTGTCCTCCCAATATAAATATATTTTCTTTGGGAATAATATACAGGAAATATTACTAAACAGTTTTTTCCTAATTTTAATTAGCAGGAAATAGATTTCATTGCCAAAGTTCAGGTTCCTTGCACAGAAATAGAAACAAGTCTCAGCAAAACCATAAATCTGACATATGGTTCAAATAAAGACATCATACAATTTATGAAGTATCGTGGTAGGTATTATAAATATCCCTCCCTGATAAATTGCATTTGTGCTAGCTTCCAATTCTAAGAAAAACCAAGATAAGTATCAGGTTAAGGAAAAGAGGTGAAACACAACAGGTAGAAATGGGGAAATAAAGGTTTGTATTGGGGCACTGATGAAATTATCTATTTTGCCCTAGAGTGATGTAGCAGAAGAATAAATAGTTTACCTGGTAACCAGTATATTTGAATGGTCAGTTTTGCATTTACAACTATGGATTTTCTAAGTGCCATTACAATTGGGAACAGGAGAGATTACATGCGTTACAATGCCATTTGTTACCTCACAGGAACACCTTTCTCTCTTTTCCCCAAAGTTCAAATTTCAAAATATTTCAAAATATTTATTACAGTCAAAAAGACCAGTACATTTCCCTATATTAAATAAAAAATAACTTAAACCTTAACCCAACTAGAGCACAGAAAGTTCTAGATGATGCAGAACCCTAATAGTTAAAAAAGAATTAAGGAGAAAATGGAAGGTATGTCCTCAACATATACTAGGCAGGTAACCTTTCCTCCTATAAACCTCCTCAGCAGCAGAAACTGAACATCACATATAAAAGTTGCGCACCTATGCAGAGCCCCATTAGAACCTATCTGTATAATGTTCAAGAAGTGAGATGAAGAAATAGCAGTCTTATACCTCAGTGTTTCTCAATCTTGGCAATTTGAAAACATGTGGCCTCCATCTCCCAGAATTCTGGGAGTTGGTCCACACATATACAGTAGGTTCTACAGCAGGGGTTCCCAACCCTCGGCCTGCGGCCCACTACCGAGCTGTGACCTATTTGGAATTGGGCTGCATGAGCGGGTGGCCGGAGCGTGCATGCGCAGCTCAACTTGTGCTCACGGCATGCCGGTGGGCACTTGCATGGGTATGTGCCAGCCCACAGCTTGCGCAAGGGCTGCGTGAGTGCACAGGGCTGTATGCTTGTGCTGGCCCACCACTCGCACAAGGGCTACATACATGCACACTCATGCGGTCCAGTTCCCCTCTCCTCCCCCCAGCCGGCCCGCCAAGCTGCAAACATTGAGGACTGCTATTCTACATTACACATATAGGTTCTAATGGGGTTCTGCACAGTGGAACTTTTATATGTGATGTTCAGTGTCTGCACCTGAGGAGGTTTTTAGGAGGAAAGGTTACTTGCCCGATGCATGTTGAGGACATATCTGGCTGGGGAATTCTGGGAGTTGAAGTCCGCACTTCTTCACACTGCCAAGGTTGAGAAATACTGTTGTACGTGATTTGTCCTATCCACATCTTTTTAAATTCTCTTGTGTATTTGTTGTGATTCTTACTAGATGAGTATCTTACCTTTGGATTTCCTCGGACACTGCAGTTCAAAGTTGCATTATAACCAGATATGGCATATGTATTAACTAAAGGCTGAGTAAACATTGGTGGTTCAGTGAAATTGAAGTCCTCATAAACTGGATTTTTGTACACTTTACCTGCAAAAGAGAAGTTCAAGAATTGCTAAGAGGCAGAATTTTGTAACATGTTCACTTCCCCAATTGCTACCTACATAAGAACAAAGTTTATCAGTAAATCATGGAACTGTGTAATACTTCAGATCTGGCTTGTGAAAGCACTGACATGCAAATGTAGTGTGTGTTTCTAATTCTTAAAAGCAGCAACTTTATTTCCTGGGTCATGAAGCTAACCTCTGCAGCTGACGTATAATCCTGGGAAGAGATACTGCATAGTACATATTGTTCAGGTGTCTGCAACCTACTTTATAAACTATCCACAATAAAAGATACATCATCAAATATTTCTTCCTTCAAGAGCTCTAGAATATGAGTTCCAACTTTTTTTCATCACATTTATAGATGACACTAAATATAAAGAAATTGAACATAGACCTTTGAAAATTCTATGTTTTGTGGACTCATAATCTAACCGCCTATAATTTATACAGATTTTCTTTTCTTTTTTTAAACTTCTTCATCTTTCTTGCCCATTGATTTTGTTGGACGGGATTAAAAAGGAAGAAGTATGTCATCTAGAACCTCAAAGAATATAAATGAGATTAGAGGGAGGAAATGTTTTTGATTGGTTTGACATTCTGATTGGCTAGTAGCTGTTTTCCACCATTGCATCCTTCACCTGATGGATTGCAGATTATCTTTCAAGAAAAGGATGAAAATGTACTATTGCTGCCTGAAATGTGAACTAACCACATCTCTTCTCCCTCCAAGATAGCAAAACACCATGTTTAATGTATACTGGTGTTCTGAATGGAAGCAAGGCTGAAAATTTCTCTTGTACAGGCAGCATGAATTAAATGTCCATAAGATCCTTAAATCTTCCTTAAAATAGAGTGGTAGGGCACTTAAATAGTTTTGGATAAAGTGCTGTTATTGGAAAAATTTAAGTCACTTTCCTGACCATGTTTCTCTATTCAAAAAGAGGTCAGTGGTCACAAATGATTTTTGCTTGATATTGATAATTATGGTACATTCAATTCTACTAAGAACCTACAGGACAATGTTATGAAAAATCCACATGGGATACCTTGCTTCCAATCAGTATTTTTGCAAATTAGATATAATACCTATACTTTTTAGCAGATGGGATGCATGAAAAAAAAAATCCAGATGAAGATGTGTTTATGTTACAGGTCAAACAAGAACAGTCTCTCCATTATTTTATCCTTTCCCTCCAAACTGTACCATTTTTTAAAAAAAAAGAATAAAGTATTTCAATGTTTACTATTAACATGATTGGCTATGCTACATAATGGTGTGGTTGCTAAAACTATGGCAGCTTAATATAATTAATAGATTAATATATATATAGCCTCCCATATCCCTTTTAGCTGATTTCCATTGTCATATTTGTGTCAGATAGTTCAGGAATTTCAGAGTTTTAGCTAACCATCCTTAGCAATCACAGCACTTTCTGTTGTTCTTGTGGCATCCTCACTGAGGCCACACATATTTTCAGAGAAAATGCGGAAGAAATACTCATTTCCGATTACAAGTTCAGTAATAGTAGCAGCGGTCCGGTGATAATGTTCAATGACGGTGTACCATTCCTGAAAGATAGAACAAATTAACCTGAGCTTGTAACGCCATAAGAGTTATGCACTCAGAGATACCGTAGTCTGGCTGAGACATCAATTCTAGAAGTATCTATCTGTATTATGCTGCAGCCTGAAGAATGACTTTAATTTTATAAGCATCCCCCCCCCATTGAAAGACAATTGAGATATGCAATATTAAATAAAGAAGTTTATCTGTACATTTAGATTCAAACATATGGAATAGTAATATAGAGTGGCGTATTGCAGGCTAACTCTGCCCATAGCCCGGAGTTCTATTCTGATGGGGCTGAAGGTTGACTCAGCCTTCCATCCTTCTGAGGCTGGTAAAAGGATGACTCAGATTGTTGGGTGCGATATGAAAATAAAGCTTCAATATTATAAACCACCCAGAGAGTGCTGTAAAGCTCTATGGGGCGGTATATAAGCCTAAATGCTATTGCTATTGCTGTAGATGAAAAGATAAATATTATTATTATTATTCCATGCAGATATAGATCAGTGGTGAAATCCATTTTTTTTTACTACCGGTTCTGTGGGCGTGGCTTGGTGGGCGTGGTGTGGCTTGGTGGGCGTGGCAGGGGAAGGATATTGCAAAATCTCCAATCCCACCCCACTCCTGGGGAAGGATATTGCAAAATCTCCATTCCCACCCCACTCTGGGGCCAGCCAGAGGTGGTATTTGCCGGTTCTCCGAACTACTCAAAATTTCCGCTACCGGTTCTCCAAACTACTCAAAATTTCTGCTACCGGTTCTCCAGAACCTGTTAGAACCTGCTGGATTTCACCCCTGATATAGATATTATATTGAGAGAAATATTTTCTGAATGGCTTGAAACAGTAAAGCACAACAAAGGATAAAACTGGCAGAAAAAAAATCATAGTCTGGGGCACTAAATCTTAATTTGGTATAGGGAAAAAAACCCTGAAGTAGATAATAGATGGGTCTCCCTACAGAAAGACTTCCAGAAATGGATTTCTGCTAACTGCATGAAGCATATATCAAATATTCTTAATTAAACTTTTATAGTCTCCTCAATTTGTTGGCTTTGGTGCCTTCAAATCAGTCTTGACTCCTGGCAACTTCCTGCACAGGTCTCGGCAGTATTTTTGGCAAGATTTCAGAAGTGGTTTGCCATGGTCTCCCTCCATGGTCTCCCTCCAAGAGCTGAGAGAGAACTACTGGCCCAGTTTCCCAATTGGGTTCATGCTTAGATGAAGTACTAGAACTCACAGCTTCCTGGTTTCTAGCCTGGTGCTTTAATCTGTACAATACACAGGCACCAGGGGTGGGTTCTAACTTACCTCGCTGCCGGTTTGCTTCCTCCCGCGCCGCATGGCCGCACCACATGGGCGCGCGCGCATGTGCAGTGCAAAAATTTTTAACCCCCCCCCCCAAAAAAGCCAAAAACAAGATGGTGACACATGCGCAGTGCCGGAAACTCGGCTTTTGCACATGCGCAGAAGAAAAAAAACCTGGGAATTTTTTTTTTTAAAAAAGATGGCGGCATCCACAGACTGGCACTGACCGAACCGGATCTGTGATGTCATCATGATGTCACCAGCGGGTCACTACCAGTTTGGGTGAACCGGTCCAAACCAGGAGGAACCTACCTCTGACAGGCACTCTCTCTTCAATTTGATATGTGTTACTTTTTTTAACTTGTTTATTTTTGTTTCCTTTTCCCTCTATTTTGGTTTGTCTTTGATTCTGTTTCTCAAGATCTAATGATGTGAAAGGAAATCTTTTGTCCTGCTAGCCATTCAGTTGGACAAGTTATGAATTACCTCAGTTTGTGACAGAAGTGCCTAAAGTGTGCAGCAAAGGGATATCTCTCAGCTGGCCTTTTTGATGAGTGCTATGAAATTCCCTCTTATCTGCACTGGAATGGTCTATCCTGGAGGATTCTCAATGCCACCAAAGATGCTTCAGGCTGATCACACACCCCCTCCCCCCCCCGCTCTGTGCCACCCAGGCTATTTCATGCTCTCCTATGAGGCAGGAATGAGGTCCCTGCAGCCTGCTCTAGGGCTACCCAACCCAAAAGTTCTCTTGGCCTTTTGGGTTGGCAAAAAGACAGGCTTTTCTCAGCCTTCCCCAGTCATGTGAGCTCTGAGGGGAAAATGTTAAGAGGGGCTCTGAACTACTTCAAAGGAAATAACATGGAAACCTCACTCCTGCCTTAAAAGCAAAGGAATAATTGTGAAGCACCTTTAAGTGGTGCTTTGTTTACAGCTTCATCAAAGCAAAACACCCCTTCAAAAATCCCTAATAAATAATTTTATTTTTTTACTTTATTTTCAGCTATTTTCAATCCAGCCACTAACTAACTTAGAAGTTTTATATGACCTCCTTTATCACTGCGTCTCTGGGCAGCTAACAAGAATTTATAAGAATAGCAATAACACCTATAAGTAAATTACTATACTCACAGCCAATATAATGCAATAGCCTAAAGTCTGACTCAACCCCCCACCCCCAGAACATGCAAATTATTATATATAAAGAAGATACACAGAAACAAATATGGTAGCTTTAACAGTGAGGCTGTAGTGAATCATTTGAACGTAACAATACCAGGAACAAAGACAACCTGCCAAAGATACTTGTCATGTTCACACAAGGTCTTTTATAACAGTGTCAGTTTAAGACACATTTAAATTCAACTCCTACCCTCAAAACGACGCTATAGAACACTGCACACCAGAACAACTAGACACAAGAACAGTTTTTTCCCGAACGCCATCACTCTGCTAAACAAATAATTCCCTCACCACTGTCAAACTATTCACCAAGGCTGCATTACTATTACTATTAGTCTTCTCATCATTCCTATCACCCATCTCCTCCCACTTATGACTGTATGACTATAACTTGTTGCTTGTATCCTTATGATTTATATTAATATTGATTGTTTCCTGATTGCTTATTTGTACCCTATGACAATCATTAAGTGTTGTACCTCATGATTCTTGACGAATGTATCTTGTCTTTTTATGTACACTGAGAGCATATGTACCAAAGACAAATTCCTTGTGTGTCCAATCACACTTGGCCAATAAAGAATTCTATTCTATTCTAATCTAAATGGCAGATGTTCCAGTTTTCAAAAGTCATTTAGATTCACAAATAATAGCAGTGTTTCGAGGCAGCCTTCTATGTGAGGACCAGGCGACTTATCCTGAGATTCGCCATGTTGGAAAGTCTACCTACCATACTCTTTTTGTCTGCTTTTTGAATTGTGTAACCAGTAATGTTGGCATTGCCATCATCTTTTGGTGGTGTCCATTCTAAAGCAACATTTTCTCCCCAGACATCTGCAATTTTTACTGCTTGGGGTGGACCTGGACGATCTGCAGCAGTAAAGAGGAAATATTAACAGTAAAGGTAAAAGTCATTTTTCCAGCTTGTCTCAGTTTGGCAGGTTTTAATGTTCTTTTAAAGAGTGTACCAAGTTTATAATTTTTAGGTGGCCAAAAGTTCTGTAAGGTGGCATTTCTTGCTCCTGATTCCTTCATGTGACTTCTCCCTCTATTTCTGAGTGACAGCTCAACTTTTCACACTGCTCTAAGTGCATCTGAAGACAGTTAATGTTTTCCAGCTCAAAACATTTCACTCATATTTCACTACATTTAACTCCTTCAGTCACATCCTATGCAACACGGCTTTGCTTTTTAAACTTTATTCTACTTTATCAAATGATTTTCAGCCCAGCTTGTGAAAATAGCAGCAAGATACAAAAACAATTATTTACTAATCTTTTGATGCTGGGATGGCCAAGAACTGAAGATGAGGATAGTCAAGCTATTGCTACTATGATATTGTTGGCTTCGCACTGAGATATCATAACCTGGTATATGGTTATGGTGTCCTGCCTGAGCAGGGGGTTGGACTAGAAGACCTCCAAGGTCCTTTCCAACTCTGTTATTCTGTTAACCCTTTTCCAGTGACATCTGTAACAACTCATGATGATGTCAAAAGGACATCATGTGTCATGGCATTATCACATAAATGATACCAAGACATATTGACTTTAGGGATGTTTGTAATGACGTATGTAAATTGCACCATTTGTGTGACACCTCATTATGCATGTGTCAGAATTTGTCCTTCTGTGCCCCCTGAAGATATCTTTGGCTTCTCCCTTCAGAAACTATATTTGTTACAGGCAAGACTATATTTTAACTGTTAGATTGTAGGCCTTTCATATCCAGACGAAATGTAGCTTTGGTCTTAACTCTGGTTTGTAGGGGTCATAGATAAGAAAGATATGGTAAGGATCATAATGTAGCTTATTTCAAACTCTTGAACCTATAGAAGAGGCATGGAAGACTCCAGACTATGGACTTAATCCAGGCCTCCACAATTTCTTATCCTTTTTATCCTGATCCCTATATAAAATAGCCTCCATTTATGTTATGTTAAGGCGAAAGTGTTGAAAAAAGTATTATAGCTAACAGGCCATATTTTACTCAGGTGGAATTTCAATACATACCAACTATTTGAATGTCTATTGTGGCTTTGTCCACGAGGTTATCTACTTTGACCTTCATGTCATATTTCCCAGAATGGCTCCTCTCTGCTTTTCGGATGAAGATGATGGAATCATTTTCACTGTTGCGGATATTAATTTGGTTCTTGTCTACATGGGTACCATTTTTCTTCCAAGATACTTTTGGTCTTGGCCTTCCCTATGGAAGAAGAAAAAAAAAAACACCAGACATGTATCCGTTGAGATATACTCCTTGATTATTATTTCCTTTTAAAGATATTCTTTAAATATGTTTGAATAGCAGAAAACTGCAAATTAAAATCAGTGAGCTGCTGATTGAATTAAGCAGATGGAATATGTTTAGTTATCAGCCTTTTCTAAACTGGCTCCCTTCAGTTTGTGTCACTGTTATAGTGTTTCTCAACCTTGGCAACTTTAAGTTGTGTGGACTTCAGAGGTGGGTTGCTACCGGTAGAGACCCGCTGGTGACGTCACGATGATGTCACTGATCCGGTTCGGTGGGTGCCGGTCCATGGGCGCCGCCATCTTTTTTTTGAATTTTTTATTTTATTTTATTTTTAAAAAAAATTAATTTATTTTTTCTTCTGCGCATGCGCAGAAGCCGAGTTTCTGTCACTGTGCATGCATCACCATCTTGTTTTCGGCTTTTAATTTTTTTTAATTTATTTATTTTTTATTGCGCATGCGCACACGTGTGCAAAGCGTGTGCTTTGCGCACTCCTGAGGCACGGCTACGCGGCACGGGAGGAAGCAAACCGGCAGCGAGGTAAGTTAGAACCCACCCCTGGTGGACTTCAATATCCAGAATTTTCCAGCCAGCACAGCTGGAGGGTCCAGGAAGAGGGCCTTCCCTGCCATTTCTTCTGCCCTGTGGAATATCCTCTCCCAGGAGGCGAGTTGGGTCCCCACTCTCTTAGCCTTTCAACAAGAATTTGTCCCAAATCTTGCATGAGGCTCCCAGAGCAGCATACAACCCTGGGAGTGATTGGAGCCTTAAAGCTCCCTCCTGCCTTTTAACTTTTAACTTATTTTAATTTTGTTTCTACTTATTTTTAATTTTTACTTTTACTTACTTTTAACTTATTTTTAATTTTGTTTCTACCTGGCTCCTCCTTCTAATATACTGCATTTTTACATGATTGTCATGCTTTTAACTGTACACCACCCACTCTGAGAGTGAGATGGGCACCTAATTCCTAATTTTGGTAAATAAAAATAAAAATACATCAATGATCTTGTCAAATTTACCCTTTGGGAGACTATTAGAATTAATGTATATTTTAAAAATGGGCCTTTCTTTCATGTATAGAGTTGGAGTATTCTATGACATGGAGTGAGAATTCAAGGCATTTAAAGTTACTCTGATTACAGTTGAATATCTTTGTAAATGTATTGCAAATAAATCGATCAGTATTATAATTCCCATATTTTGAACACAAGGATATTTTTAAACATTTGCTGCCATTTAGCAAATATTGAAACTTCTTAGACCTTCTTCAAATGTAGAAGTTATCAGTGCAATTGTATTAGTTACACACACAGCACCTAGAATTAGATGTAGACCCATATGCATATAGACACACAAACACTCGTGCATTCCTTACGTGGAAAGGAATAACAAGATTCACAGCTTCTCCAACCCTTCGAATATAAGTTTGCTTTAAGTGTCTCGGCAGACGAATCTTCGGAGGTTCTTAATTTAAAGAAAGGAATTTGTTTCTTAATTCATAAGATAAAAATGTGGCAATTGAAGGCCAAATATGGCTTTTTCAGGCTCGTGCCTCGGCATGCATAATTTCCAATGAGACAAACTGAGACAGGAAGATCATTTTATTACAATTTATCAGAATATTCAGACAAAAGGGATTCCTCTCATTAAAAGAGGGAACCCCGATCTTTAGCTTACATCCCCTTTTATAGTTAACATAACAAAGAAATCTGAAAGAAGAAAGTTGATTGGACAGGATAATAGCATACATGTTTATTAAAATGAGGTCTGACGTCTGAAGGGGCATAAATTGCAGGGGTGAAATCCAGCAGGTTCTGACAGTTTCTGGAGAACCGGTAGCGGAAATTTTGAGTAGTTCGGAGAACCGGCAAATACCACCTCTGGCTGGCCCCAGAGTGGGGTGGAAATGGAGATTTTGCAATATCCTTCCCCCAGGAGTGGGGAGGGAATGGGGATTTTGCAGTATCCTTCCCCTGCCACGCCCACCAAGCCACGCCACGCCCACCACGCCACGCCCACAGAACCAGTAGTAAAAAAAAATTGGATTTCACCACTGATAAATTGTAAGGAGAAAGGTTGTTTAGAGCTCACAAAAGAGATAAGCCAGACTCCAATTTGTACTAACAAACTTTTTTTTACCTGAAGCTAGTCTCCAGCTTGTTTATCAGTTTAGGAATGTTAAAAGCTAATAAACCTGAACATCATTTTTAAAAAAGAGAAAATAAATCATATTAAAATATAAATTAACTACGTTAGTTAACAAATTACAAAACCCATGTCATTGGTCCCTCACTATGTATAGATTTCCCCCCCCCCATTGGAAATCAAAGCAATGGGCAAAAATGACACCGCTATTAGGCAAGGAAAAATAACTTTTATCAATGCTTATATGAGTTACAAATAAATGATGAGCCTCACCTATAACTTCTTTAACTAAAATAGGTTGTGGATGCAGCCGGGGATCACTGGGGCCTGCAGCATTTACTGCTTTTACTCGGACAAAGATTTTTGATCCAGTTGGAAGATCAGTGATGGTGAATTTTGTTTTATCTGTTAGATCTTTATTGGCCACAATCCATTCTTCCGCTAAAGTGGAATAAAAACAGAAAGACAAAGAGAAAGAAAAACATTCAGAATTACATGGAAAGACAGATGAAATATGGTTCATTTTTTTAAAAAATTGCTTTTAAAGTATATACTGGATATATCATGGAATTTTGCACTTTTGTGGTCAGGTCATTAGCTCCTATTATGGTGCAACTAGAAGAAATGAACGTTACTAGCCTCCAAAGAAGAATCAATAGACAGAGACAGACAAGCACAGACAGACAGACGGTCAAGAAATAATTATAATCCTGAAGGCCAGGCCATCAATATTATTGTACTGTCTTTTTAAGACAAATGTTAATATGCAAGCAACATAATAATTGTCAGTTGGAAAAACGCATTTCCACATGGAATCTATCCCAATTCTGGATCTTAATGATTTCCTGATTTATTTATTTTTTTTAAAAATGGTTTCCATATCAATATATTTGCACTCTGTATCGTACTTTGTTATATTCACAAAGAAAGCTTTGCTGAATGGTCAGCAATCCCCCCCCCCTTTTGAGAGCATTTTCTTTCAACGAAATGCCAAAGTTCCAAAATATCCTGCAAATCTTTGAGTACTCTGAGCAAGCAGAGTAATCTAATTTAATCCTAGTATAAATATGTTGTGTGTTAATGTAACCCCTGCAGAAAATGCTCCAGTATGTATCTGGGGAACTTCCAGCAAGCAAATATTCCTCAATTTTCAAATGTTGTTTTACTGTTATCAGCAGTATTAAGTTTAGAAGACTGCATGAAAACTGAATTAATTTATCTGGACATTGCATAAACAGCTTATTTTTATGTGATGCAAACTGTGATTTTATTATAACTTTATTAAAAAATTTAAATGAAATATAAAAGCTAACAGAAACTAATATTTAGAACAAAGAAAGAAAAAATAAAGTCTAAAGAAGAAACTTCCTATTTTCTTTTTAGCAAATATAAGTGTAAATCTCTTATTCTATCATTACAACATGATTTTTATTTTTCTCTGTAATCAATTTTTTTATTATCATCAAAACCATGGCTTTTATTGGAATACAGACAACCAATTTTACTGACACGGACAACAGAAATATACAGTAAAGGCAACATAAATCTCTTATACAGACAAAAACACTTTCGAAGGCCTCAACTAGCAATGTTATTAAAAAAGTTCTTTTGATACCAAAAGTACATTTTATGGTAAAATAAAAAAGAAGTAGCATTCAATGCTGTTTAAATAATATCTTCTTGCAGAAAAAAGACTCATGCTATAAAAAGACCTTTTGTGCTTTAGTACCTGGGCCATTGGATCCGAACTTCTAAACCAGGGTTTCTCAACCTTAGCCTCTGATAACGGGTAGCCCTTCCACTTGATTAAGTATTGGAGTTGTCTCCTGTGCCACCTCGAGTCGAAGATTCGCTGCACCTCATAATGAGCTTGGCCCCCTATGACCACAGGGTCTGGGGGCTCACGGGGTAGTGGCCTCAGGGTCGATCTGACCACGGGTTTTAAGAGGCTACTATGGAATACCGGGTGTATCTTCCCTAGCAGTCGGGGCAATTTTAATTGCACCGTGACTGGGTTGATGATCTTTACTATGGGGAATGGTCCCATAAACTTTGGCCCCAGTTTCTTGCTGGGGAGTTTTAACCTCAAGTATTTTGTGGAGAGGTAGACCTTCTCCCCCAACTGGAATGGTCATTGCGGGGTTCGGTATTTGTCTGCCTGTTTCTTATAGGTTTGTGCCGCTTTAGCTAGCACTTTCTTGACATTCTCCCAGGTTGCTTTCAGCGTTGACATCCAGTCGGTCAAGCTGACTGAGGAAGGGGGATCCCTTGGATATTCAGGCATTGGGATGAAGTCCATGCTGCTCGCTACTTTGAACGGAGTTAGTCCCGTGCTACTGTGAACAGCATTATTGTACGCGACCTCAGCGAAAGGCAGGAGGTCCGCCCAATTGGACCTCAATTTTTAAGAATTTGCCAGCCAGTTTCTGGAAAAGTTCTGTCCACGTTCAAATTCTATTTCATCCAATCTTTCTTACTTTTCATTTTCCACTTACAAAATAATAATAGCAACCTTGGGGAGGACTCAATAGGTGGATAAAAATTCCAGATCCAGTCTAAATATCTGGCTGACTGTGTGACCAATCATAATAATGATGCATCTCATAGAGATACTATAAAGGTATGAGCTGAAAACCAGTTATATGTATTCAAGTAGAAATTCAGCTCCTTGTTCATTTCCCGGTTTTCCAAATTACATTGATTTTATTGGAATCTTCCTGCCTATCCATCTATCTCTATTGCTCTTTCAGTAAGAATATTTAAATATCTTGCATACATTACCCTCTGGATTATGGCTTGCTTACAGAAAGTCAGCATTACATACTTCTGTTGGTAAACCTTATTTGGATTCATTTTTATTATTAATTCAGAGACATCCATTTTCAGACAAGCATAACATAGTTAGTTAGTACTCTCTATTAGTAAGTACCCAGACACACGTACTGCACCTTGAAGAGGAGCTTGTGATGATCACAGAGTTGATAAGACAGTAAAACCAAGTATGCGTTTATGTGAGGCACCAGCAACTCCTTTAGGATAAAACATTGTTTGCATTTCCCCCCCCCCCCAGTGTTTCAGCTCCAACCACTGATCAAAGGAAAATGGTACAATGAAAAGAGGCGAGAAAGAAGGGAAGAAAAAGCTTGATGCTGAACACTCACAGGGTTTGGGTGTCTTCTCTTCCGTCTGCCCTGGACCCCCGGCTGTGTCCTCACTAATATTTTGCTCTGAACCAGAGTCAGAGGAACCTAAATGATTTGGAAAGCACAGATGGGGATTTACGGTCATAGGCAAAAGTGCCGTTTGGACTGGTATAGCTGAGCATCCATAGAATCAGAATCAGAAATCAAGACAGTTGAGAAATGTGGGGGGGGGAGGGGGAAGAGATAGGCAAGAGGCATCCATTCAGAAAAAGAGATTTAAGAGGAAGAGAAAATTAAAGCATACTCCAGGATAAGCAAGAGGAAACTGAAAGAAGAAGAAGAAGAAGAAAGATATACATGGAGGGATATATATAGGTTTAAGATGGTTGGCAAGACTACTGGCATGGCTATCGTTGAAATCCATTGGTTATCAGAAACTCAGGGTCTGCCAATACTTCTTGCTGGATAGTTGGCATCTGCAGCTCTCTGCCTTTTCCATCCTGTACCTTGCACTGAATGTATGGAGGATAGGTGTGCCTTGAACCTTCATATGCAGGATGTGGACAATTAGCTCTGAGGCATGTCATGAATCTGTCAGCCACAGAATTGGTATAGTGATCTCAACAGAATCCATGCTTCTGTTAGTGATTCCTTGAAGCAGATAAGAAAACAATATTTTACCATATAATAATTTTTGGATCAAATCAGATGATTGTGTGCCAGTTTTTCCACCGAGTGATAGGTTTAGAGGAAGTATCATATAGATAAATTTAAAAAATAAATGCAAGACAAATATGGGGATCTCTTTATGATAATGTTTTTCACTAGCTGAAGAACACTTCTGAGTAACATCTAGAGGTAGATTATTTACAAAAATAAGTTTATTTTTACTTCATCTATTTTTCATTGTTGATAATCTGTGACAAAACAGGAGAAAGGGGTAAGTTTGCTCCTTTATTTTCAGTTCCTAAAAACTTTTCATTCCATTCTTGTGATGTAAATACTGTTGTTTGATCCTTTGAAGCTATTTACATAGGTCTATTTAGAATATAGTACTGTTTCCGATGAAAGAGTATGTTTTATTAACTTTTAAACAATCATGATGTTTGTCTATTTTTCTAAGGTTGGTTTTGTATATTTGAAAAGATTTTTTTTAAAAAATAAACTTTGCCTTTGATTAAAGTGGTTCTACCAATACCCGATTTGAGGGGAACAGGCAAGCAAGAGAGAAAAGCAGAGAAAAGAGAGATTGGTTGATAGAATAAATAAGTATAAGCAAGAAAAGGTAGAACTGAAGAAATGGAGTTGAAAGATTGACAGTTAAAGAAAAAGATTGCTGAAGATCCAAGTAAGAGATTAAGTTTTATAGAGACATTAGTGGAAAGAAAAGTTCTGCAGGAAAAAAAGATGAAGAATACAGAAATCCAGATACTAAAAAAGACAAACAAAAGAAACAATGCATAACAAGAGATATAGCAAAGTAAACAAAAAGTATTATTTAACCCTTTAGATTGTTCTGTTCTAAAACATTACAATATATACATGAGTAACATTATTTTTGTGTCTGTGTATTTGCATGCATACATATACACAGACAGTATATATGTAGCATGTATAATTTATATCCAGATATGCAAAGATAAATAGAATATACAGGCTGTATACCACATTTGTTTGTAAAATATATCATTATTGTATTTTATCCAAGGTAGGTCATGTCAAAATGGCAGATAAAATCTACATTTGAGATATGTCCTCAGTGTTCAAGCTCTTTTGTTTCTTGATGGAGCTTAGTAAAATATTACTTACTTGCTTTTTTAAAATGTAATTTCTATTTTTGAAAATCAATTCCATATGAGTATGGCTAGCAATATGGGAAGAAATTTAAACTCCAGTAGGAGAGAAATCTTTTGCCTAGCCAATGAACCTAAATGATACTTTCTCTTTTTCAAGGCCAGATCTGGAAAAAACCATTTCTGCTTAGCTATAATAATTAGCAAAACAACACTTCTTATTTTTATAGCATAAAATATTTTACATCTCTGCTCTAAAGCAGACACATTCCAAATAAGTGGCTTAAAATTGCCTGAAATACTTTGTTCAGCAGACTCATGTTGACAGGAAAAAAAAAAAAAGACAGAGATCAAAGCTGCTTACTTTTAAATACTTGCTAGGAAGAAATGATAAATCATTTGTTAAGGAGAACAAAATATAAATTAAAAGCTATTAGCTATGTTCCAGCTGTGTTCTCCATTTTTCTGCAGTTTGCTGTGTATTCTAGTTTGGGAAAATTTCCCAAACCATCTGCTAAATTTTTAGGAATCAGGAATTATATATGCTAATGACCCTCATAAATCAGTTAACATTAGATTTATGGAGCCTGAGATTTCTGAATTATTATTGAGCTGTTCCATAAAAGTAGAAGCAACAGAAGCAGCAGCAGCAGCAATAATAATAATAATAATAATCATCATCATCATCATCATCATCATCATCATCATCATCATCAAATACAACATGTTTGTATTCCATTCCATTCCTGCCCTATTCCTTAACATTTCTAGCTGATTATTGATCTTTACTTCAGATCAATATCTTTTCTACTTAGACTAAGAGTTTGGAAGACATTTGAGAACAATTTGGAAGTTACAATCTGGTCAGTAGGTTGACATTTATAAAAATCCAACATGGTTGTCTTTAGTATAATCAGTGGCACAAATCATCCATAGCCAGATGTTTTCACTGATTCAACAGCTGAGAAGCTGTATAGAACAGAACAATACATAGCTTGCTAGTTACTTAAGAACTTCTTCTGTGGTGAATTCAACACAAATTTTGAAAGGGTTTTTTAAGTTTACTTTGGAGAATCTTTATATTTTACATACATTGACTTATAAAACCAAAGCTGTTGTTGAATAGAAAAAAATGGGTATATTTTATCTTTTGCATGAAATATGATTGGGACTTACTTCCTTCAAAGCAATACTCTATAACATAACCATCTAAACCTGCAGCTCCAATTTGATCTGGTGGTCGCCACTTCATGGTAACTGTAGTATCAGTGACAGAGTCAACTGCCAGACAGGTAGGAGGACTTGTGACAGCTAAAAGCAACAAAAGAGAGTATTGACATTAGCCTAACAGATTTAACAGATTAACAGAGTTGGAAGGGACCTTGTAGATCATCTAGTCCAACACCCTACCCAAGCAGGAGACGCTACACCATTTGTGACAAATGGCAGTCCAATCTCTTCTTGAAAGCCTCCAGTGATGAAGCTCCCACAACGTCCGAAGGTAAGCTGTTCCATTGGTTGATTGTTCTCACTGTCAGAAAATTTCTCCTTATTTCTAGGTTGAATCTCTCCTTGATCAGTTTCCATCCATTATTCCTTGTCTGTCTGTACTTTTTCTAGAGTCTCAACATCTTTTTTATACTGCGGTGACCAAAACTGGATGCAATACTCCAGGTGCGGTCTAAATAAGGCTTTATAGAGTAGTATTAGTATCTCACTTGATCTAGATTGTATCCCTCTGTTAATGCAATTTAGGATTGTATTGGCGTTTTTGGCTGCCGCTGCACACTGCTGGCTCATATTTAGCTGGTTGTCCACTAAGACTCCAAGATCCCTCTCGCAGTTACTGCTATTAAGCCTGGTTTCACCCAGTTTATATGTGTACTTTTGGTTCTTCTTGCCTAAGTGTAAGTTTTTACTTTTCTTAACAAAATTTTTACTTAACAAAATATACATAATCTCTTGTAGGTCACTAAACAATTTTCATGCTCATTATATTAGTTAACAAAGAATCTTATAGCACCTTAAAAATTAACAAGCACGTGAAAGACTTTCAGTGTCGCATTTCTAATCTAAATAAATTTTGCATTAGGAAAATACAGATGATAATACCAGCTCATTATCTGTACACTTCTCTTGTTTTCATTAGAATAGGTGATGTTTAGAACCATTGAGCTCATCTTCTGTAGTCGCTAACATAAACAATGGAAAAATCTGATTTTTCAAAAGAAATATCATCTTAAAATAATCAAAACACAGATAAGAGGAATGAAACAGCAGTGTGAATGGAATAAGGCTTAGAATGGGGATGACTGTTAAAATAAAGATGAGGAATATGGACAAAAGTTAGCACAGGAACAACTATTAACCTTAGAAATGGTAAATCGGGTACCATTGAGAAGGATGCAGGAGTCTAGACCACTGTTTTTAAACCATGGTGACTTTAAGATGCGTGGACTTCAAGTCCAACAATTTGCTCTCAGCCAGCAATTCTGGGAAATGAAGTCCATGCACCTTCAAGTTTCTGAGATTGAGAAACAGCGAACATATGATCCTACACAGATCTGTAATACCTTCTGATGAAAAATATGTGTTAATTAAAAAAAAGAATAATGAAGCTGCAGCCAATATTTATTTATTTATTTATTTATTTATTAAATTTGTATGCCGCCCAACTCCCAAGGGACTCTGGGCGGCTGATGATATTGAATCATCAGTAATAATTATGTTTAACATTGGTCAGCTTTATTGATAAAGGGATTTCTTTCTGATGGCATTCCAGTATGTCAGACCAGACCAAAACAAAACACAGCATCATGACTGCAACATCAAGTGAGAAAGATTAATTTGTTTTCCTGCTTCCTATTTCTAAAGAACTCTGAAGTCTTCTCGGAAACTGAATTAAATCAACTATCTTTCTTCCTGGATTTTATGTGAATGAATATCTCCTGTATTTTTAATTAATTTCCAGGGTGCTACAGTACTGTATTGCAATAAAACCATTTAATAAAAGTTATGCATAATTAAATACATAGATATGATTTACTTACCTAGAGGTACAAAAGGTTTTGATGGCATGCTTGGTTTGGAAGTCCCAATGACATTGACTGCGAACACCCGCACCTCATAGGCAACTCCCTCAATCATCTTTTTGGGCTCAAAAGTTGTTTCTTTAATAAGATCAAAATTTAATCTCATCCATCTGGAGCTTTGCTTCTTTTTCCTTTCAATATAGTATCCTAAATAAATATATGCATAACTATTAGTTGAGGCAGGGGTGAAATCCAGTAGGTTCTGACAGGTTCTAGAGAACCAGTAGCGGAAATTTTGAGTAGTTCGGAGAACCGGCAAATACCACCTCTGGCTGGCCCCAGAGTGGGGTGGGAATGGAGATTTTGCAATATCCTTCCCCCAGGAGTGGGGAGGGAATGGGGATTTTGCAGTATCCTTCCCCTGGAGTGGGGAGGGAATGGGGATTTTGCAGTATCCTTCCCCTGCCACGGCCACCAAGCCACGGCCACCAAGCCACACCATGCCCACCAAGCCACGCCCACAGAACCTGTAGTAAAAAAATTGGATTTCACCACTGAGTTGAGGGCTCAGAATTTCTAAAAAGAGCAAATGCAATTGTTATGGACAGGACCTATTTCAGGATCTAATCAGGGTCCATCACCGGGACCAGAAGTTTAGTCTTCTGAGTTTTCAGAAGACCTATTTCACTTGGTCACCTCCATGCCATCTAAATAATAATAATATAACTTACACATTTCCTTGAGCAAAAAATCTCAGTTGAAACCCTTCTGCTTATGAATAGTGTTCATTTCAAAGAGCCACCAAATAATTCTACAAAATCATTAAAATACCAGTTTCAATGAATGGTCTACACACCTAACAGAGGAGATCCGCCATCATAGGCTGGAGGGTCCCAGGTCATAATACACCAGTCTTCTCCTATCTCAATTACATTGGGTGCCTCTGGGGGATCAGGAATATCTGTTGCAATTAGAAGTTTTAAGTTGTTAGAGTTTTACTGGAAAAGCAAATATTTTTGTTCATCTCAGACAAAATTACTTATAGCTATATTGGAGCAAATATCCAAACTTACTTTAAAAAAATCCAAAGTCACTTACATTATGGAATTTAAATTAACCACAAATAAGCTAAATCCCATTGATTTCAATAGATTGGCTCGAAGACATATTTACTTGGGATTTCACATCAGGTTTTCATTAAACAGATGACGTTTAACGAAATGTTACAAATGTTATAATCTAAATCAGCGTTTCTCAACTCAGCACCTTAAAAATGTATGGATTTCAACTCCCAGAATTCCTCAGCCAGAAATTCTGGGAGTTGAAGTCCACAAAACTTAAAGTTGCTGAAGTTTCCAGGCTGAAATCTCTACTGAATTAGAAAGAAATTCATTTCTTTCTATTTCACTTCGAGTCCTATTTTAACTCAGAGCTATTGAAAAGCTAAAGCAACAGCCTTTAAAATGATTGAAAATATACTCTGTTGCAGAATTCTAAGTCAGTAGGTCAATTTTCATGCTGGTTGGGAATTATAGGAGTTTAACAGATTTAACAGATTAACAAGAGTTGGAAGGGACCTTGTAGGTTATCCAGTCCAACCCCCCGCCCTACACCATTTCTGACAAATGGCAGTCCAATCTCTTCTTGAAAGCCTCCAGTGATGAAGCTCCCACAACGTCCGAAGGTAAGCTGTTCCATTGGTTGATTGTTCTCACTGTCAGAAAATTTCTCCTTATTTCTAGGTTGAATCTCTTCTTGATCAATTTGCATCCATTATTCCTTGTCTGGCCTTGGGAAATAGCTTGACCCCTTCCTCTCTGTGGCAGCCCCTCAAATATTGGGAGACTGCTATCCTGTCTCCCCTGGTCCTTCTCTTCACTACACTAGCCATGCCCAGTTCCTGCGTCCGTCCAGTCCCCTAATCATCCTTGGTTGCTCTTTTCTGCACTTTTTCTGGAGTCTCGACATCTTTTTTTAGAGTGTGGTGACCAAAACTGGATACAGTATTCTAGGTGTGGTCTTACTAAGGCTTTATAGAATGGTATTAGTACCTCACTTGATCTTGATTGTATCCCTCTGTTGATGCAATTTAGGATTGCATTGGCTTTTTTGGCTGCCGCCGCACACTGCTGGCTCATATTTAACTGGTTGTCCACTAAGACTCCAAGATCCCTCTCACAGTTACTGCTATTAAGCCTGGTTTCACCCAATCTATATGTGTACTTTTGATTTTTCTTGCCTAAGTGTAAGACTTTACTTTTCTCTACATTGAATTTCATTTTGTTAGATAGTTTGAAGTCACAACACTTATGGAGGGCATCAGTTTGGAAAAGGC
The DNA here is from genome assembly GCA_003457575.1 of Thermophis baileyi. NCBI lineage: Eukaryota > Metazoa > Chordata > Lepidosauria > Squamata > Dipsadidae > Thermophis > Thermophis baileyi. The sequence goes on from QLTV01000431.1 coordinate 102,245, forward strand.
TGAAAAAGGAAGAGCAGAGATGGTATTCAGCCGGTTCGCACCGGTTCGCGCGTACCGTTGGCGGAAATTTGGCCAAGGTCGCCAACCGGTAGTGATGGCCAGCTAGTCATGTCCCCGAACCGGTTCCCTGGTCGCCTCTCGCTCGTCCCGCCTGCCATGTTCGTCTCCACCATGGTCTTTGTACACGTGCATCCCATTGCCTTGCAAGTCCAATGGGATGCGCATGCGCGAAGAACATGGCAACGACGGCACAGCAGCAGCTTTTTCTATGACCTCCAGTACTTTTCAGCAGCCTGTGGCCAGCCGCCACCTCTTTGAGAGCTGCTTTGCGGCTGCGGCAGCTGGCCGCCAGCCACCAAAAAGTACCAGAGATCGTGGAAAAAGCTTTTCGGCGTACTTTTTGGTGGCCTGCGGCCAGCCGCCGCAGCTGCAAGGCGGCTCTCAAACAGGTGGTGGCTGGCCACAGGCCGCCGAAAAGTACCGGAGGTCACGGAAAAAGCTTTTTGGCGTACTTTTCGGTTGGCCTGTGGCCAGCCGCCGCAGCTGCAAAGCGGCTCTCAAAGAGGTGGCGGCTGGGAGGCTTTTTTGCCAGCCACTTTCCAGCAGTGGCGGCTGGTTGGGGGCCGCCAAAAACTCCGGTTGGCTTGCCTTCCGGACTCTGGATCAGCCGCCGAGGAAGATAAGCAGCCCGAACAAAGAGCCGGTGGTGGGGGAGGAAGCAGAGCCAGGGCTGCTAAAAGAGGGGAAATGGGGGCGACTGGCGAAGGGAGGGCGGGGATAGATAGGTGGAAATTTCAAACATTTTCCTACCTTTTCCTGTGGGCGTGGCTCAGTCACATGCCCCCCCCCACCTAGCCACGCCCACTGAACCAGTAGCGAAAATTTTTGAAACCCACCACTGGTGCTACTTCAGTATAAAAGCCATACTTTGCATTGACTTACCAACTACTTTTATATTGATGTGGGCGGAGTCTTCTCCAGCTTCATTCTTCAGCGTTATTCTGTAAGCACCTGAGTCATCTTTTTCAGCTGAATCAATCACCAAACAACTGCTGTCTGGATAATTCTCTGCCCGTATTCTGGATGCAGAATCCATGATCCACTGTCAATCATTTTGCAAAAGGGAATAGGGTAGGGGGAGAAAAATAGTTTAAAAGGGGGGGGGATTAGAAACCACCAGAGGATTGAATTAGGATAAGTCATATGGAAATTGCACAAATGTAGCAAGGAATTTGTCAAATACTCCATGGACACATTCTTGATACCTCAGGCTTTGTGCTTACTTTAACAATGCTTTTTGTTTTTAATTTTTTTTTAAATCAGGATGACAGGCTGGCATGCCATAAAGCAAAGCACCATGCCACCAAAACATCTTTATGTTTAAAGACTAGCTGTGGCTTAACATGTGCCCTCAAGGCTTTCTTAGAACAATTAAAGGTACATGATTGCCACTTTGTCTGGATTTGGAAGCATATCTATTTATTGAGAAAGTGAAAAAAGATCACTTGAACTAATAAAGGAAAACTGGAGGGAGCAGCAATCTTACCAGTTTATCTTTTAAGAAATGGTTATTTTGCAAGAGATATTCCACTGTGCCCAAGGCCCAGATATTATTGAATTCCCCCTGGAAAAATACTTGCATCCTTAAAATTTATCTCCCTACTCTTGCATTAAGGAAGCTCTGATACTGCATGCTAATGTCTAGCAATATTTCTCACTTGTACAGGTAGTCCTTATTCAGTGACCACAATTGAACTGGCAATTCAGTCATTAAACGAAGTGGTCACTAAGTGAAACCACAACTGTGCTTATGATCCAGCTTCAGCATTATTTGGCTTTACAGACCTGTGAAGGTTATAAATGCCAGGATTGGTTGCAATATTACTTTTGCATCACGATTATAACTGTGAAGATTTGCTAAATGAGGTAGTTCCTAACCGAGGACTACCTGCGTTTTCTCATGAGTGTTTTCAAAACATTTAGGAAACAATGGTCTAGCAACTAAGAGGGATAGTAGGCAGTCTTATCTGCTGGGTAAAAAAAAACCACGAGCATGCCAGTGAGGATGGTGTGGTTGAAGCTCTGCCTATTTTTTATGCATCAGATGCGAAGCCTGGATTTTTGATCATGCCATCGCAGCGGCCATCTTGGCTTTTTTGACTATTGCCTGTGGACATCCTTCGTAGTTGACTGAAATTCACAGAAAGAATTTAAAGAATGTTGATCTATTTTTAACATTTTCCTAATTTTACTGGTTGTCCTTGACTTAATGATCCTAGTGGAGATGCCCATCATGGTTGTAAGATGGTTCACTGTGGGACTGATCTGATTTTATGATATTTTTGCAGTGATCGTTAAGTGAACCAATTGTTTGCTATGGGCCAGTTTTGCTGAAGTAAAAATGTAAAATGTGATCATGTGACCATGGGCACTGGAAACAGCTGTAAATGCAGGCTGCTTGCCAAGTACCCATCATGATTATGGAGATGGGTGTGGCCATTGGAAGTTCAGAACCGGATCATAAATACCCATTGGGCGGTCCATCGTAACTTCAGGTAACTAACCAATCAGTTGGACTACCTGTTTGTCATCTCCCAAAGATACCAATTATCCCTTCTATCCTATATCTCAGTGATAGTGAACCTTTTTTTCCTCGGGTGCCAAAAGCGCGCGTGCGTGTGCCCACACCCATAATTCAATGCCCCCCATGCGCCCCGCCCCCTGCGCATGCGCGCACGACCCACCCTGTGCTGCCCCGCCCCCTGTGCATGCACGCGTGACCCCCGTGCTGCCCCGCCCCCATGCATGCACACGCAACCCTCCCACACTCCCCTGCACATGTGCACATGACCCCCCTGCGCCCCGTTTTGGGCCTAGCAAGCCTCCCTGAAGCCTCCAGAGGCCGGAAATGGCCTGTTTCCAGACTTCCGGTAGGCCCGGTAGGCCCATTTTTCGCCCTCCCCAGGCTCCAGAGGCTTTCCTGGAGTCTGGGGAGGGTGAAAATGGCCTCCCCCGGCCCCCGGAGGCCCTCCAGAGGCCAGAAACGCCCTCCAAGAGCCTCCGTGCGAGCCCTGTACTTACTTGGCATCCAAAATGGGCTGTGTGGAGACTCCTGGGAGGGGAGGGACGGTGTGGGCGGGGGCCAGCCAAAAATCAGCTGGCCAGCATGCGCATGCGCGCTGGAGCTGAGCTAGGGCAACAGCTCGCGTGCCCGCAGATATGGCTCCGCGTGCCACCTGTGGCACGTGTGCCATAGGTTCGCCATCAAGGCTATATCTTTTCTGGATACCTGTGATATTTTATGAATGGTTCCTAATATACCTAATTATCTGATAGTAGATTGTTAGATGTGATTGCAACTCCAGCAGCTTACAACCCCTCCTGAGTTTAGTTCAGATGCATGGTACTTATTGGTAAAAAAAAGATTCTGAGTACTTTAGCAATAGCAATAGCACTTAGATTTATATACCACTTCACAGTGCTTTACAGCCCTCTCTAAGCAGTTTACAAGGACAGCATATTGCTCTCAACAATCTGGGTCCTCATTTTACCAACCTCGAAAGGATAAAAGGCTGAGTCAAACTTGAGCCAGTGAGAATCGATCTGCCAAACTCTGGCAGTTGGCAGTCAGCAGAATTAGCCTGCAGTACTGCATTCTAACCACTATGCCACCCCTTTCATGCCATTGCATATTTTATTACAACTTATTTAAAAGATTGGACTTAAGATGTATTTGTTTAAATTACAATTTTACCTTATCTCCCCTGCTCCACATAATCTTTGGTGGAGGCTCCCCAGAAACAGGGATTTCAAGACGTAGTTTCGTTCCTGCAACAACTGTTACCGTGTTATCATCACCAAGGCCATCAAGGTGAAGCTTAGGAGGATCTGCAAAACCAAGGTACTTAGGAAAACATCTCAAAATTTGAATGTGTGATAGAAGAGACATTTCCATCTCAGAATGGAGAAACATCTTCATACATACAAAGCCAGAGTTAATGTAATATGCTGAAGAAGAGTTTTGGGAGTCAAGCTAAATGCCCCTAATCTTCCTAGAGCTAGTAGCACTAGCTCAGTTATATAGTATCAAATTTAGCAGTCATCCTCTGCCCAAAACCACTTTCCCAGGGAAACTAAATTGTCAACTCAGCCCAAAAAACATTTAGAAGGCAAGCAATGATGACAGTCTCTGAGAAATGTTACCAGAGAGCAAACATAGACTCTGAGAAGTAGGAACAGTTTGATTAACCCTGTAACATTAACTCCTCAAAAAAGAAACTATGTACATGAATTACAGCTTTTTTTGGTCTTTCAACCCCCATTGTCTTTTACAGTTCTGCTCTCTTATCTCATAGTTACACCCTAACCCTAATACTGATTTCATTAGATACATGATGTGCTACAGCCATATCATGCTGCTATTTCTAATCATGTGTACACCCCAATTTGCATATAATCCTACACCTTTTTGTGTTTATCTCCAGCACTGCCAATAAACTAATTTATGCTTCGACATAAAATAATTCTGTCCTAGTCTCTAGTTCAAACATACCTCTGGAAAAATTCTCATACAATATAGAGGATAGCAGAGAAACAATTTCTACATGTACATTTTAAAACATTTAATATATTCCTTATTATTTTTAAATCAGTTCTTCCTATGTATTGTCCCAAATACTTATTAGCAAACTGATTTGTTCAGATGCAATAATAAAAAAGCATCAATATTTTTAGTTCTTTACTGTGCTATAATCAGGACTCCCATTCTATTCCATTCCATTCATTTTCTACTCCATTCCACTCCATTCCATTCCATTCCACTCCACTCCACTCCATTCATTTTCTACTCCATTCCATTCCATTCCATTCCACTTCATTCTATTCATTTTCTACTCCACTCCACCCCACCCCACCCCACTCCACTCCATCACCCCACTCCACTCCATTCCATTCCATTCCATTCATTTTCTACTCCATTCCACTCCATTCCATTCCACTCCATTCCATTCATTTTCTACACCATTCCACTCAACTCCAATCC
>QLTV01000431.1:117933-133767 GCA_003457575.1 Thermophis baileyi
CTCTCTCCTCCCACTTATGACTATAACCATGTGGCTTGTATTTTTACGATTTATATTGTTCTGTTGTTTCCTAGTATGATTTGATTGCTTATTAGTAACCTATGACTATCACTAAGTGTTATATCTTATGATTCTTGATGAATGTATTTTTTTCCTCTCTTTTTTTCTTTTTTCTTTCCTTTTATGTACACTGAGAGCATATGCACCAAAGACAAATTACTTGTGTGTCCAAACACGGTTGGCCAATAAAGAATTCTATTCTATTCTATTCTATTCTATTCTATTCTATTCTATTCTATTCGATTCTATTCTATTCTAAAACAAGCCATCTCTGATATTAGGTGATTTCTCATGCTATAGCTTTCTTTGAATCAGAGAGACCAAGTTCCTATATACCACCTGGAAAAATGAAGTTCTCAGGGATTTCAGAGGCTAGTCAGGCATTAAATTTTAGGGTTATACAATTGGATCCATTTTGCATTGGATTCCAAGATCCCTGCCCACCCATTCAACCAGAAATAATGGCAGAACTCTGCAGAGCTATATTGGATCCTCCATTTGTAGATCTTATTGAAATTTTCCCATTTGTCTGCAAAATGAGGGTGATTGTCTGTTAAATGGGGATAAACTTGAATTTAAATTGTCTGTGTTTAATCTGAAAACTAACGTACTGGCATTTATTGAATTGAGGTTTGACTCTATTAAAGAAATGGACCGAAGCTTTGAAATAACAATAATGATTCATTACTGTACCTCTAACAAACAATTCAGTAGAGCATTTCTCATCTCCAGCTGTGACATGATAACGGGCATCATCTGTCAGCGAGCAGTTGTTGATAAACAGGATTCGCTCATTACCTTTGTGTTCAAATATGTATCTATGGGGAAATGGCAGATTAAGAAAGTTGGAATTATTAGAAGATGTACTGTAATTATTCTTCAACCTTCAGATCCTAAGTGGGTACTTCACTGTAAAGTGATTGATGCAACAGGAGGTATTCAAAAACACTTATCTAATTAGGTCACTGTGTCAGGCATGCAGGTTTCTTTTTTAAACTGTAGATAGATAGGCTATGTGCAGTTAGGGATGATAGTAGCAATTTGGAGGTGGGTATATTTAGCCCTTTCCTTCTTGCTGTAGTCTTGACAACAATGAGGGATTTCCCCCCAAACAAAAATGATTCTCTTGTCATTAATATCTGGTGGATATTTTTTGTACCAAATTCCTCCACTTCCACATGTCCAGTGCTTTTTTAGCATTTGGGTCCAAGACTGGTGCAAAGACAGATTTAACAGTTGGCCCTAAAACTTTCATGGGGAAACATGCAGTGCAAACTTCAAGAGTTCTGAACACAACAGTGGCTGAAACCCTAGCTCGGGGAAGATGGAAATAACCGTAACAGGAGCCTAGTTCCATTCCTGCACTCTTGACATATTTTCAAAAGTACAATAATAGCTGGGGCAAAGCAGCCAACATTTCTGGTAGGCCATATGGCTCATGGGGTACGTAATGGGATATAGTGCCTTTCACCTTAAGGTCATTGGTTCACATTTGTTTCAGGTCAATAATGACCAAAGCTCATTGCCATCCTGCAGCTGCTCAATAGTCTGGACTTGATGTATTCAGGCCAGTTAGTTCTTAAGAGAAGTCCTGGGCTTTGGAGAAGAAAGCATTGAAAGAGATACAGACTGTATTTTGGAAGTCGAAATTCTTTCACACTTGGGTCACAAAGTTAACTTAAAGGACCTAGTGGAAGACTATATTGTACCTTATGCCACCTTTAATCCAATATTAAACACTGAACTAAAGAGGTTCTAGTCACTCAAACTAATTTCTCAGAGGTCCTATTAACTAGCTCATCTTGCTTCCTTGCTCCTTCTAGATTTCATTGCTAATGAACAGTGATGGAGAGAGCTTCCACAAGAACAAGGAGCTACTGCAGCAATCTTCACTGAATTTTTTTTTATTGACAATTTCTCTAAAACGATATGGATTCTTTTGTTCTTTTCCAACATAAAATGCTAAGAAACATGGCAGAACTGAATTTTTAAAGGCAGAGCTAAACATATTGGTTCAGCTGAATTCACCCCACCTCAATACTTCTGTTGAAAACAACCAACATACCACAGAATATGGTGTAAATGTTACAGTTCTCTAGAAGTGTTTGTCATGGAGGGGGAAGAATACAACATGTAGATTTAATCTCAAGATGGAGGCAACCATGATTTAACAGGGTATTGTCATGTTTTGTTATTAATCATTTTTCATTTCTGATATTATGATCGGGGCCATTATTCTCCTATTGGCCACCTATGATTGCTGCAGGCATGCCCTCTCTACCTGGGTACCCTTGACTAGAACCATTCTTCTCTTGGCAGGAGAAGATTCTGGTTCTTTCTAATCAGGCTCTCCCCTTGCCCCAAAGAGCAATAAATCCCCACTTCTGCCACACCTGGCAGACTGGGCTGGAGATCCTTAGACATTGAGGCCTGGCAAAGAAGCATTGGGAGGGAAGCAGTTTTTAGTTCTAAGTTCTCATAGTTTTTAATTTAGTTTTTAAATGAGTTCTTGATTCCATGAAGCAATCCAAAGGACTATGGAACTGACAGCTAAGGAATTGTTTTTCTGCACTTAAGTTTCTCCCTTTTCTTATCACCTTTCCAATTCCTAGGAACAGAAATGGGTAGCAAGAGAAGAGAAATAGAAATCTGGGGAAACTGCTCTTTAGCTGTTGGTTCTCTTATCAACTGGCAGTAAAAGAGCTGCTTCTTCCCATCTTCTCTTACCAGCCTGAGAATGGGATGACAAGAGAAAGGGGAATTTTTAACACTTCTAATGGTCTTCTGGAAGGCCACTAGACATATGTTCAAAACAAACAAATAAACAAACAATAGCCAGCTTCAAATACTGTATGTGAGAAAAAATACTGCAGGATTAAGCTTGGAAGCTCTCTAACTTCAACCAATGCTGCTCTACTTCACATTCAACTATCAAATAATTAATTTAAATATATTCAGTGAAGACCACTAGATATGTGTCAATATTCTTCAAGATGATTTCCATGATGGATGGCTTCTCCCTGGTAAAGTCTGGTGGTGGCAAAGGTCATAAAGTAGCTGCAAGTATTTACTATATTAATTAAATTCAATTATTACTTGACTAAAAGCTGGGTAGATTTTTACAGGAGCTTCTGCTTCCTATTATCTTTTTGAGTTATACCTTCCTGTTTTTCTTTCTTTCTATAGCAACAAGTAATAGGTTGCATATGATTCTCAAATCATTTGTTTAGCCCCCAAAGCCCCAGCCCCGAGACATTGTTGATTGCAAACTGTACGCTAAATGATGTAGTTTTCTATAGATTTCAAGATAAATGCTTAACACAACCATGCTCAAATAAATACCCTCCTAATCACTGCCTGTCCAAAAAAATAATCTCTTACAAAAGTGTCAGTTCTACTTTGCTGCCATAGTATCATCTCATTATTGCTCATGTCACACAGATTGGGGTAATGCTGAGAAGTGTAGGGAATCGGAGTGGTGCAGGTGCAGTAGCCACAGAACCGGCACCAGGGACCGGTTCTGTGGAGAGAGGTTTTTCTGTGGACCAGAGAGGGCATGGTTTCGTGTGCTGCCTGCATCCTGCAGATGAGGCTTCACTTGTTTGCGTAGCCCAGTTTCTGGCATACCAGAAACCGGGCATACCGTGGACTGGTGCCAGTCCACGGACTGGGGATTGGGGACCCCTGGTGTAGTGGAAAAGGTGCAAACTATGAGTAAGGAGACCCAAGGTGACTAGGAGTAAGGAGACCCTTAAGAATGGAAGTCAGCTGAGTAACTTTGGACCAGTCACTCTCTCCAATTCTTAGTCTGGAAAGTTGAGAAAACATCCCAGAAGCAGACAATGGCAAACCACTTCCATGATATTGCAAAACAAAACAAAACAAAACAAAAAACCCTCAATGGACCTGTCCAGAAAATCACCAGGAGTCAAAACTGATTCCAAACCAAACCAAACAGATAAATAAAATTTAAAACTGCAGAGTAAATAAATAAAGCCATGGTCCTAGGCCACCAAGATGGCTTGGTGCCTAGGCCCATATATTCATGAATGCCTTTTCACTAATGCCTAATAAGCAACCACGGTTACATCACCAATAGAATAGGAATAAGAAAGATTCTTTATACTTAAGTCAATGCACATACTTACTTTCCACTTGGTCGTATTTCTTGGCCATTTTTATACCACTTCAGTTCAACTGTTGGATCAGCCAGCTCCACCGCAAACCTTACTCTACCTCCTTTGTCCACTTGATAAGCAGGGTCCAGAATCTTAGAAAAGGCTGTTGAGTGAAAAAAGATGATGGCCACTGGCAGTAAAAAAGAAAGCCTTTGGAAAGTAAAAGTTGATACTTAACTTCACAAAATCGAAGTGAGGTATTCTAGCTGATTTTTTAAAATTATATTTTATTATAGTAGAGTTTCCAGATCTGAACTGCAAATCTCAAAGTGAATATTAGATGGTAGCAAAGAGAAGCAAACAACCTCACTAATATCTTGTTCTCATCTGTATTTTTGCAACCAGTACATGCGGCAGCAAAAATACAGATGAGATAAAACATAAACTTTATCTATACATATAAATAGATAGATAAATAAATAAGAACTTCCTCATGAATTAACATTTCCTCCCCAAAACTCAATTTGGACAGGGACAGGGAAGGAAGGATCCCGATTTCCCCAAGTTATTGTAATTGTGTATTTTGGAATTTCAGTGCCTCTTTCTACATAATTAGCTCCATTTCAAACATGTGGAGCTCTGGAGATCCAGTCTTAACTGTATTGTGTCTAGTATGAAATGGTTTGAAAACAAAGGGAAAGACCCAGAAGGCAGATTTGGGAAACATACTAAGATAATGATATAGACCTGGCCTGTACTTCCCTTTTATTCTTTCATATTCAGAGAAATATGTGAAGGAGAAACTGTTGAGTTGTCATTGATAATGGAGCTGGATACTTAAACTGATAATGTACATCAGGGGTGTCAAACTCAATTTCATTGAGGGCGGCATCAGGATTGTGTTTGACCTCGGGGGGGGGGCAGGTGGGAATGGCCAGGGGGGCATGGCCAGCTCAACATCACTCACGTCAGGTGCACCTGTGGTGGCCCAATTGCTCTGCCAGCGAAAATGGAGCTCGGGAGGGCTGTACACGGCCCTCCCGAGCTCCGTTTTCACTGGCAGAGGCACCAAGGGGCAGTCCTTCGCTATTTCCAGGGCAGCCCCATGGGCCAGATCTAAGCACCCCATGGGCCGGATCTGGCCCTCAGGCCTTGAGTTTATCTTGATGTACATGAAGACCAACTTTGTTTTATTCAGTAAAAAGAAATTGAGTTGCTTAATTAAAACCAATTCTTTTCTGAAAGCTTTAAAGGAAGATTTTTTTGGGGGGGGGGAATTCCTGGGGGAAGAAAGATACAACTTTCCCAAGCAATTAGTACCTGCACTCTTCTTCTCTTCCCTCCGAGTGCGCTTCAGACGTTTCAGCATACCCCTCAGGTCAGTAATTCCATATTGAAATGCAATCTTCTCATAGTCATTGGGATTTGCATTCTTCAAGAGTTCCCACACATCTATATCTGGCTCTTCTGGTTCCTGTTTAAATTCCCTAATCAGGAACAAAGATTTAAAAAAACAAAAGAAAGAAGAAAAGGGATGTGGCCCAGTTTAATGAGATCTCGTACATTATGAACGTGGCGACTGGAAATCAAATCCAAGGAAGACTGAAATGCTTTAGCTAGGCTTAGTTAGGCTTAGGAATGGGTTTGAGCTAAAATGTTCGGTTATATGGTTAAAGATCTTAATAGCAGAAAGGAAGAGAATAGCAGGATACACACTTACCCCATGTCTTCAGTGGGCAGTATATTACAGATCTTGAATTAGCCCTTTGAATTGAAACCTACGCATTTTCAGAAGAATGAAACTAGAAGTCTGCATTGTGCATTGTCTCAAAACTGTGAGGTATACTAGAAATAGGAAATGTCAAAGGGTCTGGGATGAACAACAAATGGATTAGTTGGGTCAGGAATTAAGTATGGAAAACATCTATTAATATTTTAGTCTGAAACTTAATGAGATGTCATTTACTGACCTACAAAAAGGACATTAGTTAATGATGCCCTTCATTCTAAGGACATCACTATCATTATTAGATTGCTATCTCCTGCTATATTAAGATTTTTGCAAGGATGGACTGGTGAAATCAACATGGAAGACAGACACGTTCAGATGAATTCTGTCTACTAGCCATAGTTTTTGTGTATCATCACAAGTGTAATACTGAAGTTCAATGTTTCTATATTTCAAGATTACTTTTACCACGGAACTTTACTGAAATTAACCTAGGGTAAAAAGAAAGTGGCCAGTCAAATTTGCTTTGAAATTAGTCTTCTACAGCCTGATTTTTTTTCCAGAAGTTTTTCTAGGTGTTCCAGAATTCCCAATTGTCATGGAGATCAAAGTCCAACACATCTGGATAACACCAGGTTAACAAAAGATGGATTTTATACTCTTCTTAATTTTTAGTGTGGTGTGATCATGATATAATTGAAGAAAACTGTTTCTTAAAGAAACTGTTCTCAGGTACAATACTTGCACGTAGAAAAATTAACTTTCATAAACAGGAAAATGTATTCATACGTCTTATGCTGATCTTACACACTAATTAAAGAGAGAACTGCCATGACTTACATTGTGTTGGAATAAACATTTCTCCAAATAAAAGTTACTAGAAAAGATTCTTTTAAAAAATTACTTCAAGAGATCATTTTGTATTTTAAAGATGGTAACAATGACTGTAGCTGGTATTATCATACCACACTGCAGAAAAACCTTATGTTCTTTTAATATAACAACATAGTGAGTCAACATCTGTTGCAATTCTACACGATCACCTTGTCAATATATTGGAAAACTGGAAGCAGTTAAGAAATATTAAGACAATTAAATTATGGTATTAACATTTATGATAGTGATTTTATTTACAGCTTATTTGTTTATTACAATTAGAATGTGCTGAGTGTGGCTACTTGATGGAACACTGCAGTACCTTCCCAAAGGTCATATCAAAATATAAGCATGTTGTAGAACTTCCATACATTCAAGAGGCATTTTTTCATTCCAGTACTTCGGCTGTGCTTTCTAGCTATGGAAGCTACCAGCCAGTCACCCGCCTCCATCAACAGGAATCAAAATAAGGATGTGCACCTTTATTTTTATAAATAATAAGATGCATCCTGATTTTCAAACCATGATAAGAAGGTGTGTTCCAGCCTCTTCATTTAATTAAAGATGATGCTTCTATCAGGATTTGTTCATTAGTTCAACAAAGAACATCTTGATGAGACCACAATTTTATTTCATAGATGAAAAGACTGGTTGGGTGTATAATGGAGCGGATCTTTCATTTGTTTTAGACAAATCTCTAGCAAGTGATGCAGTTTTTTTCTCTCTTCCCAGAAAATACTTTATTAAGCATAGTCTGATTTTTAAAACAACAACAACAACAACCAGAAGTCATTAAAATATGTGTAAAACTATTTTAATTTAATTTAATTTAATTTAATTTATAAAATTTATATGCCGCCCAACTCCCGAAGGACTCTGGGCAGCTTACATCATAAAAAAATAAAACATATAAAAACAATTTTAAAAAAACTATCCATATTTAAAATAAAACATTCACACAACCATGCATGGGCCAATCAGAACAACTATTGGCCCCAGGCCTGCTGGAAAAGCCAGGTCTTAACGGCTTTACGGAAGGCCAGTAAGGTGGGGGTAGTACGGATCTCGGGGGGAAGTTGGTTCCACAGAGTCGGAGTGGCTACAGAGAAGGCCCTCCCCCGCGGTCCCGCCAGTCATTTAGATTTAAAAAAAACCCTCAAATCAGTAAAGTCCTGTCATTAACTACTACTGATACATTCATTACAACTAAATTTCTAAACCTACTTAGCTTCTAATATCTATTTTTTTCTCCAGCGAGTGATATATATATATATATATACTTAAATACATATCCAGCTGCCTTTGAAATTTAGTTGATTACATCACCACTGATAGTTTAATCTAGAATTTGGCCACTATTTGATGCAAGGCAAAGGCTCAGATTTCACAAATGCATTTATGCATTTGTCTAATGATCAGGTTATTGATTGTTGACACAGACTATAATGCAATCTGACATTATGACAGTTGCGAAAGATCAGGTCCACATGTTAAGGTCTAGTTAAGCCAGGGCTGTCAATCTTGCAGCCCACGGGCCAGATGCGTCACGTGCTGGCCACGCCCACATCCGGTTTAGTGAAGGGGAAAAAGATCACGATACACCATGTGATGACGCCGTGACGACGCGAGTTTGACACCCCTGAGTTAAGCTGATTGGTTGTTACTCATGCCTATGCACAGGAATGTTCTCAACTAATGGTTAGCACCTGGTAGGAGTTAGATATGGAACAACTGAATTCAACGGAGGTTGGACTTAGTTCGCTTGTGGTTAAGTAGGGATTCTACTCCCAGTTTCTGCCACTCCTTCCCCTACATCCATCCATAAATAGATAGTCCTCAACTTATGTTTAGCATAAGTTTGAAGTTATCATGGCACTGAAAAAAGTGACTTATGACCAGGTTTCGCACTTACAAACTATTACAGCATCCCCATGATCACATGATCAAAATTCAGGTGTTAGGAAAACAGCAGCACTGGACTCATGTGATCACCTTCTCAACTGACTTTCTTTAGGCAAAGTCAATAGGGGAACCTGGACTCCAGTGGTGAAATCCAATTTTTTTACTACCGGTTCTGTGGGCATAGCTTGGTGGGCATGGTGTGGCTTGGTGGGCGTGGCTTTGTGGGCGTGGCAGGGGAAGGATACTGCAAAATCTCCATTCCCACCCCACTCCAGGGGAAGGATATTGCAAAATCTCCATTCCCACCCCACTCTGGGGCCAGCCAGAGTTGGTATTTGCCGGTTCTCCGAACTATTCAAAATTTCCGCTACCGGTTCTCCAGAACCTGTCAGAACCTGCTGGATTTCACCCCTGCTGGATTCAATTAAAAACCATGTGATGGGTTAACAATTGAGTGATTTGCTTAACAACCATGGCAAAAAAAGGTTGTAAAATCGGATGCAATTCACTTAACAACTGACTTGCTTAACAATGGCAATTCTGGTCCCAATTTTGGTTATAAGTTGAGAACTACCTGTAACTTGGCTTCTGTTCTATTGAAATCAGCAGCACTGAATTTTAAATTTTAAATTGACACTGATATTCCACCACTACTGGCTTAAAATATGCAGAATGTATTGAGTGAACATCCAGAATTTTTAAACCTCTAAAAATAGCGGTTTAAAAGCCCAGTAAAATAAGTTTAGAAAATTACGAGTATATTTGGCATAAAACACTGAAGTTATAAATTGAAAAGAAGGTTGCAAGTAGGGTATTGACTGATAAATCAATTAAAAAAATCAGACCATGTTTAACAATTTTTTTTTTAGGAAGTGAGAATAACTGCATCATTTGCTAGAGATCTGTTTAAAAAAATAATTAGGTTAATTAAGCAAAATTCAGTTATGCTTAGACAGGAAGTAGATGCCTATTTCAATTCTCTTCTTGATGGTCAGTATCCTACCCTTGGTGACTGAAGTTTCATTTTTAATATTTAAGTGAAGTCCTCAGATTCACTTCAAAGCATGATTTCTCTATCAACATAACAATACATTTCTATACATCAATACAGAGACATTTATATTCATATGCAACAAAATTAATATTATCCAAAGTCATCATTTCACACTATCACAAACTCTAATGAAAGGGTTTTCCGTGCATTAAGTTGCAACTTAGTAGGAAACCACAAAAGTAAAGCCAAGCATATGAAATATACATATGGGAAGAGAAAGAAAGAATGAAGACCTGGCAGGAATAAATGAAAAAAAAAAGGTTGGTTTAACTTTTTAAATAATTTATTGGAGAACAGTATCTGCTGTGATTTGATCATACACTGCCTATTCCACATGTGTGTTTTTATTTAATTTTATTTAACAGGCAGTGTTGGAATCAGTTTAGGTATACAGGAACTTGTCGATTTACAACAGTTTGTTTAGTGGCCGTTCGAAGTTACAACGACACTGAAAAAAGTGACTTATGACCATTTTTCACACTTACGACCATTGCAGCATCCCCATGGTCATGTGATCAAAATTCAGATGTTTGGCAACTTGGTTGCAGTATCCTGGGGTCATGTGATCACCTTTTGCGACTTTCTGACAAGGACAGTCAATGGGGAAGCTAGATTCACTTAACAACTGTGTTACTAACTTAACAACTTCAGTGAGTCACTTGACAACTGTGGCAAGGAAGATCATAAAATGGAGGAAAGCTCACTTAACAACTGTCTCATTTAGCAACAGAAATGTTGGGCTCAGTTGTGGTCATAACTCAAGGACTACCTGTAAAGTTAAGGCACTAGAATAGAAACCAGCAAGCTGTTAATTCTAGTTTTGCTTTAGGTGCAAAGCCAGCTGGGTGACCTTGGGCCTGTCACTTTCTCTCAGCCCTAGGAAGGAGGTAATGGCAAGCAACTCCTGAAATCTTGTCAAGAAAACTTCAGGGACTTATCCAGCCAGTCAACATGAACGTAAAGCACAAAATAAAAGAATTTGATTTATTCACCATCATTCTCCAAGTAACCCCCAATGGCTCACAATACAATAAGAACCGTGGTGGCGTAGTGGTTAGAATGTAGTATTGCAGGCTAACTCTGCTCATTGCTAGGAGTTTGATTCCTTCGATCCTGACTGGCTCAAGGTTGACTCAGCCTTCCATCCTTCCGAGTTCAGTAAAATGAGGAACCAGATTGTTGGGGGCAATATGCTGACTCTGTAAACTGCTTAAAGAGTCCTATAAAGCACTATGAAGCAGTATAAACATCTAAGTGCTCTTTCTATTACTAATCCCATTAGAAAGAAAATAAAAGAAACGAAGGATCCTTGGTGCCTCTAAGCTTGGTTGTTTTCTTGCAGACTTTCATTACCCAAATTAGGTAACATCATCAATGCTAGTAAGAAGTGGAGTTTGTTCTCAGTTTATTTTCTAATGGTTTGCCCTGTCAATGTTGGTAAAAATCGTCTTGGAGGTTCTTTGTTTGGGTTGTTTACTTGATTTTTGGTCTGATCTTAATGTCACAAGTATTCTCCTTTATTAATAAAATAAATGTTGTGGGAAATTATATGTGCCTCCTTCACCACACAGATGGGTAAATTTGAAACGGGATCTCAGTCTTGAACCTTAACTATTATTGTTCTTGTAGCCTATTGAGCAGAATAGGGTATGGAAAACCAAAACCATATAGAATTACAGTATAAAAATACAAACAAATGTCTGAACACTTGTTCATATTGTTAATCATACTGTATCTCAGGATTTTAAGTACGGCTGACAGCTTCTTGGATTATTCTAATTTTTTAAAAAAATGTTTCCATGTGTCTTGTTTTATAATACTTTCTCAAATTCCAGAGAGCTGCTTATGTTTATAGTCACACCATGAAAGCATGTACAGTTAGAATACAGTAAATCATTTTGTAACATTCTAGCAGAAAGCAGGATAAGAAAAGGTTTCATCTGTGGTCTGTATGTTTAGAAAATGAATTCTCAAGATCAGTTTAATTTTCTTTAAATAAAATAAAAATTCAATACCAGGATCATTTGTTTGAATTTCTCATCCCCATATAGGGGGCGGGGGGGAAAGCATGCAAGACAAAACACAAAAAACCCTCATCCAATGTTATACTTTAATTTATCTGAGATACTTCAGTGTTACTATTAAAGCATAATATGGTATCAACTGTAAGAAATAGCATTATATCCTAGGATTTAACTCATTTGTTGTCAAATGTGCTGACTTAAATTTAAGCATGCGTTGTTCTTTTGAGAACTCAGCTTTTGTAAAATAAGCAAAAAGCTATAACATTTTCTGAATGTATTAACTCTACACCTGACATTTTCTATGCACGAACTTAACCATTTTGAATAAACATTGCTCCATTGCTTGGTTCTCACCTACGTTTCAGGAGACCACTAAAGTCAAGTTCTCCTGCATCCTCTTGTCCTTCACCACTGTTATTAATACACAAACAAACAAAAACAAACAAACAAACAAAAAAAAGATCAAGTCTTCATTTAATATGCAGAAAGTCAAACAATGCATATTGCATATATCCTAGCTGCCCTACCAATGCAATATATATGCAGACACACAAGGAAAAACTATTATGTCAACACAAACTTGTATTCTTTTTCACAGGATTTACAATTTCTGTAACAAGCACTTGTGAAACATGAACACAAAGATTTGCATTGCTCCAGGTTATACCTGTTCAGGCAAATTCTTGTAAATAGAATCATAAATTTGCCCCAATTTGTGTTGTATGTTTGTGTAACACAAACGTGTTTTTAAGGTGAGTTAGCACACAGGGCTTTAACAGCTTCCAGTGTGCGTACCTAAAAATGCATCAATAAATAAAATAAAGGGCTTATGCTGAACTCAGCTTTAAGTATTAATCAAATACTTGCATTGTTATTTGCGCTGTACAAAACAATGCAAAACTGTATGAAATGAGTTAAGTTTCTTTTTAGACTAGTTAGCAAGGAGAATCTGAGAATCTGAGACCCTACCCCACATGCATAACGTGTTGCATGATTGTAAAGATGGGAAGCCATAGGGAAAGATAGTTAAAAATAGACAAATGCATGTTTAGAACATATTGAGCATTAACACTATCACTGAAATATTTATAAATAGGGTTTAATGTGTTTTGCTTCTCTAAGAATTGCCTTGGCACTGAATTCAACAGCTTGAAATCAGGCTTGCCTGCTTAGGCAATGACTGAGAAAATACGGAAATCAATGTATACTGGTAATTTAAAAAAGGGGGGGAGGGAGGGAGAGCTAGGTTGTTTTTTTGTCTGTGTGTGAATAGGGAATTATCTCTTCCTATTGCATGGCTACAGGAGGAGAAACGCCTTGTGCTCTCCTCCCTTAAATATATTTATTTAACCTATACATTGAATATATATTAAGGAAGCTGGATTGGAAAAAGTTGAGTGTGGTTTTAAAACTGGAGGAAGAAACATCAGTAATCTGCATTTTACTAATGACACTACTCAGATAGCTGAAAATGCAAAGGATTGGCAAGCTCTAGCAATAAAAATCACCGGGAAAACATAGTAATTACATTTAAAGAAGACCAAACTAATGACAACAGGTACAACAGCCATACTTAGAATTGACAGAGAAGATATCGAAGCGGGAGATAGGTTCTTCTTTTAGGATCAAACATCAACAGTAAAAGAATAAGCAGTCAAGAAATAAACACAGGCTGGTACTTGGCAGAACAACCATGAAGATCATGGAAAAGGCATTCAGATGCCAGGATATGTCTATGTCTACAAAGATCAAAATAATGCAGGCAGTGGTATTCACAGTGACCTTCTATGGAAGTGAAGTTGGACTTTGAAGAAGGGGCATAGAAAAAGTGTTGACACTTTTGAGATCTGGTGTTGAAGAAAACTCCTGAGAATACCATGGGCAATCCAAAAACAAACAAACAAATAGATCATCCCAAACTTCTCACTTGAGACACAAATGACCAGGCTGTTCTACTTTACATGAAGATTTAGCTCTCTGGAGAAGGCTCTGATGCTGGGAAAGTGAAAGGAAAAGGAAGAGGAAAAGCAATGATAAAGTAGGTGGGCTCAATAGCAGCAGCAATGGGGACATCATTGGAAGATCTGAAAGACCAGGTTAGCGACAAATTGTCAAGGAGAAAATGTATTTATGTGGTTGCTAAAAGTCAACACTGACTTGATGGCATATAATCAATCAATCAATCAATTAATCAATCAATCAATCAATCAATCAATCAATCAAACAGCTAAAACTTTCTATTCCTTTGCACTAATGTACATGCAACCTGCATTTATTCTGATATCTGTTTATTTCTCTTCCACCACATCAATTCCAACATCAAACCTCAAAGTCACCAGAAATAATACTAGATGGAGAACAAATGAAATTGAGTAGACGTGTCTTTTTTAAAAAAATTGAGATCACAATTTGTACTTTCCTGAAACAGAATTTAATATTTCTGCTTATTTAAAAAAAAAATAGGAAAAGTTAATATGGTGTTGAGGATGCCATTAATCATTTTTTTTGCTGGGTATAAAATCTCTTTTTAAACTTTATAAAAGCATTCTTTTGCCCTGTTAAAAACGAATGCCAATCAGTCCTTTGAGATTGTCTAGATCAGAAAACAGTTTCCACAAGAGAACTAGAAGTATGCTTTCTTGAGATAGGCTATGTTCAAAGAATGTATACAAGTCTGATTGTGTTTTCCCTTCCCTCCCTCTTATATCACAAGGAGTCAGGGAGGAGCCAGGCTGAGTCTCTTCTTGATACATAACTTTCTCCTTTCTAGGGTTCAAGGCCTGCATCTAAACTTTGTTTTTGTAAGGTTTCAGAATATTTCCCCCAAAGTCATCTTGTCAGATCCTTACGATTCTTGTCTTAGAACCTGAATATTGGCCGGAAAAAGAAACAGAGAAGCTTCAAGTTCATGCAGAATCAAATGCTTGGATGTATGAGTCCTTCTGACTGAGTGGAGGAGCCAGGAGGTCTTCATGGAGTTGGATAGAATGTAGTTGTAGTCAACAAAGGATTCAGCTGCTCAAATGTATTTAATAACAAGAGACTCGTGGTCCAATACCTGAGAGCCAGTTTGGAATAGTGGTGAAGTCATGAGGCTAGAAACCAGGAGGTTGTGAGTTCTAGTCCTGCCTTTAGGCACAAAGCCAACTGGAAGACCTTGGGCCAGTAACTTTCTCTCAGCCCCAAGAAAGAGGCAATGGCAAATAACTTCTGAAAAACCTGGCTAAGAAAAGTGCAGGGACTTGCCCAGGCAGTTTCCAAGAATCAGACATGACTGAACGGAAGAAAAAAAAATGGTCCAAAAGTAACAATATTTTGAAAAACTGTAAAATACTATATAAAAAATGTAATCAGGAGTTTTAAGGAAATATTAGTTTGTTCAAATATTCATAGTATTTAGCTTTCCCTTCCTCCCCATTTCTGCTCTATTCCTCCTCATCTTTTTTAATGTGATTTTATACATAAAAATAATATGTCCTCTTTGTGGCAACAGATTTTTAAAAAGCTATTAAGTCTGAATAATTCTGAGACATGTTGTTAGATAGGCGCGGGAATAACAGCCAAGACGAAAAAGACCCGTTCAGCACTTTAATAACGGCTAGCACTAACTACAGCAGACTGGCGGCTGGCGGCAGGGAAGCCGCCTTTATGGAGCTCCCCGCAGCCAGCTTGGCCAGTGACAACGCTTCAAACTCCCCGCCACTGATTTAACCCAATCAGCGGCGGGTATGCAAATACCTGCTTGTTAAGTCGGAACACAACACCCCTCCCCTCTTAGTTCAGCAATTGTCCAATCCGGTATTAGTGTGGGTGACGTAGTCGCGCAAATAGGAGGGCCGCCGTAAAGTCCTACTGGGCCTGCGCGATTGAGTCTCTCTGGAGTCTTCGTTCGGCGTGCACATGGCTTGTGTTGCTCCGCCCTCGCCCTGTGNGTTAAGTCGGACCCCTCCCCTCTTAGTTCAGCAATTGTCCAATCCGGTATTAGTGTGGGTGACGTAGTCGCGCAAATAGGCGGGCCGCCGTAAGGTCCTACTGGGCCTGCGCGATTCAGTCTCTCTGGAGCTCTGGAGT
>QLTV01000431.1:136370-182326 GCA_003457575.1 Thermophis baileyi
TGTCTGGCAAGTCTTGAAAATTGTTCGTTTCCAAAAACATGCGAAATCTGGACATATATGTGCGCCATTCTTCTGTTTGTGGATTGAAGAAGGCTGGTGCTGGAGAGTGCTGTTGTGCCATCCTGTTGTTTGGCCGGTGCAGGTCGGAACTTGCTAAGATGGCCGATGGATGCCATGAGGTGCCTTTGTTCAGTCGTCTTCTCCCACTGCCTTCGTCGCCAGTGTTAGATAGGCGCGGGAATAACAGCCAAGACGAAAAAGACCCGTTCAGCACTTTAATAACGGCTAGCACTAACTACAGCAGACTGGCGGCTGGCGGCAGGGAAGCCGCCTTTATGGAGCTCCCCGCAGCCAGCTTGGCCAGTGACAACGCTTCAAACTCCCCGCCACTGATTTAACCCAATCAGCGGCGGGTATGNTCCTTTTTTTCACTCGTCTTCTCCCACTGCCTTCGTCGCCAGTGTTAAATAAGCGCGGGAATAACAGCCAAGACGAAGACCCGTTCAGTACTTTAATAACGGCTAGCACTAACTACAGCAGCCTGGCGGCTGGCGGCAGGGAAGCCGCCTTTATGGAGCTCCCCGCAGCCAGCTTGGCCAGTGACAACGCTTCAAACTCCCCGCCACTGATTTAACCCAATCAGCGGCGGGTATGCAAATACCTGCTTGTTAAGTCGGAACACAACACATGTGGTGCCCTATATGTGGTGCATCTAAGTGGTCTTAAACCATAAAAGGTCATTTCACAAATCAGAGTCTTAATTGTTTTTTACTTTACATTTAGTCAAGCTGTCTGTAAGGTTAAATCTCACAGTCTGCTCTAACTGGTAACAGCGGGTCGGGGTCTGAAGCAAAGTCTCTTCTCTCAACTGCTTCTTAAGTGAAGCTGTAAGGAAATGTAAGCTCCACAACTGATTTACACTCTTGTCGCCAGTTCCTTTTTATTGAATATGTCAAAGTGATCAGTCCATGTAGGTAAGACTGGTCAAAGGAGACCATATCAAATTAGTTGGCAGAAAGAATTAGTTCTCCTTGCCTTCTTGACTTAGTAGCAATCTGTGTAAATATCTCACTGGAGGCCACTGAATGAAGTGAAATACATCAAAGGAAAGGGGATTATAGGGCTTTTCTATATCTGGAGCAGATCCCCTAAATTTCTCACCCTAAATCTATAAAAGCTGTGGAACTCACAATCAGATAATTACAGAAGGCACTAGTAACATTTTAAGCTCTGACATATTACCACACATGCTGTTTGATCTGATCTGATCTGATAGTTCATGTTTTTCAATTGCTTCATGAAGAATTGGAAGTTGCTTAGGATGTTGGAGCCTTTCCCATTTCTTAGACAAAAAGCAAACTTCCAGACATACACACATGCCCATAATTACAAACTTCTTCCTCATCTTCCTTCCTCACAGCAGCATTCCTGCTGCCAAATTGCAACAGAGATTTTGTGCAGAGTTCCTGGAAGTTGTAGTGATGGGGACTTTAATTCTTCTTTCCAATTTTCCTGGTCCAGATGGTGTCTCTCTGCTAGCATTAGCAACAGAGAAGGAGTGTTCTCTACCTAGAGCTAAGAAGGTGACCAATTTTGGAACAAAAAAGTCAGGTAAAGGGTTTTGTAGGGGACAATCAGAGTAGCCACTCGTTTTAGCTTTGTTTGAACCTACTTCCTGCAAAGGGGGTTCAAAGATAGTGTAACTTGTGCGATGTTTTCAATACCTATTACTGAAGAAGTTTCCAAGATCACTTAAAATTACCTTCTTTTGAATGCAGACCGGATATCTATTGATGGCGTAGATTCTGTTTCTAAAAAATAAAATAAAAATTAAAGTTTTAATTTTTGAAGTTTCTCAAGGGTTAAACCTGGGCAGAGAGTGACTGTGTGATATATGACATTTATTTGATTTAGAATATGATACGTTCAATGCTGTGTACATCTTAAGCAATCACATATACACAGGTGAACAGAATCCTATTGGCAAACGACAAAAGGATCTAACTCTCGGCAGTATTATAAACTTCTTTGCAGCGTAATTCATTATTCAGAACGGTTTAACCTGAAATGATAAATATTTTAAAAAAATAAAAGAGATCCTTCATAAAATAAAAGCAATTTTGCAAGCCTGAATCTGCAATATAATCAAATATAATAATCAAGGAAATTATGTATGGAAGGGGGAAGAGAGAGCAAGTCATAGAAAGTGAGGATAAATAAGAATGAGTATCATTGTGGTCCAGAGGTGGGTTGCTACCGGTTCGGACTGGTTCGCCCGAACTGGTAGCAACCTGCTGGTGATGTCATGATGACATCACCGATCCGGTTCGGTCAGTGCCGGTCCGTGGGTGCCGCCATCTTTTTTTAAATTATTTTTTATTTATTTTTTATTTATTTTTTATTTTTTCTTAGTTTTTTTTTTCTTCTGCGCATGCGCAGAAGTCAAGTTTCCGGCACTGCGCATGCGTCTCCATCTTGTTTTTGGTGTGGTTTTTTTTTTGAATTTTTTTTTACTGTGCATGCGTGTGCTATTTATTTTTTATTTATTTTTTATTTTTTCTTAATTTATTTTTTCTTCTGCGCATGCGCAGAAGCCAAGTTTCCGGCACTGCGCATGCGTCTTGTTTTCGGCTTTTTAAATTTTTTAATTTTTTTTACTGTGCATGTGCGTGCGCGCAAAGCACACGCGCCCCTGAGGCACAGCCACGCAGCGTGGGAGGAAGCGAACCGGCAGCGAGGTAAGTTAGAACCCACCCCTGGTGTGGTCCACTGATTAAAGTGCGAGACTAAGAGTAGAGAGACACAGGTTGTAGTCTTCTGTAGGCATAGAAGCCATCCAGGTGATTTGGGGTTAGTTATTCTCTCTCAGCCTTAGAATGGGAAGTTAAAAAAAAAACTACTAGCCTGCACTGCAGTTGCGTGATACAATATAATCAATAACCTTCGATGAAGAATTTCATCTTGCAGTGATTTGGTTTGTGTTTATATATATATATAGGTAGTCCTTGACTTACGACCACAATTGAGCCCAAAATATCTGTTGTTAAGTGAGAAATTTGTTAAGTGAGTCTTGCTCCATCTTACGGTCTTTCTTGCCTCAGTTGTTAAGTGAATCACTGCAGTTGATAAGTTAGTAACCCGGTTGTTAATTGAATCTTGCTTCCCCATTGACTTTGCTTGTCAAAAGGTCGCAAAAGGGGATCACATGACCTTGGGACACAGCAATGGTCATAAATATGAACCAGTTGCCAAGCATCTGAATTTTGATCACATGATCATGGGGATGCTTCATAGGTCATAACTCTGAAAAATGGTCATAAGTCCCCTTTTTCAGTGCTGTTGTAACTTTGAACAGTCACTAAATGAACTGTTGTAAGTTGAGGACTATCTGTACATGTAATCTTCAACTTACAACAGTTCATTTAGTGACTGTTCGAAGTTACAACGGCACTGAAAAAAGGGACTTATGACAGTTTTTGACACAACCATTGCAGCATCCCCATGATCAAAATACAGATGGCTGGCAACTGACTCATATTTATGACGGTTGCAGTGTTCCGGGGTCATGTGATCACCTTTTGCAACCTTCTGACAAGCAAAATCAATGGGGAAGCCAGATTCAACCATGTTACTGACTTAACTGCAGTGATTCACTTAACAACACTGGCAAACAAGGTTGTACAATGGGACCAAATTCACTTAACAATTGTTTCACTTAGCAACAGAAATTTTGGGCCCAATTGTGGTCGTAGGTCAAGGTCTACCTGTATATTTTACAAACAGTTGCAGTTGTTTTCTAAAGATGATGAATTTTTAGATAACCAGAAACAAAGTACAATGATATAAAAGTAGAAGGGATAGAACCCAACACTGTACAAGCAGACCTTCATGAACACTATCTTCATTTCCCCCCATCTGGAGGTCCTTTTAAATCTGCTCTGGAAGACAGGAGAATCCCTTGGAGCATATTCTGAAAAGTGCCCAGAGAATTATGGGAGAAATGGTTATTTCCCATTCTACTCTCCAATGAAAATTGGTTCCGCAAATAAAAGCATATCATGGATTCCATATCCATTATAATGATTGTATTTAATTAATTAAATATATTACAGCAAAAACAACCGTGGGCTAAAAATAGAGGATAAGATTATACAATCAGAAAATCTAAAATAAATCATAAGTGTTCCTATAAACTGGGCATCCCTTAAATTCTTCATACTCATTGAAAAAATGTCTTTAGAAGTCAGTAAAATATCTGACTAAATTGGTAAACACAGAGGTCAGTTTCACCTTGTGTTTGATTAGACACATAATTAGACAAAGCAATTTACCCCGCAGAAAGCTTACATCTGCCAAGAGGTTGGCTACTTGCCAGTCTGCTTCTGAATTGAGCCGGAGGTTGTGGTTTGTCCGGTTAGCTGTCTGTCAGTTGCTGGACATTCCATTAATGTGCCCTGATGCCTTGGCAGATTAATGAAGATGCTGATCTTGGTAATCTGGTAGACTTGTGTTTCTAGGGTGAACACCTCTGTGGGTTTGCTACCAAACTACTGGAAGTCTTGGATATTTGGAAGGCTTGCCTAGATGTTATTGACAGCCATATGGTCAGCAAAAGTCCAGGAGTTGTGGCATTCTGAGGATCTAAATCCTTTGATCTTGGATGGCTCCATTTAATCCATAAATAAATTATATGCTGAAAATTTTCATAGGACATTTTTTTTGTGTCCCTTCAAATCAGTGTTGGCTCCTAGTAACTGACTGGAAAAGTCCCTGCAGTTTTCTTGGCAAGATTTCAGAAGAGGTTTGCCATTGCCTTCTTCTGAGGGCTGAGAGAGAGAAAGTAATTGGCCCAAAGTCACCCAGTTGGCTCCATGTTCAAAGTGTCCCAATTTCTAACCTTATGCCTTAACTACTACACCAACCTGGTTCTCTTATAGGGCCACTTAGACAGATCTAAACATGCTAGACAAGTATTAGGCTCTGATCTTCCATCTATGCTTAATCTTAAAGCTGGGAGTTGAGGCTCAAAAGTATACCCTAAGAAGGTTTTCATCATTGTTTGTAAACTTCATTGAACTGGGATACCAAACTGATGGCGAGGCTGCTGCTCTGCTCCTTGACTGCCATCAAATAATTCTGAGAGACAAAGACATCGTAAGATAGTTTACTGCGTGAGGGAATTCAAACATGGCCCTTTCTCCAACTCTCATTTCATTTCTAAAATATAGAACTGACACTTTCTTTGCACAGGGAGTTTCACCAAATGATTTCGGCAAAGACAGTTCTATCATCCAACACCTATTATCCCACTTTCCAACATCTGCTGTTTGGGAAAAACAGTTCACCCTCCTAGAAAAATGTAGAATAGGATGTGTTAATATACCTCTGAGGTGTTTTGATGGTTCTAAGTCACCATGATTTCATCATGCAATAATGAGGAGAATTCTGCTTACATTTCTGTGTAAGCTCTTCTTCTTTTTTGCAAACAAATCTATACCTGTGCTAAAATAATTCAAAATCTGATGGCCTTTTATTTCATCCTTTTGTCTACAAAGATAGGCAAAGTTTGGTTTCAACAGAGTTTAAGACTTAATGTCCTTTCTTTTGGGGTTTCATGATGATCTACTAATGGGAAAAGCTTTTGCTCAAGTCGAAATGAAAGCTGTTTTTGACATCCCCAAAGGATAAATTTATAGTCTTGAGCTGTCAGCCCTGGTATCCACCATGCACTTTGTCCAAATATAAACTGAATACTTCATCAAGCTTCAGAAATAATTGCTTCAAGGATATAGCATGAGCTCACCAGCTCAAAGATATTCTGAATCCTTTCTCCCGCCAACTGTGAATTAAAGTGAGTGTTTTAAAAGATGATGGAGATAGATAGGTCTTTCCATGGATATTAGCCAAAATGTTACATGAAACGTTCACATTTAGGAGCTGTTAGCTACTCAGTACCAGTTGTTGGGATGCAACAGTAGTAGTAAAGGAGGGCAATGGATTCTGTCCAATTCTGTCCTGTAGACTTTCAGAAGTTTCTACTTGTGAGTTTCCTGGATGTTTCAGTTAGACCCATGATCAAATTCATGGGTCTTGTATACTGAAAATTCTTTTGTCAGAAATCTTCTATATCCCAGGATCCAAAGCCTAGGTTATGAGCTAAATGCCAAATTGTCACAATACATAGATACCATTCTTATTTCCAGATATGACTGACATTTCTTTGAAATGGGGACAGAGGTGCACAACTCTAGGGATGTAGTACTCCCTCACTGGGTCTAACAAATGACACTCTGTCTCATTCTTGATGCTTTTATCTCCTATTAGTCTTTTGATCTCTTCTTTTTTTGTCTTTCTGAGTTTAGTTTCCTCAACCCCACTTCATAGTGCCAAATCAAAAAAACCCTTTAAAGTAGATTTCAATTCCAGCTCTAAAAAGTTGTTCAAGACGGCACACTCCTGCTCATTATCTCTGAATAGTGCTAAAAATACAGAAGGATAATTTTCAAATATAGAAGAAAATGCTTAGCCTGGAGGCCATTTAAAATTTAAGTAAATATAAAGTAGCCTTTCCAAGCCTGGGATAGATTTCATCTTCTATAATCCCACTTGCCCACAGAGTTAATCTATTTTGTCTGTGGAATTACAGGAGCTGAAATCTAACATGGCGTAGAGAAATAAATTCAGGGTTATTTTTGGGAAAATAAGTTTTTATCTTAATATATGACACATATTCACCATTTTTAAAAAAATATATATAAAAAAAGATTCTTACCATGGACTTCCAGATCAAAAGAACAGCTATCAACTTTATCCTTATATGTTACTTCGCATCTATAATTTCCTGCATAATTTTCCTTAGCTTTGATTATTTGCATCTCAAATGTATACATCTGAAACCCAAAGGTATAATGCAATTATTCATATAAAATCGCAAGAATAATTGGAAACTAAACACCTGTACTTATGAGCATCTTGTATTTTGACATAATGAAACGGATTGATTTTTTTTAATTCTTTTTCACATTTCTTAGTTCTGTTATTTTGCCATACTAATCTGTTAATAATTGATTTCCAAAACCATATCTTGATCTTCTTCTCACCATCCAGAAGATGACAACAATTTTGGGTCTTCCAAACTGGTTTGCAATTATTCTGACTCCAGGTCTGTTATAGCTTCTCCTTTGGATCACAGCAATTCCCCATTTCCCAGCAATTTTATGAGCTCACAATTTGCCTGGGACCTATGTCCTATGGATTGAGTCTCTAAAACAATCCATAACTATAATCACAAGAATCACTTTGATCAATAAATCCCATATCATCTTTCTATTTTTTCCAAGCATGTGATTTTAGACAAATGCTCCCACCCACCACCATTAAATTGTTTACTTTAGGGCAGCGGTTCTCAACCTGTGGGTCGCGACCCCTTTGGGGGTCGAACGACCCTTTCACAGGGGTCGCCTAAGACAATTGGAAAACACATATTTCCGATAGTCTTAGGAACCGAGACACCGCTCCTCTATCCGTCCACATATGAGTACCCGGGGATGGTGCGATGCACGGGCGGCCCTCAAATGCGCAGGCACCGACGGAAGGGCCGCGCGCACTAGCCCGCCATCTTGGTGCCACGCCCCCTTTGTTACCTCATCGCTTCTCGCCTGGCAACTTGCACGTGCGGGGTGGGGGCAGGGCGGGGGTCACGGCATTAGGAAGGTTGAGAACCACTGCTTTAGGGGTATGTTTGTTGTGGTGCTAACATTTGCAGATTAGCAGAATTACAAATGACAGTTTGGTCCAAAACTTGAGGATATTTTTTAAAAAGTGAATATATTTTGAATGGTATACTTTGAAAAAGCTCATCTCTCTATATATACCTTGGTTTGTCGCTCAAATGTTTCTTTTAACTGAAGATGCTTTCCAACTTTGCTTGCCAAGTCCATCCATTTTCCTTTAAACCACTTAACAGTGGGTTTCCGAAGAAGATCCTGAGCTTCTACTTTGGCTATGAATGTGATATTTTGCCCTGAAAACAAGCAAGCCAACCAACATAAATCAAAATAGAATTAATCAATAGGGAATATCTGGCACATGTAAATGAGATTTAAATACCAAATTCTAAAGCTGGAAAGACCGAAAAGCACACAATGGAAAAATGATTGTTAAAAAATTTGCAGAAAAGGCAAAATTAGACTTGTTTAATTAGGGAATAACAAATTCCCTAACAATAAAAATCTTAGACAATAACATTTGTCAGTGACTGAAACCTCTTATTGACTTTTTGCCATAGCTGGAAAAAAATAAACTTGTTCTTTATGAGATTGATGTTTAGAAAGGGCAGAATATGGAATGAAAGGAGCTCCTCTATAACTATATATAGGGAAAATAAAATATAAATGCATTTGTTATAAAGAAAACCAGAAGCCACTTCTTTATATCTCATTTTTCTTTTTTCTTTCTTCCCTGTCTTTTTTCTTTCTTTCCTTATTTATTCATCTCTTGTCAAGATTGAATCACTTT
The DNA here is from genome assembly GCA_003457575.1 of Thermophis baileyi. Taxonomy (NCBI): domain Eukaryota; kingdom Metazoa; phylum Chordata; class Lepidosauria; order Squamata; family Dipsadidae; genus Thermophis; species Thermophis baileyi. The sequence goes on from QLTV01000431.1 coordinate 144,888, forward strand.
GCTTCTTTCAAATCTTAATGCTTTTCAACTTGCCAATGAACTGGGGGGAGGGAAACGGGAAATGGAATGTGGATAATGTATGCAGAGATTGTGAGAGTATGGAAACCATCAAGGTCACCGCTGCAGATGCCTGAGAAAGAGATGGACTGTTCCCATAACAAAAGAACATCTCATAATTGGACAATGTGATCATCCAGGGTTAGGAAGAAGGAGAAAGTATTGTTTAACTGGGTAAGTATTTGCACAGGAAACCAGAGCTGGTTTTGTTTCTTCAGTACCAAAATGGTGTATCCAATAAAGTTTTACTTTTGGGAATTCAGTTCTCCCGAGAGTGTTTCCTTGTTGTGGGTTCGCTAATTGGACAGTTAACATCTCTTTTCTTTTTAATTTACTCTTTACTTTTTTTTGTTAAATTTTTATTGTTTTTACTTTGTAAAAAAACACCCCTTTTTAATAATTAAAAAAGAGACTCAAATACCAAATTATTTATTTCATTATTTTTTTGTATAAAGAGTTAATTCAACAGAAGAAAACCAGAGCATGTTATTAAACTATGGCTGGTTTGTTTCATGAGAAACGGGGGGGGGGGAGAGAGAAATGATATCCAGCCCCTATCTAAGGATCAGATCATTGCTAGGGAACAGGGAAAGATTCACATGTATAATTTCAACCTTGAGTTTACTTCCAATAACTGGGATGATGGGGGACTTTTGAAGCTGCTTAAAAGTAACAGATTCGCCTTCTTTTAAAGAGCTAAGTGAAGCTGCTGCAACACTTCACAAGTTGTTTGGGGGTTTTCTTTAGGATTTCACTTATATTGCTTTCTCCTGCTCTAGAGGTAGTAGAAGAGGCCCCAGAACAACATTGAAGTGCCACAATTAGGCAAACTGCATCATTGCTATGCCTCTATGACACGAACAGCCCACTTGGCTACAAATATAGCGTACTGAAAATGAAAGGATATGGAAAGAAGAAAAGGCATCAAAGGAAAAGTACAGGTAGATAGTCCAGATGTCAGAAAAACAACTGGCTAAAAAAATGATCAGCAAGTAACATGAACTTGATTAGGGACCAATGTAAAGTTCTTCCTTTAAAAAAAACCACATGCACTAATATAGGATGGGATAACTGTACTAGTGTACAGTTAACTGTATAGGATGGGATAACTGTACTGGTGTAAAATGGCTTAGAGAAATAGGAGATTGCAAACTGAACATGGACTAGCAGAGAGATGAGAATGCAATTTGAGGCTGGATCATCAGCAAATTCTGGACACCAGACTTTAAGGATTGAGAGAAATTAGTATAGGTTCAGAGAAGGACAATGAAAATGATCAAGGGATTAAAAGATAAATCCTATGAAAAGAGATTTAAAGTGGTGGTAAATTTAGCCTTGAGAAAATATGCCTGAGAGGAAACATGATAGTCCTCTTACAATGCTGGAAAGGATGTCACCCTGAGGAAGGTCAAGACATGTTCTTCTCATTCTGGGTGTAGGACATGGAAGAATAGCTTCAATTCATGGAAAAGAGATTCTGATTGAATGTTGGCGGTGGGCAAGCTAAGTATATGATTGTATCAGTACATTATATCCACATTCAGTGACTAGAGGTGCCTGAGCAATGCTAATTCATAATCACAGTGAGCTTTATCATGAACCATATCATGCATACATATGCAACCTAATCCTATAAATGTTTACAGAGAAGAAAGTCCTTTTTTGCCAGATAGATATGAACAGGGTTGCAGGTGCAATTGTTCTTTTTACACTTACCTACACTAATCGAGCCACCTTTTGGTTTTTCAACAAATAAAACAGATTTCTGGGAATCTTGTTTTTCTCCTTCTTCTCCTGCAGACCATACTAGTATAGAAAACAACGGAAAATAGCCATTATCAGAATGAACCTATTAATTAAGCAATGCTTACTTAGGATTCTGGTTTTTTAGCATTAATATTACTTCTTAAAAATAGGCACGCCCTCCCCATAACTCTCTTTCAAGGTAAGATAAGGTTAGTGAAGTAAGAAAAGTGTCATACAGAGCACACACTTATGAATGGAGTGGAGTTTTGTACTAGTGATCTGAGCTATAGCTGTCAGTTACAGTCTTTACTGTAGTCTTTACAATTTGAATGGCTTCATTGTTCCAGTCATGAACACAGAATACTTCCTTGTGTTTCAAGTCTTAAGACACATAGCATGGTGATCCCATCTCAGTTCTAAGCTGCAACCAACTGTGGAATGAAAGTGGAGTCTTGGGAACGCCCATGCTAGGGTTCAAAGTAGGCAGCTAAACAAAATTCTATCCATTGAGCTAAAAGAAGTGGAGAACCTAGTGCTGAATGATGGCCAGTTCCCTATTAGCTAGCTATATAATATTGGGCCAGTAAATAAGTCTTTCAATTTCTAATCCTTGACCTTGCCTGAGAAAAAAAAATTAAAGGTTTTTTTTTGTGTGTGTAATAAAATCCTCCATATTAATTGCTACAAGAGTTAGCCTGCTGGGAAAAGCTGTCTTCCATCCTTACAGTAAAAGACAAATTTAATGTAATTCCTTGTACGCATAGACATATGTTTGGTATGTACAAGATATGAATCTCTGGATTAGAGTCTAGACAGATGTATGCTACTGGAATCTAATGAAGAATATAGTGCTATAGAAAGTTTCATGTTAATGTATATCTTATGGTCATAGTTTTATGGTCTTCTGGCCAACTTTGTGGGGTTGTGAATATTAAAGTCTGAGTCACCTTATGAGGAAAAAGAGAGTAACTTGGAATAGCCATTTTAATAAAAATAAAACAAAAATCTGCAGAGGAATTTCAAGAACCAGTAAAGAAATTCCCTTACTCCATATTTTTCATACTCCAACAGATTCTCTTTCCAACATTTGTCTCCCTATACAGATCATGGACAATTGATGTTGAGCGTTACTTATAACAAGTCTACAAGTATACCCCCAAAGAGTGATGACTAGATGGATGAATGTACCAAACCTTATCATATTTCTATCTATATCATATGCATGATATACTACGCTATATGGCAAAAACTTCATATGCACTTTTTATTGCCAAGTGTTGCTACTATATGTTTTTATTCATCAACAACCAGGCTGGTCTGTGTGTGTTTCTCTGTGAAGGAACTAATCTTTAGAGATAAATTCCTTCTTTCAGCTATATACTTCAGTAATTATATCATTCTTAGTCTGCAGTTTAATCCTGAGGGAAGAAAAATAATACATCAAAATAGCTTGAGTACATAACTTCTATGTGGAATATAATGCATTTGATAACCAATTTAAAAGTATAGTGCATTTTGCTAAACAAATCAATAAGAAATAGCTCCCCAATTATGAAATATTTAAAAAAGGTTTTGTTTTAATATTTCCACTGTAAAAATGAGTTACAGTGGTATATGAATAAAGGTCAATCTTTAGTTTTTCCAAATCCATTTCTTATATCACAGCTAATTTGAAACACCACTGTGCACTAATGTACTCCAAAGCTTCATATGATTGGAGGCTTCTAACTTCACTCCAGGAACAAGGGCGAAGAGCCCTCGATCATAAGAAGCTGTGCTTGCACATTAGGACTTCAGGAACCTTTGAAGCAGGCTTTTTATCTAGATCTGTTAAAAAAAACAAGAATAAAAAGTTAGAATGAGCATAAATCACTTTGCAACTGAAAAAGGAAGCTACAAAAAAAAACTGTTAATAGGTAATGAAAATTGGAATGTTTTGAGTTTTGTCTTCTTCTTTTCAGATTTAGTGTATCTCACCTGAGTCCTTTCTCTCTCCAGGTTTATTTGTACCATCTGAAAAGTAAGCATAAACTGGATAATATCAACATTCAAAAGTTATTATCTTGATTGCTTAATTGACTATGTAGAATTGTGGACCCTTCATATTTTAAAAGAAAGGAGGAAAATTATAGGTTGTAATGAATTGTTTAAGAGGACAGTGGGAGGTACATCATTTTGTTGAAGCTGAGCAGATGGGGTCTTTGAGCAGCATCTGGCATGATAATGGGTTGAACAATCCTACCTGTAGAAAAGACTTCTATTGGTGGCGGTATTATTATTTACTATAAATTTATTATGGGCACTCACTCCAAAACACTTTGGATGCCTATGGTAGAGCCTCAGATGATATTCCCAAATATTCCTAATCTCAACAGAGCAGAAGTAACGAAGACAGAGAGTAGCATCATCTGTTTTGTTTTCTTCTTAAATTTAAAGTATGTTCTCTTTAAAATGGACGAATGTTTTTCTCATTCCAGGGGCATAGAAGTCTGAGGATTTCCTCTCCTAGTAATTTCAGAGAATGTCCCCTGCTTGCATTTGGGTTGGCATAGTTGTCAACCTCATGACGTTAAAATGATGACATAGCATTCATGACATCATCGCACCAATAGTGCAACTATTCATGTCTTGATATTTGACACAAGCATACAACTTGCATTATGTGTGATGATACCATGAGACCTGGATGATCATTTGCCCCATTTCTTGCTTCTACCTTGGATGTTTATGGCTACAATAATCTGATTTTTCATCCGATCCAGCAGAACCATTTATATTCTCATTAATCAATCCAGTCATCATGCGTTGCTTATTCTTGAGTTTTATCATGATAAAGAAATTGTGTATAAATACACAATAATTGTTAGGCTACTTTTAAATATCTTCCTTAAGGTATTTTGAAATACATTTCTTCATAAAGGATAGCAGATTTTTAAAATATAGTTTTTCAAAGTCTCTTATTGGGAAGTTCTAGTGAAATCAACTGGGGGGTTGTTCAAAAATAAATGAATTTACAAAGGTATCTGGTTTCTTTTAGATGAAATTATCCCTGGTTGGGAACAGAAGAATTGAATCTTAATAGGTCTCCATATTTTATCCTAATATCGTGGTGCCGCAGTGGTTAGAATGCAGGACTGCAGGCTAACTCACTGCTCACTGCCAGGAGTTTGATTCTGAATGGCTCAAGGTTGACTTAGCCTTCCATCCTTCTGAGGACCCAAATTGTTGGGGGCAATATGCTGACTCTGTAAGCTGCTTAGAGAGGGCTGTAAAGCAAAAGTGGTATATAAGACTAAGTGCTATTGCTATCATATAACATTAAATGCAATAGTCTTCCTAACCTGTTGCTGAAGAATCCTCTTCATCTGTAAAAAGAAATACATAACAGGTAAAATAGAGAATTGTGACAAGAAAAAGCAACAATAAAGTTTAGTAAAAATGGAGGAAAACAAAAAACCTGTAATAGAAGGAAGGGAAAACCATGATAGCTGGGGAGCTGGAAATGACAAAGGTAAACTTGTGGAGAAAGCTTTATGGGATTGAGCAGTGGTCAACTTTAATGCTTCACGCAAAAACAAAAACAGGATAGATGAAGTGTAATCCATTATTAAAACATGGGTTTGAATGGGAACTTTCAACATGGCTGTGTTTGTTAGACACAAAATACAAAAACTGAGTGGGGAAATGGAATACAAAAAAGTTACAATGAAAATCAAGGTCAACCATAGATCTGACCTGAAGAAGATGTTGTTTCAGTGACGTTTCCGTCTGCAAGTAAAACGTGTACCATAGATACATTCATCACCATGATCTTTTGGGTTTTTTTAAAAAGGTAAAAATAATATAATTAAGAATTTTAAAAAAGAACAAAAAGTGCTGAAATCAAACAATTATTTTTCTTCATTCACATTAAGATACCTATGAAAAAATAATATGAACGGCATGCCTATTATTTCTGTCAAAATTAAGACACAGGGTTGGGTTTGCATAACATGTTACATTAAACTAAAAGGGGTTGGGAAGATCACAGTTTGAATGAATGGAAAGTGGGGGGTGGGGAAGGATAATATATTCAGCCTGTTGTGGAAATGTAGTAATTGTCTTAGCATATTACGGCAAAAAGGCCATCATATTTACCCACAATATGGATTTATGTTTTTGGGCATAGTATGCTACATGGACTCAGATATTGTACTTGGCTAACCTATACTGTACAGTGTATATTGTGTGAACCCAGCCTTATAGAATGTTGTATAGATGCCTATTAAAAGGCTTTTTTTCCAAGTAGAAGTTTGCATTTTGACAGAACGTTAATTCAGTGTTCCGTTCCTTTCAAAGGAAGAATTAAGCATTAAGCACTTACTCGTCATAAGTTAATGGGCCCTAAAACTGAAATCAATTAAAAACAATAATGAGGACTTCATCCAATAATAATTACTTCTACAATGATATTAAGAAACATTATGATTACACTATTAAGAAACAGACTAGGGGTGACATAGCAGTGATCCAATATCTAAGGGATGCTACAAAGAAGAGAGACCCGCGGTGGTGCAGTGGTTAGAGTGCAGTACTGCAGGCTACTTCTGCTGATCACCGGCTGCCAGCAGTTTGGCAGATCGAATCTCACCAGGCTCAAGGTTGACTCAGCCTTCCATCCTTCTGAGGTTGGTAAAATGAGGACCCAGATTGTTGGGGGCAATATGCTGACTCTGTAAACCGCTTAGAGAGGGCTGTAAAGCACTGTGAAGCGGTATATAAGTCTAAGTGCTATTGCTATAGAAGAGGGGGGTCAACTTATTTTCTAAAGCATCTGAAAGCAGGACAAGAAGCAATGGATGGAAACTAATCAAGGAGAGAAGCAATCTAGAACTAAGGAGAAATTTCCTGACAGTTAGAACAATTAATCAGTGAAATGACTTGCCTCCAAAAATTGTGGGTGCTCCAACACTGGAGGTTTTTAAGAAGAGATTGGACTATAACCATCTGGGAATATCTGTGTGTGTGTGTTTGTGTGTGTATGTTAAAAAAAGTAAATATGGCACCCACAAACATGTGATTGAAGTCCTGTTCTTTTTTAAAATTGTGTTGCACTGCAACATACATTTAAAAGAGGCGGGGCTCAGAGGTGGGTTCCTACCAGATCGGACCGGTTCTATAGAACCGTTAGTAATGTGGCAGTCTGGGTCACTGGAACCGGCAGCGACCCAGGCCTGCCACGCCTCCGAGCCGGTTCTCTTGGCGGCGCCATAGGCGGCGCCATCTTGTTTTTTGCTTCTGCGCATGCACAGAAGCTTTTTTTAAGTACTGCGCATGCACGCGCGCAGCACATTCCTGAGCGAACCGGCAGTCCCTGAATCTGGAACCCACCCCTGGCGGGGCTTGAATCACATGGTCAGAGCTCCCATTTTGATGTCTCATGCACCGCACACTGATCCTTTGTAAATGCCACTCTCAGGCAGAAAGAAACAAAGCATTTGTTTCTCCCAATGTTTCAAAATTGTTCTTTCCAGTTCTCAACTGTTGCTTCTCATTACAAAGGAAGGAATCCTGAAGCACACCTTAGCTGAGGAACAGGCCCAGAAAATAGCCTTCCCAGTGGTACTGATGTTAACCAACTGCCTTTCAATCAAAAGCATGAAAAAAGAAAGCAAGAAGAAGACAGTTCATATGTCTGAAATCTTCATCACTTTCAATACATAGCTGAAAATTGAGAAATCTAATTGTCAGGTTTTGGAGTATTGATATAATAGGAAAAAGAGAGAGAGAAATGTTGATACAATTGAAATCCAGTCAATCAAGGATGCTACCATATGGCTACAATATTTTGGAGGACTCGTTACTATTTTGTTGAGAGGTCTGAGAAACTGGACAATCTGAATCCAAACTATTACCGTGGCTCAAACATTATTCTTCAAAAATATATTTGGCTTTAATCACATCTCAATTTCTTTTAAAATTATGGATTGTTTGACTTTTAGAAAATCCTTTCCCTTAACTGCACATCTGATCAGTATTTTCTTCAGCATGTGTTGTCATAACATGTGTGCTACAAATATAAAAAGTAGAATAAAACGTAAAATATGTAATAAAGAAATAACAAATGTAGAAATACACCCAGTGATTCCAGGATTTCTCCTGTTGGTCTGTGTATATACCTTTACTGCAATGGCTATTAAAAGAATATAGTATGAAAGAAGGAAAAGGACAACTTGTTTAGCATTTGTAAAATATAAGGCAGTTGAAAACTGGGATGGAATTTTTTCTCTCTGCTTCCTTTCCATATCTGTCATGGTTGGTCCAACTTTAAAAATGGTAAAAAGTATTCTAGAAAGCAAGAGAGATATCGTAGACAGATTTCATAGAAACTGCAATCACACACTCCATGTGTTGACAAAGTAGAACCAGGGTAGAATAAGTTAAAATGAAATAATAGAGGGTTCATTAGATAGCTGGATACCTGATGGAATTTAGAGAATATTAGTAAATTAATGTTAGTATTCCAAGTTACAGGCATATTGTAGTTGCTATATTTTCTAAAAAAAAGGATGTTAATAAATGCATATTAGGGAATAAAATATATGAGAAACATTTATACATATATTGTATATTGCATATTTGTACAAACAATTGCTGTGTGTGTGTGTGTGTGTGTGTGTGTACCCAAATGTTGAATAATGCTGGAATTACATCTTTTAATGATTTTATTCTAGATAAGTGGTGACATTTTATGTCACTGAAGCTTTTCCCGCATAGATATAATGTATACTATAATAATCCAGTATTAAGATGTTTAATCATAAATGTCTACAGATCACTTTACTCTACCCAAAAAAGTGGAATGTATTCTTTCTAAAAAGAAGTGCACGCAATGGACCAAATCAACTAATAAAGGAAAAGGGAGAAAAGACAGTGAGTAAACTTTGACTCTGAGACATGCACAAAAATAATCCAGGAAGGTATATAGTTCATTATATTTTTAAAAGAAATGAAATTCAAATCATTTAGCCTAGGGGACTGGACTAAACAAGAAAGAACAGAAACATAATCTACCTGAACAGTAGAATCTCATCTCATTTACAAGTATTTTGAAGAATACTTGTACTCACCTTTTTCTGGGGGATTCCCATCTTGCTGAGCATTAGTTTCTACTATATAGGAAACAGAAGCACATTTTTAAAAGAAACACCCTGATCATAAATATTGTGTATGTTTCAGCTACTAGTGTTAACATTGTATTAAAATTTTAAATGTGTAAACTAAACTATTGGGATACTCCATAGCAATATTACAAATAACTTGAGTACCTTTACATAGCATAAAGCTGGATCTTTACATTTATTGTTTTTTTTTTAAATAAAAAAAAATCCACTTGTTAGCATGCAGTTTCCTAAGGACTGGAATGGCATCTATTTACATATGGTGAATTACAGTTTCCATCAGTCTGCACTTAAAACATGGGTACTTGTGTAGGAGATGAAATAATGCAACGGCATCTGCTAACAATAGTTACGAGAAAAACCTCTATTTAGAATATGATCAGAGTAATCAATAGAGATGAAGAAAAATGTGAAAGACTGCATCTGCTTCATGTACTAAAATAGAACTACGATGGCTTATTTTATAAATAAACCTCCATAATTTTCCCAAGGATACCACAGCAATTGTTTGGTATCCCTCATTGATTTTGAAAAAACTAAGTAAGGCCCATATAGGTTACTATTTGAATGGAGGACTATCAGCAAATCCATGGATTGTAGGCTAACCTCAGTAGATATAGATTTACATCTCAGAAGATGCTGCTGAAAAACAGTATGGATGTGTCCTTGTAGTCAACAGAAACTCAGATTCTCAGAAACTCAACAACACAAAAAAAATATTAATGTGTGGTAGAACAAGTTTAAAGTGCTAATCACTTCTTTATGTTCCTAATGAGACCTTTACAATATTCTGCTATTTTAACAAACTTACGATAGATAGATGATAGATGATAGATGGACAGACAGACAGACAGACAGACAGACAGACAGACAGACAGACAGACAGACAGACAGACAGACAGACAGACAGATATTTTACTAACCTGGAGGAGGTGCACTTTCTTTTACTGGTATATCTGAAAAGGTTAAAAGACAGATATTTATAACATTCTGAAAGAAAAGAAATACCGTATACACAATGATGCTTCTGTTTTACTATATAGTAATATACTAAAAAGATTTTAGTAATAATTTATGTCTGGAACTCTGCACTTTGATATGGCCCAAGGGCTAATCAATAAAGTAAAGTGAATAACTGTATAGTAATATAAATTCTGCATTATGACAGTTTAAAAAATCACAATGTCACACTGTTCTTATTATAAATATGTACACAACTGGGCTCTATTTGCATATAGTAGCCTATTACATTATGGTGCATTATTTCAGGAGGTGTTTTTTTTTTTAAGCAAATTACTAGAAACTTTTCCCCTTCTTTTCTAAAATAAACAGCTATTATTATTACGAGGCAAACGTTAATGCACAATATTGTGCAAATATTTAATACAAAAAAAGATTATCCCCAAAATGCTTACAATCCATATTGCCGCCAAGTCTTGAAAAATTGGTCGCAGGACAACTAAAAATATCTTTTTCTCCAAGCAAAACTAGGATTGGCAGCAGGGTTGGGTCCAGCATTTTTCCATGTAGCCTCTGGTCTGATTTCACGCAACTTCAGTCTAATTCCCAATCTGCTGTGAAGGAAGCCAGTGCAGAATCCCCACCCCCACCCCAGTCTGACTTCTGTTCTTCCCATATAATCCATAGTTTGGGGGAGAGAGGAAATTTTGTCGGAAAGGAGAATAGGAGAGGGGATTTTAGAGAATAATTATCCCCACCTCTTTTAACTGTGAATTTGAGGAAACTCTACTGATAATGCATTGTCCAAGATATTGCCCCAATAGGGGGGGGGAAGCTGCTAACCCCTAATTTACAAAACTAAACTTCTATTAATCATTGGTTTCATCAACGGATCATTGAACAGCTGGCTTTGGGACTGCAGTGCTCGCACACATGACTTTGTCCTTGTATTAGAACATTTAATCCTACCTAGACAACTTTAGCTCCTGAGCGTCTGCAATAGATTTTTAGTTGGGGGACAACAGGGATGGTTGGTATGAGGGCCTTGTCTTACATAGCATCCTAAGAATTCCCGCAGGCTCAACTAAACATGGAATACAACTCAACTGCCTAGAGGCTTAATTTTGGTTTATCCGCATGGAAGGGTATTTCGTGCATGTCAGTGTGTTTTAAATAGGACCCTTCTTGAATGGGTTGCATTATCCTACTGCAATCCTGTGGTGCTCCAGATGTTGTTAAATTACTCTTCTCAGCTTTCCTCCTATTTGCCATGTTAGATGAGGCTGCCGTGTAATGCCCGGAAGGCCATGGGAGATCTACACCTATTTTACTAGCATTTGCTAAAGAGCCCACTGACATTTAACGATAGTAATGCAGTTTCTTCACATGCTGTTTGAGTGACAAAAATTAGGGAAGCTCCAAAGGGACTTCAATTATCCTCAAATAAATTGTAGACAGGTAGTCCTCGACCTACAACCATTTGTTTAGTGACTGCTTGAAGGTACATTGAAAAAAGTGACTTATGACCGGTTGTTCTGACCCGGCTCCCAAACACGACAAGTTCTCTGTATTTAACTAAACGTTCTCTTTATTAGGAGTGCCAGCAGCCCCGGAAAAAAAGTCTCTCTCTCACACACACAGCAGGCTAACAAGTGGCTGACCGATGGGCAGATGAATAGTTGTCTACCACACCTATTCATCTCTGCCCCCTGCCTTTTATCCCCAGAGCTAAGGTGGGGTGCAGCTAGCAGCGGTGGCTCTTCCGTCCCAAGGACCAGCCCATAGATTCCCACTGTTCTCCTCTTCTCTGCCTTCTGCGCATCCGCGTGTCAGGCACTGGACCCAGCTGTTCCTCCTCTTCCTCATCAGCCACACCGGTACTCACACATCTGTTGCAGTTTCCCCACAGTCACATGATCAAAATTTAGGTGCTTGGCAACTGAAGTTTATTTACAATGGTTGCAGCAGCCCGTGGTCCTGTGATTTGTAATTTGTGAACTTCCCAGCCAGCTTCTGACATGAGAAATCAATGGGGGAAGCTGGATTTTGCTTAAGGACTGCATGATTACATTAACAACTGCAGTGATTCACTTAACAACCTTGGTTAAAAAAAAGATCATAAAATACGCTGCAATTCACTTAACAATCATCTTGCTTAGCAACCGGAATTCTGTTCACAATTCTGGTTGTAAGTTACAGACTACCTGAACAAAGATGCCATGACAAAGAAAACAAATGTCTAGGTGCTTTAAATAGCTGTTTCTTAGAACTGATAGTAGTACTTCTACAGGTAGTCCTTGATTTACAACCATTTGTGACTAAAGTGACTAATGACCGTTTTTCACATTACGACCGTTGCAGCATCCCCCATGGTCATGTGATCAGAATTTAGATGCTTGGCAACTGGTTCATATTAGTGATGGTTGTCCTGGGCTCATATGATCCCCTTTTGCGACCTTCTCACAAGCAACGTTAATGGGGAAGCCAGATTCCCTTAAAAACTGTATAAGTTCTGGTTTGAAAAAGAAAGGGTTTAACTGAGCTTGAAATAAGTTCATCTAAAATTATCAGGCAGCTCAATCGCCTTCCTATGAGAAAGAGCAAGAATGTTTGTCTTTAGCTTCGAAAAAAACATGACACAGGTGGGGACTCGATCCAGATCTCTAAAATTATGCAAAGTATGGAGAAATCAAGACCAATGAACCTTACAAAGGCAGAGCAGTCAAAATACAGCATAATTAAACTGTGGGAATATACCACTCCAAGGGAAGGCAATGGCCACAGTGATTTAGATGGCTTAGAAAGGAATTGAATACTTTTGTGAAAAGGGCACAAAACACCTAACAGCAATTAGGTTTTAAGGTTGAATGTGTTTCTAGATTGGGGTCAGCATGCCACCAAATGCCTAATACTGCAGGGCGTCAAGGATACTAATATTCTGTGCTTGCATTCATGATCCTTGTGAAGGATTTTGAATTGCATAGGCAGAAGCAAATTGGAACTGCCTGATGACCCTGGAGGGCAAGGAGTTTGATAACAAAAATCAGATTATTGTCTTTTCCTTGGTGTGAAATGACATTATTTATAATAGAAGGTGCTAATGTCAGCAGAAAGGGCTGGTTTGAAGCTTCCATAGAAATATAGAGTTTAGAGGCTCCAGGTCAGGCTATAGTAAGGCCACTCTATAATTTATGTTGCCTTTGTGAGTCTTGTGTAACCTATCTAGGGATGTATATACTGCTGCTGAAACCAGTTTTTTTGTGTTTTGGCCAGGAGGTCTATGATCACTGCCAATAAAATATACTTCATTGCAACTATCTCCAAATGTTCTGGCTCCTTATTTAGGTGGGCATTTTTCCTACCACAAAGGAGCTAAAGATGGAAGGGTGAAATATCACCATCTTCTGTTTGCAGGTACCCTACAGGCATCTGGATAGCCAATATAAGAAACAAACTGGTGGGCTAAGATAAGCCATGGCCCGAACTGGCAGCAGCATTCTTATGTTCACACAGTGAGACTAGTTTTCTACTCCAATAACAATCCCATAGGTAGCACTTGACTTATGACCATCTGTTTAGTGAAAGTTCGAAGTTTTCATGGCACTGAAAAAAAGTTACAATTGGTCCTCGCGCTTATGATATTGCAGTGCTCTTGCGGTCATGCGATTTGCGTGCTTGGCAACTGGTATGTACTTACCACAGTTGCAGTGTCACGGGATCATGTGTCATTTGCAACCTTCCCAACTGGCTTCCAACAAGCAAAGTCAAGGGGGAAATTCACGTAGTGACCATGGCAGAAAAGATCATACCATCAGATGCCCTCATGTAACATGACATCATTTAGTGTCGTAAGTCCCAACTGTGGTCAGAAACCGAGAGCAACTGGCTTAAAGTCACCTACTGATCTCTGTAGTTGAATACAGATTTAAACTTGGCCTCCCCACTCTAAATGAAAACACGAACCACAACACTTTGAACACTTCTTGATGTTTGTGCTGCTTTTCTAATCTTAGCTGTTTGGAAGCAAAATATAAAGGGCAACTTATGTACGAAAGGTGACAAAGGTGCATTTCTAAATAAATAACTAAAGTTCCGTACCCGCTCAACTCACCAGTAAAACCAGTTTGCATACTTAACCCTGCCTAAGTCTAAACATTGACTCTCAGCAGTAAAATACACAAAATAGAAATTCCTTTGAACTTCCTGAACAGGGAGTTTCAAAGTTTCAAAACAACACTCAGTTATCATCCTCAGTGTTGTAAGAACACTATAAGCTTTTAAAAACATTTCATGTTTCAATAGCATTTCTCAAGAGTTCTCATGGTTTCACAAGTTAATTTATTTTGTCACTCTTGAATCTACTGCTAGTCTCTGAGTTTTTCAAATTCTTGTATAGCGAGATGGATTGTTGGAAGACCTGAAGAACCAGTTTAGGGACAAATTATCATGGGGGGGAAATTATGTAGCCACTGAGTCTACATCAACTTTATGGCATATAATCAATCAATTAATAATAATTTTGATTTCTGTCACCTTCTTAGGTTTTTTTTTTTTTTTTCAATCCTGAATTCATTACACTTTCCTTCCACATTGATTTTTAAACCATTCATTCAAAATATCCACTGTCCACATTTTCCCCTTTATATGATTTTTGTACACTACTCAGAGGTGGGTTCCTCCCAGTTCGGACCGGTTCACCTGAACCGGTAGTGACCCACTGGTGACATCACGATAACATCACTGATCCGGTTCAGTCTGTGCCAGTCCGTGGGCGCCGCCATCTTTTTTTTTGAATTTTAATTTTTTTTTATTTTTTTTTATTTTTTTTTCCTTCTGAGCATGCGCAGAAGCCGAGTTACGGCACTGTGCATGTGGTCGCCATCTTGTTTTCGGCTTTTTTTCCCGGAGTTTTCGTTACTGCGCATGCGCGCGTGTGCAAAGCGCGTGCGTGCCCACGAGGCGTGCCCATGAGGCGTGCCCATGCGGCGCGGGAGGGAGCGAACCAGCAGCGAGGTAAGTTGGAACCCACCCCTGACACTACTTCACATGGAATAGTCATATTTAACCTCAGCCATCATCCCTTCTCCTTATCTCCTGCTTCGTTTTATGGCTTTTTCTTGGGACTTCGGTGGATGACAAAGGGGAAGCAAGGGAAGATCATCTGGATGCCCAATGGGGGAACAGAAAAATATGTGCTTTGGCAAGCACCTTATCCTTTATTCTCCTCAATTCCACACTGCACTTTCTTTCAGGGTGACCATGAGGAGGTGCTGTCAAACCACCATGGAAACTACAGAATAATCAGCCTGACATCAATACCTAGGAAGATCATGGAAAAGATAATCAAGCAGCAGATCTGCAAACACCTAAAAGCAAGCAAAGTTATAACATGGGTTTGTCAAAAGCAGATCATGCCAAACAAATTTTATTTCTTTGACAAGGTGACTAAATTAGTGGACCAGAGAAATGACATAGTATGGATTTCAGTAAGGCATTTGACAAAATAGACCACAAACTACTTCTTAGTAAGTTAGAAAAATGTGGGCTAGACAGCACCACCAAATGGATCCATAACTGGCTGACAAATTGCACTCAATATGTAGTCCTTAATGAAACTATATCTATATTACATGGAGAGAAGTAAGCAGTGGGGTAACCCAAGGTTCTGTCTTAGGCCCAGTACTCTTCAATATCTTCATAAACGAATTAGATGAAGAATAGAAAGGGAACTCATCAAATTTGCAGATGACATCAAGCGGGAAGGAATAGCCAACACCCCAGAAGATAGGCTCAAGATCCAGAAGGATCTCGACAGACTTGAACACTGGGCTCTATCTAATAAAATGAAATTCAACAGTAAGAAAAGAAAGATTTTACACTTAGGCAAGAAAAAGCAAATGTATAGTATAGAATAGGTGGAACCTGGCTCAACAGCAGTAACTGCGAAAGGGATCTTGGAGTCCTAGTGGACAATCACTTAAATATGAGTTAGCAGTATGCGGCAGCCACCAAAAAATACAATCCTAGGCTGCATTAACAGAGGGATAGAATCAAGATCGCATGATGTGTTGGTATCACTTTATAATGCCCTGGTAAGATTACATTTGGAATATTGCATCCAGTTTTGGTTGCCCAAATATGTATAAAAAAAGATGTTGAGACTCTGGAAAGAGCGCAGAGAAGAGCAACAAAGAAGATTAGGGGGCTGGAGGCTAAAACATATGAAGAACAGTTGCAGGAATTGTGTATGTCTAATCCAGTGAAAAGAAGTGACATGATAGCAGTGTTCCAATATTTGAGGAGCTCAAATATTCCAAAATATTCCAAAGAAGAGGGGCTCAAAGTATTCGCTAAAGCACCAGAAGATAGGATGGATGGAAGCAATGGATGGAAACTAACTAAAGACAGAACCAACCTAGAACTAAGGAGAAATTTCCTGATATTGACAATAATTAATCAGTGGAACGGCTTGCCTTCAGAAGTTATAGGTGCTTCATCCCTGGAGGTTTTTAAGAAGACATTGGACATCCATTTGTCTATAATGGTATAAGGCACAGGTGTCAAAGTCCCCCGCGTCATGTTGCCATCATGTGACGTTTCGTGACGTTTTCCCCATTCGCGGAGCTGGGGTGGACATGGCCTGTGCGTGATGCATCCAGCCCGCGGGCTGCCAGTTTGACACCCCTGGTATAGGGTCTCCTGCTCATGCAGGGGGTTGGACTAGAAGACCTCTAAGGTCCCTTCCAATTCTGTTATATGCAGAAGACAGGACATCCTGATGCTTTGATCTCAGGTGGGATGGGGGAAATGCCAGGAACCAAGAAGACTTCAAGACAGAAGCTTCTAAGAGTGGGACGTTTAAAATAAATATTACAAATTTTCTGTTCTAGAAGTTGACCTTAAGATTAATCATCTCAGCTCTTTAAACTCTTCAGAAGCCCTATAGTTTTGTGGAGATGCAGAGGTAGACACTGATAAATGGCAGAGGAGCTGAACTTTGATTATTAAATTTAAATTCTGTCCTGGCTTTGTCTTACCCACTTTTTGGTCCTAGTTACATTCATATTTTGAACGGAGTCTCCAACGTGTCACTCAAAAGACCAAGAACAACCCTTAACTTGAGAAGCAGCCTGTATACATGTCAGTTTCGTATAGGGAAAGGCAATAGCAGCCTACTTGAAGATAAGAGCAAGATTAGGTCTAAAAAGGAAGGCAAGAACTGGCACTGGTATCATCTGCTGAACGTAGGTCTGTAGTAGATTCCCTCTTTCAGTTGGCAATTAACCTGGACTGCATGGTTCAGTTATCTATCAACAATAAGGTGTCCTTGGCTGCTACTTTCAGTTCTGAAGGAAGCCAACAGTAAACATATCACAGCGCCCAGTACCAAAGGTTAACCAGACTATTAGCTTTCAGGATAGACTTTTCTGCCAAGAAAGGAAGAACAATAAAAAAAAGACGACATGTTACCTCTATAGCTGTTCAGCCTTTCTGATCCAGCATGCTCAGTGGAGTCCCTAGATGTCATTCTTTACCATCCAGTTGCCTTACAAGGTTCTCTGGTTAGGTGTTGTGGAGGCTTCTAGTATGGATCAGTTCCTCACACTGAATGCCTGACAAAGCATTTCATCCCCTCAGGGAGAAGTTTTCCTCATTAAATCATGAGGACCCTCTTCAGCTGCCAAGGCTGCGGAAATGTCAATACAGTTTTAGCCAGGAAAGCTCAAGGTACTTCTGGCTAAACATAGAACATGACCAAAAAGATTATAAATACCTGTAATAGAATTGCAGAATAAGAGTAGACTTAAGGGCCTGGAAGTATAAATCTTATGCTTTAAAAACGTAGCAATATTTGTTTCCGCGTTGATTTCAAATCTTTCAAAAATGTATTTTTGAAAGATTCAGTAGGAAGAAAGTCAAGTTAAATTCGGTTTCTGAGGACAACAGAGATACATTCGTGAAATTTTCTCAGTAAGAATACTGTAGTTCTTGGCCACTGCTGTTTTCCAAGTTGTTTCCTGACTTTTCAGCCTACTCTACAACTCAGCTATTCCCTGGAGGTCTCTTGCTCAAGTAATAACTAGTGCTAAACCAGCTTAATTTACAAGGTTAACCAGATATTGCCACCTTCTCAGATTGTCCCAAGTAACATACAACCCGATAGCTCTGAGCTGAAAAATTGCAAGACTATGTTTAAGAAAAAAACAATCAGTCAAAATGGCCATTCAACAGAATCAATGAAGACATACAAGATTTAAATTTATATTTCATGTATATATTTCATTTTATTCTAAGGACTCCCAGGACTATGTCATAAAAGCGTAAAACAATTTTATATTCTATAAAATAGAATAAAATTGAAATAAAAATAATTTGGTGCAAAAATACAGCAGATGGACATAAGCATGACAGTCACCATTCTCATTCTTCAAATTCTTCAGGATAATTTGGTTTGAAATAATTTCTGGAAGTTGACCTGCTCCAAGAAATGTCCCATTCCATGGTGAGTATTGCAATGGGAAAGCATTGACTATCTCTTTACCTCACGGGTGTCAAACTCGCCACGTCACGTGACGTTTCATGACGTTTTTCCCACTTGTGGAGCTGAAGTGGGCGTGGCTTACATGTGACGCATCGGCCTGCGAGTCTGGCGCCAGTTTGACACCCCTGCTTTACCTCGTCAGCTTAATAGAAGATCATAGATTGTAACATATAATACATTCTGAATAGGTCGGATGGGCTACTTCTACATCAAGGAAGCTGACATATAAGCACCTGTCAGTACCTAGCTGTGATTCCTCATGGGCATTATAAGTTAAAAATAGCACTGCAAGTTGCACTTGAACTCTTATTAGTAGCCAACGCTGTGACTGAAAAACTGATGTTAGATGATTGCGATGACTCCGATTTGCTTGCAATTTGGACCAATTAGACCACTTACAGTTTCCAAGTGTTCTTCAAAGGCAGAACTCCGGAGTGACTAAAATAATCTAGTTGATGAGTGCCCGAGTCATCCTTGGCAGGGAATCTCACTCCAGGAAGGACTACAACCATGCATCAGCCAAAGCTGAGTAAAAATACCCCACCCACAACCCCACCTGCTTATCTAATACCCCATCCTACCCCCACCTGCTTATCTAACAGTAAGTGGGACTCCTAGATCCTCCTCCTCTTTAAAAGGGAATATCAGCCCATCCATGGCTGACAGAGATCCCTTCTGCATGAAACATACCTCTTGTTTCGGGTTTAGCTAGTTTTGTTTCATTCATACTTCCAGACTCTGGTTCGAGGTATTTTTTCTCCAGAATTTTATGGCTGTCTGGTTGGCTGGCTTGCTCATTCATTCATTCATTTTCATTCCTTCATTCGCATGCTTGCATGCTGTTTCCCATTTAGAACTCTCAAGAGCATTTATAATAGAGTATTTAATGATGAATTTAACTGTTAAACATAGAACATGATTAGCATTTAGCAAGATAACCTACTCCGCAGAGATTTTGCTGTGATGAAGAATTTGAAGGAGGGAATGCTATGCATCTTGCCTTGAGTTCCTGGAGGAAAAGTAGGGTCTAAATCAGTGGTTCCCAACCTTTTTTTGGCCATGCCCCACCTAAGCATCTCTAAAATCCTGATGCACCCCCGCCCCGTGACATATAATTCTTACTATTCAAAAAGTGAATTCCTACTCATGCGGAGGAAGCCTAAAAGGCCATTAACTTGGTTTAAACAAGGTTCCAATTGCCCCCATTAAAAATCAAATTGCCCCCCTGTGGGGCGTGGGCCCCACGTTGGGAACCACTGGTCTAAATCAACTAATGAGATAAATAAATAATGAAAAGTTCAATGGAGAACTTTTTCCAAAGAAGGGGAGGGGTCAATGCTAAAAAGACAAATGAGTATGCTTCAGGTGTATGTATTTGTGTTGAGAAATTGGAAGAGTACTCTAACATTTAAAAAGCATTAACTAGGCATTATTGTCCAAGAGAGCATGGAAGAAATTTAAGTTAAAAAAAATCCATTACTTTCCCAATTTCTCTTAAAAATTAGAAAAAGCAATATGAAAATTAAATAACTCAGTTTTCCTCTAGGACTCTGATCAATTGCCTTGTCCTCCCGTAGAGTATCTATCAACTTAAATGCAATCATCAAGTTTGAAGGTGACACATTTTTTTTCTGAGCCAAGTGCCTCATTTAGCCTTTGACTGACAACCCAGGATCCACAATCAGAAAAAGTGGCTAGAGCCAAATTAAATGTGATTTTCTTTCCTTACATTGATACATTCACCAGTCATGCATTTAACCATTTCTCCTTCCTATTAGGAATTACACTTGGATAACTTTTGCAGGTTCTGAGGGCCACAGCCATTTGTTTTTCTGGAAGAGCAAATATTTATTTTATGTTGTCATGTACATGACAGAGATGATGATGTAATCTGCATTATTTATGCACTGTTAAAAAATGTGCGACATTATTATGGTTTACATGTGGTTGTACGGCCACATCTAGGCATCCCATTATGGGGGGTCAAATAAGATCCTGAAGAGGTTTTGAAGAAGTTTTAATATAAACGTTTTTATATTTAACATTTAATCTATTTATATTAATGGTGTTAAATTCATGGTTCCGAACATTTTCTGCAATTCTGGGTACACCTATGAATGTCATGGAATACAACTCTGAGAAACGAAGAACGAACCCATGGAAAGAAGAACATTCGCAGGCTTGTTGCAGCAGCAAATACTACATCCTGCATTTCCAAAACTTATCTATTGCAGAAGACTTTCTTGAGTCACATTAAGAGAAGTTTATCGGAAGGTCTCCTGAGGACATGTTCCATGGACATCCCTTTCTTTATATCCCTCCCACTCTATAGCAGAGAGTCAGGCCTCATCTCTATGTCTGCCGAAGACACTCTATCTCTGCACCTCGGTTTTTTTAAAGCAGGTTTTCAGATATTTTATAACTGAAAATCTATGCCTCCCTTTCATTTTGAACATTCAGATTTTCCAAATCTCTTTCAAAGGTATTAACTAGAAAACTAGGTTTTAAAACGGGGGAAATATTTATGGCAAAATTCATTTTTCTTCTTCTCAAAGAGTATCAACCTTGGCCACTAGGTCTCCCTGGTAATAGGGGGGATCAAGTTCTAATCCTAAGGCAGGCCTAAATCTCATGGGCAAGGATACCACCTCTCCAGCTTTGAACTGGAGCCTCTGGGTATTAGCTTCTTGTGTGCAGACTGAACAGCTGATGAGGGGCAAGAGGTTGTCTGAGGCTGTGGGAGGGAGACTCCCACTGCATTGTGAAAGCCATTGCATCGACTGAGGTGGATGAAAAAGGCTGCAGGATGCAGACTCCCGGGGCTCCAGAATCTCTCTCCTGCTGCACTGCACAGCCTTCGTTCTGTATTCTTGCCAGCTGTGACTCAACAGTCAACAGGTCTATGCTGCAGTCAACAGGTCTCTTCTGCACACTGGGGCAGAACCAATATTCCTGCTGTATCACACAATCTTTATAGTACCTGGCAGGCTATCTTCAAGCACAGATTAGTGCTTAAATGATGGTGGGATGGCCAGGTGACACTGTGAAGCAGAACTCTCCCTCCTGCTGCACTAGGTAGCCCTTATATCTACTCCCTAACAAATACAACACACAAAATCTAAAGCTGATCTCCTCAAGCAATTTCACTTGTACTGGGAACCAGTATCTGATAAGGTGTGCAATAAATTTCAGTCTAAATTTGTGTTACTGTCTCTGTTGACCTGAAGTTTCAAAGGCAGCCTTGTTGAAGAAAGCTAAATGCTATAAGGTTGGAAATGTAACCCATCTCTGCTTTATACACTACTAGAAGAACATGCCTAGAATATCAAGATGCGACATCTAATTAAGAGAGTAAAAGCACAGCTGTTACTTAGGTTTGCACAGAGAAATGCTTTCATGGTTTAGCCATCCAAGAAGAGGATTATGGATCCTGATTTACACCAATAGCCAAGCTCACCAAGGAGCCTGATTCTTGCTAGAGCATTTGTTGACTAATGAAAATAGGGTAGCTACTTATGCATTGCCATCACTCTTATTGATGGCAACTGCATTGCTATTTTTTTAAAAAAAGAAATAGACTAAAGAAGAACAGATCTGAAGAAAATGTGCCACTCAATAATGATACAAATTTAAGAGATGATACTGATGTAGATACAGATGCAAATACAGATTTAGATATCAGGGTGCTGATAAATATCATGGCAACCTCTGGATGTCCAAGGAGCACTTTAGAAAAACAAGTTGACATTGCAAACTTTAGGAAAATTTGATGAGATTTCATCTGCCTTGCCTTGCATATGATATTGTACATGATTTAGACAATCTCACACAAAATATGAGATCAGATCTTCGACTGCTGAATCTCATGTTATGATATGGCAAATGTTTTGCAATTTTGAAAATGGGTTGATTGGACAAACACATAAGATTATACAGTTCTTATGTGGTGATGCAGTGGTTAGAATGCAGTATCACAGGCTAACTCTGCCCACAGTCAGGAGTTCAATCCTGACAGGCTCAAGGTTGACTCAGCCTTCCATCCTTGGTAAAATGAACTCAGATTGTTGGGGCAATATGCTGATATTGTAAACTGCTCAGAGAGTGCTGTAAAGCACTGTGGTGTGGTATATAAGTCTAAGTGCCAGTGCTATTACTGTACTTGGAATTCAATAAGGTATTTGACAAAGTAGACCACAATCTACATCTTGGTAAGTTAGAAAAATGTGGGCTAGACAATATCACTACCAGATGGATTCATAACTGACTGACTAACTGCACTCAATGTGTGGTCCTTAATGGAACTACATCCACATGGAGGGAAACATGCAGTGGGGTATCCCAAGGTTCTGTCTTAGGCCCCCCCCCCGAATGCCTGAGCCAGCCATGCTAGATGTTGAATTCCACAGGTGGTAAAGAGGTTGCCCACCCCTGCTGTAATGGGTGGGGTTTCTGACCAAATGATTCTATGCCTCTTCAAATTATTGTTTGATGAAGATCATGGGAAACTTCATTTCCTTCTTATGATTCTTTATTAGTCAGATTTGGACTATCAGCCACTGAAATAGAAGCAGACATATGAAACAGAACATATGCCCACATTCTTTCTGTATTTGCGTTATACTGTGATTTAATATTGAAAAATAAATTATTTATCAATTTTATTCTGTTATTATTTCATTTGGTTATTCTATTACTGTCTTTTTTGTTTCCAGATGTTTGCTGGATTTTGTTTTAATTCCTGTGGGGTTTTTGTTCTTCTATTCCATTGTGAAACACCCAAAGTAACTTCGACAAGTTGGTTGTCTATATCAATCAAATCAATGAATACATACATACCAGGGGTGGATTCCAACTTACCTTGCTGCCAATTCTCTTCCTCCCCCGCCGCGTGGCCACGCCTCGTGGGCACGCACGCGCATGCGCAGTGCAAAACCCCCAAAAAAGTTTTTTAAAAAAACACACCGAAAACAAAATGGCGACGCACGCGCAGTGCCGGAAACTCTGCTTCTGCGCATGTGCAGAAGAAAAATAAAATACAAAATTTGAAAAAAAATCGGAAAAAATAAAAAAAAGATGGCGGCGCCCACGGACCGGCACCGACCGACCCAGTTCGGTGACGTCATCATGATGTCACCAGCAGGTCACTACCGGTTTGGGCGAACCGGTCCGAACTGGGAGGAACACACCCCTGATACATATCCACATTGAAACATTTCTATTTGAATTTTTGATTTTCATCAATCACATTTTTTTCCTAGCTAATCGAAATAAGAAATTGTACTCTCTTTCAGCCTAAATGGTTTTTATTCTTTGACAATCAAATTGGGACAAATTATGATATATAGAGGAAAAGTACTTAAATATATACTAATGTAGAATTATGATACCAATATCATGCCAATTTTGCAAAGATCTATGAAACATACCTCTTCACTATCCAATCTAAAATATCTACTATACTCAGTTTTATTGTCAAACAAGAACCAGATTGCCCATATGGATTGAATGTAAGATCAGATTAATTGGAAAGGGTTTACATAGTGCATGATAGATTGCTTTATTTATGGCACTTAAATAAAATGTGGCCCAAAAGTGTTGGCAAAGGAAACCATTGCTATTCCATCAGATATATCAATGGCAGAGAAAGAGACAACGGGGTGATGGAGATAATGAAAATTATAAAGTGGTCCCTTAAAACATCTGTCAATAAATTTTCAGGCTATAGACCAGTGATGGCGAACCTTTTTGGCACCGAGTGCGGAAAAGGGAGAGCGCGCACGCGCTCGTCTAGGCTGCAACCCAGAAGAGGAGCTGCCCAGGGGGCATGCGCATGCCGGAAAATGAATGTCCGGTTTCCGGTGCACTCATGCACATCGGCCAGCTAGTCTTCTGGTTACTGGTGCGCATGCGCGCACAACAATCAGCTGGCCGGCGTGCATGCTCATGCCGGAAAACGGAAGGCCAGCTCTTCCAGTTTCCGGCACTGCCGCACGCACGAAGGCCAGCTGATCGTCGCGCACGCATGCGCACCAGAAACCCGGAAGAGGAACGGGCGATGCCGCACATGCCAGGCGACATGGTTCCACGTGCCACTTTGGGCACGCATGCCATAGGCTCACCATCACGGCTATAGACATTTACACATAGTTAAAATTATTATTTTAACTATAAAGCACATAATTGATATATTTCTTCCAATTATACAACCTTTACAAAGAATTTTAAATTCTCACAAAGAGAACAATCCCCCACAAAGCATGCCAGTTGCCATCCATACATTCTGCCATTTACATTTAACTAAAACAAAGCATCTTCATGATTATACTGTGGAAATAAAATTGAATTTGCTTCTGCTGCCTTCATTGTAAAATATTTGCTTAGAGCATTATTTCTCTAATTTTCTGCAAACATAGATAATTAAATGAACGTTTAGAAAATGTGCAACCACTCAATTAAAGAAAGACTTCAATTGTTCTCCTCTTTAAGAACACAACAGTTCCCAATTTATAGGAAAATAAAATCATGACTATGTTTGCACTTGTGTATGTCCTCCCCGCTATTTCAAAAGCCTTTTAAAACTACATTTTGTACCAAAAAGTAATCTAAAATTAAATACGTATTTACTGCTTGGATTATTTTATCTATCCACATATAATAACAACTTGTAGCATAAATATGATAACGAATGATCTTTAGGAGAATTTCTAATCTTCATCTCCATCAGCAGGTGAATACTTTCTCCACTTTTCTTCTTGACTGCTACATATACCTGTGGATATTTGTACCTTTCCAAGAGCACCGATTAATGTCAACCCATGAAAGATTTGAATTAACTGAAGATAAGTCAAACCTAGAGAGCCAGTTTGTTGTAGTGGTTAAGGTTTCAGGCTAGAGACCTAAAGTTCAACAAAGTACTACAATAGTGTGGATATAGGAAAATCTTCTTTCAGAATTGTCTGTTGGGATTCAGTGTAGTAACTTTCAGAGAATAGCAATAGCAATAGCACTTAGACTTATACACCACTTCACAGTGCTTTACAGCCCTCTCTAAGCGGTTTTACAGAGTCAGCCTATTGCCCTCAAACAATCTGGGTCCTCATTTTACCAACCTCGGAAGGATGGAAGGCTGACTCTACCTTGAGCCTGGTGAGATTCGAACTGCCAAATTGCAGGCAGCCAGCTGTCAGCAGAAGTAGCCTGCAGTACTGCATTCTAACCACTGTGCCACTGCGGCTCAGTGTAGGTTAGTTGAGGACTAGGATTGAATAACTTGACAACTATGCTTTGGCTGGTACTTTTCAGACTCCTTCCCAAACGGGAAATTTCAAGAATAGTTTGTGATATTGTAATATGTGCTTGTGTGGGAAGGGATCCGATGTACAGTGAATAATAATCAAATAATCAAACCTATTCCAGAGGTGGTGAACTCTTGGCAGAGCTTAAAGTAGCCCTAGGAGGTGATAGTGAGCTAAATGTCTTATAATTTGTGTTCAAACATTGGCTGATATAGTTTCCAGTGTTTACCAATTTAGCAACAGCCTACTTGAATTGTCTTTAACTGAGATGCATATATTCAGTGATCTTGATTCAAACATGATGAGTGGGAGTTTTGAAGGTCAACATTAATTTAATATCATAGGAGGAAGTGTGGGAGGTGAACATGAAAACATACTTGTGAGGTAGCAGTAAACCTAACTCTAACCTCCCTGCAGAAGTTAGGTCCTCTTTCTACTGCTGGGTCTATTACATAAGGACAGGGGTCTCCAAAATTGGCAACTTGCTTGAGAAACTTCCCCTGGCTGGGGAATTCTGGGAGTTGAAGTCCACAAGTCTTAAACTTGCCAAGTTTGGAGACCTCTGTATAAGGAAATGGCCAATTAGAAATCAACATACAATCTGAGACTGTGGTCTTTTCTTAAGAAATAATATATGAATGCAATGGTCAAAGAAAGTTAAAATATCTTAAGATGATGAGCAAGGGGGATAAAGATGTGAATAATCTGTCTCTCTCTGAAGAACTGCAGGCAATATAGACTGTTAACTGCTCTTGCTGGAGATAAAATAGAATTATTTTCCATATTAGATCAGACAGACTTAAAAGTTACCTGGGTATAAATGCAGAGCTGAAGGGCCATTAGAGGACAAATAAATGGAATTGCCCTGAAATGAAATAAATTCTTGCTCTCCCAATTTTTTTCTGAAATACAAAGAGTATTACTGAAAGAGTAAGTTTATACTCCGATCATTTTCCACCTAGGCCAGAATTTACTTTAACAGCAGCTATCCATCATGTCCAGCTGGGACTTTTCCAAATATTTGCAATCTGATTCTTTTAAACTATTATGCCAGGCACTGAACCTGAGATCTTCTTCATGCAAACCTTATAATTTATCAGCATGTCTAGGTTAACTACACAAGTACATTGTCCCTCATTCTTAAAAAGGAGCAGCTTACTAAATCTGTTCTAACAGTGCTTCTGATTGGCTCCAACAGAACTTAAAAGGCCTGGATAATAAATATGGAGGCATGAAGTCTTTGTGACTATTCTTTAGCATGAACTATTATTTCGCTTTAGTGTTTTCCACCTTGTGATAGCTGGTACTGCTCCATAATAGACCCCCAAGCTCTATAAATATTTGGGTTATATTTAAACTGTTCCACACAACTGACAGAACTGACCTGAGAACAATCTGAACTGCAGGCGAATAAGTATTTTAAAAAACCTACATGTGGTAAACCAGCACATTGGTGATGGCACTCTTTCTTTGTTTTGAAGTAAGAACAATATCCAAGTATAATGTAAAGAAATAACGTCAAAGATTCTGTCAGTTCTATCACCTTGTGAGCCATAAGATAAGACAGCTTTTATTTCTTCCCCTTTACTTCATCTGAACACTGCAACTTTTATTCATAAAATCTCTTTTCTTTTGCCCTTACCATTGATTTCTGCTTTCCCTGTTGACAGTGCATAGAAAGAAGTGGAAAAATCATAGTAATTAAGGTAAAATGTCTGCTCCATACCCACCCAACTGTTGGCTGTCTTGTCTCTTTTAGAAGCATCCTGTAAGAGAAAAACTTTCCATGTCCTGCATACACTTGCTTGTATTGTCAGACTGTTTTTTGTAGTCAAGCACATTGGCCTGAAAGTCAACTGAAATCTTCTAGAAGATTTCCAAAAGCCCAACATCCTGAACTAGCATTGGATTCTAGATTAAGTCTGGCTGGTGCAGAATAAAGTTCCTCTAGTGTGAAAGCTCTTGAAAAGGGAACATCCTCAGAGCTTACCAAAAATGTCAAAATGATGCCTGAGACCACACGATTGAAGCCCTATCCCTTTTTTATATAGGTCAGACACCCCTGAAAAGGAAGAAGGAAAGACTTCTGATAGCATAGCTCTTAGTGCTTAATGTTAAAGGGTCAAAGTCCTTAAAACTTTCCTCATGATATTTGTATCTTTGTGTCAGAGGAGAAATAAAAACCTCGGACAATCCTTTTTAGATGCTCCATTTATCTGTCAATTAGAAACTAATTTTTTTCAGTTTCAGAAAAGGTTCCTCCAAAGATTGACTATTAGCAAATATTTAATTAGTCACTCATTCTATTATGATGTTCCAATGAGCCATTATATAGCAATTCATTAGCAGTTAACAATGTACAGCCAATAACTCTTTCTGAAGAATGGTATCTTAATATTGTTTTCCATTTGTTCCTTTAGTCTTTGCATGAATCTTTATAGCTAAAAAGGGAAATTTGATTATTCTAAATGTCATACATTTGCTAAAGTCAATCATCTCCTGATCATTAAATCCAATTCTGTTAGAATACAATTACTTCAAATGCCGAAAGAACAAAATAAACTATATCCTTGCACTTTTGCAGTTACAAAAACAAGTTCTAACCCTAGAGAATGCTTCAAGATGATTGTCTTATCCTAGTGAGATCTTTGGTTATGTTCAAGAAAAAGGAAGCCTCATTTATATATATATATATAAATATAAATATATATATTTAAAAATCTTTAAAAATAAGATAAAAACAAGTTACACAGGCAAAAAACTCATTTGATGTATAGTATTCAGTTTTGCTTATTTGGAGCATAATTTCAGAATCCCTAAACTACTGAACAATAAAAATAGAGGCATGAATTTATTGCAGACTAAAGATAATAAACTGAATTGATTTAGCAATCTTGTGAACTTGACAGCTTACTAGAGAAAGTTAAAAGCCAATCAATGACTCTAGCACATTATTAATTAAACAACATTGATTTGTATTTTACATTACAAGAGAGATAATACAATTCTAGTCCAAAAATTCTTGCATGCAAGTCGTTCTGTGCATTGAGAGCTGATAGTAAGAGTCTGACTTCCACCTCAGAAAGTGAAAATGTATCTGAATATTGTAGTAAGTTTCTATTCATAAGTTTAATGTTGTTAATATTTCATCTGTCTTTGCATGCAATCTGTCTTTGCATACACGTAGGCCATTTGGAGAAATGCTATTCTGCATCCATGTGAATAATTCTGACTCTAGTAATCTCCCATTTGTGACTGTGTGCAACAGATTAAACATTCTGAATATGCAGCATTACATGAAATATTGTGAACATACAATGGCACCACTACACGTAGCAAGAGATTGATGGGTGCTGATGTATGTCATTTCCAGACTCTTTTCATTTTAACCTATTATTAAGATCGATTATGTTGAGTAATATCAATGATACTTCTACCCAAAGAACTATAGATCAATGGAACAGAGTTTTTCTTAATTGATGCTCAGTTTTATCTGCTGTTATTTTCTGGCTTAACAACCATAGAACAGATAAATCATGAGATTAGCACAATTTAGCATTTCAGCTATAGATATAGTTTTACTTGCATCTCTATCGCAATCCACAAATCAACCCATCAAAATAAAGCCCGATAATGGAGACCTTACAGCTAATTTAACCCTACCCTGAAGATAAATTATGAGGATTTACTGCATATATTCCAATTTGCATTACAAATAGAATACCTTAAAAGGAAAGCCTGAATAGGACTTGGGCTTTCAAATTTGCACACATATTTTATACAGCTATTTTGGGGAAGGTACCTCATACATTGTCCTCCTGCATTACAGAGCTCCAAGAAAATAAATCCTTTCAGTCTGTCAACACTAGTTGCCTTGGACTCAGCCCTGTATGATGCTTTTATAGTACTGGACTATAATTCCCACATGTTGGAGAAGGTCATCTTAACCATTGATCTTTCCTGTTACTACCCCAGTCCAAAGATCCCTAATCTGGTTTGACAGAAAGGAGACAAAAGCCCACAACACAATTAGTTCTTAATCCTGGAAAGTGATGGGTATTTGGCATAATGTACTAATTGTAATCGGTTAACATGAGATTCTACTCATTTGTTTTTTTAAATGTCACTCTGGCTTAAATGTCATTCTTCATTTAAATTTAAATTCATTTAAATGTCACTCTGACCCTGAAGAGTTACCAAGTGTTGTCTTTAGGTTACTACGAGAGCTACAGGTTAAAATGGTCTGACCATATAGGAATCTTAGAAATTATTAGTAACTTAACTGTTGTATATTGAGAGAGAGAATAAGAGAGACAAAGAGAGAGAGAATATAGACTTTCCTTATGAATGTAACAGAATAAAATAACAATAAAGATCCCAAACTTAAAATTCACCAGCTAGGAACTTTGTAGTGTTTACTACTCCAGATTATACGGTCATGCAGACAATACAAAACCAGCAGATTGTATCACAAAGCCAACACCCATGATAATCAGGTAGCTTCAACCACATTCAGAAAGTTAACTATAAATGCTCAAAACAAATAGCTCAAACCTCATGGCAGTCCATTAAATCAGAGACCACATGATAGATTTTAGCTTGTCACAACTGAAGTCACAACTAGAAAGATTTTGAAAAAAGTACACATTCAATCCACCGTTCCAATCAAAATAGGTCATAAAAAGCATAGCCCCCTCATAAATTAACTCATATTATCAGCATAGAATGCAAAAAGAGAGAGAGAAATGAAATACAAGATGATTAGGTGTCAAACACACTAGCTGTATAAGGACGTCATTTAAAGCACACTTCATAAAACACTCAGAACATCCCTGTCACAGACTCACAGACAAGGTGTAATCCCCACTGTGGCACTATCTAATATGCCCAGAGAGTATTTCCACATCCCTAAAATGGAAGGGAATTATGTTCACAGTATGAAACGAACAGAATAACCTGAAACACATCAGAGGGGTGTGAGTTTGCTAGTATAACATGTTTTTTCATATGTTCTCTCAATCCAGAGAGCAATAATAATGGTGCTTTCACACATGGAAATTACCCATGAAAATATCATTTCCATCTTGCTAGATTAAAAATGGTATATTTGTCTCACAGGAGGTATTTTTGAATAATACCCATATTAGGTCTTAAATAAAGGGTTGTGTTTTTTTCATATTTCTCCTAAGAGGATGGCACTAAGGCCGATGTACAATGTGAATCTATGGTAATGGAAAGGAAGGAATGAGGCTGGTTTTGTTCAGGGAGAATTGAAGCTCCCACCCTTTTCCTTCCAACTTGACAGTAATCACATTCATCTTAATAGCTGCAAATTCAACTTTGTTCCCAGAAAGAATACACACAACACTGAAAAGCATTAGAAGACCTGTGGGCACATTGTATTTGCAGTCACCCTTAGCACCCTATCCCACTTCTGACTTCAAACTTTTATTATTTTAGCTTTAGAAAAAAAATAATGTGACATGTGACAAAGCAAGGTGCCAACAATCAAGGTCATCTTTATTTCTAAGAATACCTCTGCACACTGGCTTCTGAGGCATTGTTTAAAAATGGAATGGTGGGTAGCCAGTAGGTAGTCCTTTATTTGACCTGCATGGAAAAAGAAGCCAAAGGTCGTACAGGGCATTCAAGTGGTGGGGGTGAACAGCAATGTCAGTACTTCACAACCTTGTAAATAGATGCTTTGTGAATGACCAAACCCTTTTTGTCAGCCATTTTGTAAATGCTGCGCAACCATTTTTTGAGAGCGCCCACAACAGCCTCTCAAAATTCCAAAAATAAGTCTATGGTGGTTTCAAATGTTTTCTAGTCCTACACAGAACTAGCCTGTATGTGATCTTCTAAGTATTCCTAAAAGAATAGTACAAAGCAAAGGAGTCTTGGTCTGGAGCTATAGGAGGTTGAAGAAGTACTGTATAAGAGGAAAAATGTAATAGTTGGGCTGTTGGGAACTTGTGACAATGAAAGTTGAGGAACCTCAAGAGCTAGCTGTTAAGAAACAACTAGACAATCTGCCCAATCTCTGTGCAGTGCTTGACTAAATGTTCATAAATGTGTTCTGTAACCCTTTGTAAAGGTTTTGTTGTAAAGAAATAAGGTGCTTCTCCAAACTTCAGGCAAGGAGCAAAAGTAACACTCTTGAAATTTAATGCATAACTTACAAAGACTGCACTTTCATTCATTCTCTATCTATATATCATCTATGCTATGTTATAAACCTAAACTATGATTTATTTATTAGGATAAAAATCAATGGAGTTTGTAAAGATAATACAAATAAAATGTCCTCTTAAATTTCCAGATCTGCATATGTTACGTAGGATAGTATGCTTTCATAAAAAATTAAGTACAATCATAAAAGTAGTAATAATAGAATAATAATTTAACGGCCAACAATCCTGATAAGAAAACCTGCCCACAACTCAAATCATAATTTTCCAGTTAGCCAGAGTTTTCTAATCTTTATTTACAAAGCCGTTCAAATGTGGTTAAATAATTATGTAAGTTGTTTTAGTTTCACACTAATGGCGTACATTAGCAGATGTCCATGAACAGAAATTCGATATAGCACCAATACAGTTTGCCTTCTCTGATTTCTCTTCATTTGCAAGCTGGTTTGAAAATGTGCATTTCTGAATTTCACTGTGATATATGCATGTATTTTTAAAAAAAAACCAGTTAAACTTACCAGCTGTTTTAGTGGGTTCTGGCATTGTTTCAGTTTGTCTTTATTCCCAGTATGTGCAAATACAACAGCAAAGAATCATCGAGCCCCCAGATACAAATGCAGGCTAGTACGACAAGCAGAGAGTGAGAAGAATTTTTCCATTTTATATACAGCCTTAAAATATCAATCAGAGTAGCACCTCCTCTCCTATCAATGTAAACCCTCTGAAAATTGACAGTTATGGGAGCTCAGCTTACATCTGTTGTTTGAAGCCACTGCCCCCCTCGGCTTTAGGAAGGAATCTCCGCTGCATTTCATGTGGCTGAGGAGATCAGTTATAACTTTCTAATTTCAGACCTGTGGATCCACATACAACATGGGGAATCAAACAGCTTGCCAAGCTATCAAAGGGCTTTTAGAGATGAGAGATTGGTCAATAGAGAATTGTCGTTTCACCCCCACCCCTATGGCACTATAGTCCAGACAGACAGCCTGATCAGGAATATGCAATGCTACTTAACTATTTTTAGTGCTTTGATACATAATTTAAACCTCAGAATGCTTTCTTTAACTTGAGGAACGTAGAGTGCTCATCTTCTGGGACAGGAGATTATGGCTGGCTTCAGTGGCACTGCTCGAGACAAGGACCACTAATTGAAGTGATACTTATTTTCTTCTTCAGTCAAAAATGATGGACAATTCTTATCTGTGAATAAGAAGGCAAAAGACTGGTACATTAATGAAGGGGACACAAATACGATTTTTTACAAAAATTAAAAAACATGGCCGTAAAGCAGCACAGCATTTGTGCATTTTCAGATGATTGTCCATCCATAAGTACTTTAGAAGCATGGCATGGAGGCAATTGTCACGAGTATCAGAATGTAGTCCAGATCTGAAGGGTTGGTACTTTTCATGCAGAGTAATAAAACTAATCAGTCCAAGTATGTGTTTATGTGAGTTAATATGCTCAGTTTCCAACAGTCCCCAAATTACTGTGTCATAAACGTCAACAGTTCTTTAGAAAGGGGAATGTAGTTTGATTAAATAATAATTGGCCCCATTTTCCTATTATATCTTCTAGTCACATTAACTCAACTTTCTTTTTTACTTGCCATGCTTTGCAGTCTTTTTAAGGGGAGCAGAGGAGAAAAACCAAAAAGCTGTCTCAGAATCTATGATACCACTTTATGGTACCACTTTAAATTCTTTGCATAGGCTTAATGAATCATATCATGATGATTCCAGGGATGGCCCAGATATTATTTAGGGAATCACAGCCCTCAATATTCCTAGCCCCTGGTATTAATCACCTAGAGCAGTGTTTTTCAACCATGGTAACCTGAAGATGCATGGACTTCAATTCCTAGAATTTCTCAGCCAGAATTCTGGGAGTTGAAGTCCGCATACCGGTATCTTTAAGTTGCCAAAATTGAGAAACATTAATCTAGAGTACGTTCTAGGAGTACACTTTTTTAGTGATTTTGCTCCCAAACAGGTAGAAACTACTGGTTGTGCATTATAAGAAAATTCACAATAAGGATTCCCGTATCTGAATATCTATAGTTAACCATATAAATTACTGCGTATTGGGAGAAGTCAATCTATGCAGCAAAGGCAATGACTGGACTAGCAGCTTCCAGCTACAAGATTCCAGATGTCATTGGGCTACAGTTCCTCACAATAGAATAGTTGGGGGATGATGGGATTTTCAACATATGGGGGACCCCAAGGGTGGAAAAGGATAGAATGAAGGAATTAATCGCATGGCTTAAATAGAGGTTATTGTTGATAGGTCACTTGTCCTCTGGAAAGACATAGATTGTTTATAACACTCTCTCAGAATGTTAAAGGGCAAGAATGCAGATCATAGCAGTTCCTGTAGCAATACTCAGTAATAATATGAGCTTTGTTTATCTCATTCTTGCAGTAAAATAGGGCTGAGCAGTTTGTAGTGACTATTGGAATTACTTCCGACTAGAATAACTGACAACTGATGGCAAAGTTTCCTGTCATTTTGTAGTGGGAATCAATTAGAAAACAAACCTGTAGTGGAAACTTTCTCAGAATGTTAAAGGGCAAGAATGCAGATCATAGCAGTTCCTGTAGCAATACTCAGTAATAATATGAGCTTTGTTTATCTCATTCTTGCAGTAAAATAGGGCAGATCCATTTGTAGTGACTATTGGAATTACTTCCGACTAGAATTACTTCCGACTAGAATAACTGACAACTGATGGCAAAGTTTCCTGTCATTTTGTGGTGGGAATCAATTAGAAAACAAACCTGTAGTGGAAACTTAAGAAATACAAAGGACTGCCACCCTCCAAAAATCCATAAGCCCATCAGGTTTGCATAACCTTGCCTCCCACGTAGCTCCCAATCACCCAGGCTGGAAAATATTTAATATGAAAATGTTGCAGTAAAACATAAACATGTCTAGCTTTTTATCAATATGCTTCCTACATTTTTTCTTCTGTTCAATCATGTCCAATTCTTGGCAGCTGCCTGGACAATTCACTGCAGTTTTCTTGACAAAGCTTTTCAGAAGTGGTTTGCCATTACTTCCTTCCTAGGGCTGAGAGAAACTGACTGGCCCAAGGACACCCATTACCTTTGTGCTGACAAGGAAAATAAGTGCCAGATGACAAGGAAAATAAACATAAAGTTATGAATGTAATAATTTTGCAAGCAGGGATTTGTAATCCAAACCACAATTAACACTAGGTCTTGTTTGTGCTGAATGAGTAGAAGTTTTCCATCTTTGGTTGCAGAATATATAGTCAGTTTTATTTCTGGATTGTCCATTTGGTGATCTACATGTGTAATGTAATCTTTCAGGATGTTGGAAGAAGGTGAAACAAATATTTTCAATTATAAGCATTGGGCTTTCTTGGTAGAACTTTTCATTGGTCTGTTTCTACACCAAGGCCAAATTTCTCCATAATTCATACACTACTTTACTTCAAAATTTAGCATTCCTTTAATTAGTATGAGGATTTTTTAAAGGGTGGTGGTGGTATTGTTCCAAGTCTTCATAGAATAGTACAAAGTCTACTTCTTTTCCATTTGTGGTTGGAACAAAGACTTGGATCCTTATAATCCTTATTGACTTGTTTTGGATTCAACTAGAGATCAAACTGTACTATCATTTCGGGGTGGTGTGCAAACACTGACTTTCGCATCCTTTCATCAATAAGTATGGTTATTCTATCTATAATAGATCTGATGCTTCTCAAATGTCAAGGGATGCATTTTAATGCATTTTATTTCATTGCTTCTCAGAATTTCAGTATTCACGGCAGTGTAACTATGATTAATATGCTTTAATTCTACAAATACTTTGTTGTTTTGCTCAGGCAGATCTGTGTGATCTGCTGTACCTTTTGGGGATTAAAGGAAGCCTTCTAGTATCAATTGTTATAGTCCCCCTTCTCTAATTTAATGCATGACCTTGGGTTTTTTTTAACCTTGTAATGTAGGGGGAACATTCATAAACAAATGCTTCTTTAACCTCATTGGAGTTTTATATCCATAATGTTGTCGGTTGTCCTCTTCTTTCCTTTCTTTTACCTTTCCCTGCATTATAGCCTTCTCCAAAGAGCTGAGTCTTTGCAGAAGATGTGCGAAGTAGGATAACAAGGGAGTTAAAAGGCCTTTTTTCCCCCAGTTCCCTGTACATGTAGAATTATATTTTAAATATTTTATTCCTTGCTCAATGAAAGTTATGGTGCCTCTTTCAAAATTAATAATAGTAAATTGAGAGAAAAGTTTTCCTAGCTTTTTGTTTTTACTTCCCAAACAAAGCAAAGTTTAGGAAACCTATAATACAAATAAGGGCCAGTGGCAGGAAAAAGGTCTTCATTGAAGTCTTTAAATAAATTATATATAATGAGGACAGTCTATGGAGATTCCCAGTCATGGTTGTCCCAAAGGTGCTTTTTTTAAAGAGGCAACTGGACTTTCTGGTTTTTCTTTGAAGACATTTCGCTTCTCATCCAAGAAGCTTCTTCAGCTCTGAGGAAGCTTCTTGGATGAGAAGTGAAACGTCTTCAAAGAAAAACCAGAAAGTCCAGTTGCCTCTTGAAAAAAGCACCTTTGGGATAATGAGTACAGGTTAACTTCTCAGATTGAGTAAGAGTGTTGTTTATGCATGCATAATTCATAAACTCATTCCTGCCAACTTGCTACACAATTGCATAAAAACCTTTCTTATCATGATCCAATGGGCTGGTAGTGGGAATGTGCATAACTGCAAAACATAGTTATGGCATGGGGCCAGATTACTTGAGGAACTGTCTCATCCCACTCGGATTGGCCCGCTCCACCCATGCCAGCAGAGCTGTGAGCCCCATCAGTCAGGGAATTCTGGCTGGTGGGGTCCAAGAGAAGAGCCTTCTCTGCCATGGCTCCTATCCTTTGGCCCCCCTTGTTCCCTAGAAGTGAGATCAGCTCCCACCTCCTGATCTTCCACAGGAGCTTGAAGATCTGGCTTTGCCAGTTGGCCTGGAGCTTCAATGGGGGGAATGTCACGTTGGAGATAGTTGATAGATTAATAACAGATCCCACCCATCCCCGCTCATCCTACTTCCTCCCTGCCCATCTTTTAATTATAGTTGATAATTTGTATTTTAATAGTGTTTCAATCTTATTGCATACATGTTGTCGTATTGGTTTATTCTTTTTAATATTGTAAGCCTCCCAGAGTCACCTTACGGTGAGATGGGCAGCAAACAAAATTAATGATAGATAGATAGATAGATAGATAGATAGATAGATAGATAGATAGATAGATAGATAGATAGATAGATAGATAGATAGATAGATAGATAGTCCCTTTGCCTTGCAGAAATGGAAATGATTTCTACTCACTAAATAATAGCAGATTTGGACTGAAACCAATGTTGTAGCTAGCTAGAGGAAAAAAGCAAATATTAATGGATAAATCTCATCTGTGTAATTGTAGTCCTGTATTTGCTTTTCAGTCCACA
>QLTV01000431.1:207463-237864 GCA_003457575.1 Thermophis baileyi
AACCAGAGCATACAAAACATTTGCTAGACCAATTCTCGAATACAGCGCATCTGTCTGGAACCCTCAATGCATATCGGACATTAATACAATTGAATGTGTCAAGAGATATTTCACGAGAAGAGTCCTCCACTCCTCTGTTCACAATAGAATACCTTATGCCACCAGACTTGAAATTCTGGGCTTAGAAAACTTAGAACTATATCGCCTTCGGCATGACCTAAGCGTAGTTCATAAAATTATCTGCTACAACGTCCTACCTGTCAACGACTACTTCAGCTTCAACCACAACAATACAAGAGAACACAACAGAAACAAACTCAAAGTGAACAGATCCAAACTTGAATGAAGAAAATACGACTTCAGCAACAGAGTGGTTAATGCCTGGAACTCACTACCTGACTCTGTGGCTACATCCCCAAATCCCCAAAATTTTAACCTTAAACTGTCTACTGTTGACCTCACCCCATTCCTAAGATGTCTGTAAGGGGCGTGCATAAGCACACCAGTGTGCCTACCGTCCCTGTCCAAATGTTCCCTTTTATTTGTACCCATTTTATGTGTTCAAATAATGTTATATTTATGTATATTATCAAATATGTACTTGACAAAATAAATAAATAAAATAAATAAATAAATAATAAAATTGGAACAACTATATGTGACTTTAAGCTCAACTATGGACTGGAGATGGCAAAAAGTCAATGTTATAAGGACATGTCATATAAAAATGATCTTTGGGACTTGTTTGTGCCATAGCTGGGGAAACATGAAGCCAAGTCACCTGAGTTACTCTTGTCATAATCTCCATGAAGTTGACTCTAGATCTTCTCATTTATCCCCATTATTACAATCCTAGATTACAGTGCAAGCTGAGAGGTCAACAAAACTCTACAAAACTTTTCATGCTATGCTGCTGTATGAAAATCATACATTCATCTACACATACAACTATAATCAAACTATTCAATTCAACTGTGGCCTTCAAACCTGAATAATTTGATTGTAGAATTGGTGTTGTTACAAAATCCTATAGATCTCTCTGAGCACAGCTAAACCAACAGTGTTCATGGCTTACTCTCTGAAGCTGCTGACGTAATTCATTTGAGCTCTGGTGACAGCTGTTCCAAAGAG
Source organism: Thermophis baileyi (assembly GCA_003457575.1). NCBI lineage: Eukaryota > Metazoa > Chordata > Lepidosauria > Squamata > Dipsadidae > Thermophis > Thermophis baileyi. Next base: position 208,595 of record QLTV01000431.1, read on the forward strand.
TTCATCCGGAATTGTAACTATGTTGGCAGCAGATACTTGGGACAAGCCACCTATACTAGGGGAAATATGTTACACCCCACTGGGGGTGAGGAGCAGCAGCAAGGAGACCTGGTAAACCAGCTATGATCTTGCAGCACAGAGCAAGAACCTGTTGGCTTTATAACTTTGCAGCCTGATCCTGTGAATCTGAATTAATGATGGTATTACAAGGGGTAGTTTGCTTTCCTGTTAACAAAGAATCATTCTGGACCATCCAGAATGGTTTGTTTTCCTTGACCAAATAAGACCTTCTGCCTGGGCCCTTACTAAGGCAACAGCATCTCTTTTCTGCAGAATAGGGAAAGGTAACCTCCAACTCTCACTAAGGCCCTGGAGCTCCTGCTGAAGTTGCCATTGAAAACTAATAGTGTGATTTGCTGAAAATCAGCAATGAAGTTTGCCACTGAAACTGGCACTGTAGTTTTTCCAATATTAAAGTATTTCTGTTTTTAATATTGTCTTTATTTTCCAGATTTTTCACGTTGAATGCCGAATAAGCATTCAGTTATTTTGGGTAGAGAGCTAGGGAGATAGCCTTGAAGCAAATATTTAGAAACTGTTCAGTTAAAAAAAAAAATGACAGAAGTATTCTGAAGTCTTGGCAAGGGAAACAGTATTAAGAAGACAATCTGGATGACTCCTCCCTGACTCACTGGGGTGCAAGAGGAAGGAAGACAAGCACAATCAGATTTACAAAATTCTTTTACTAAAGTATATATCAATAAAGTATAGTTTTGAAGCTCTTATGGAGTCAGCTTTCAGGTCTGATCTACCCTGTAGGCCAGAGGTCTCCAAACTTGGCAACTTTAAGACTTGTGGACTTCAACTCCCAGAATTCTCCAGCCAGCTATACTGGCTGGAGAATCCTGGGAGTTGAAGTCCACAAGTCTTAAAGTTGCCAAGTTTGGAGACCCCTGCTGTAGGCTTTTGAAGAGTGGTAAATTTGTGGGTAAACCCCGCCCCCACCCCTCACCCCACTGCCAAGTCCTGCGAGGATAGATTTCCATTACACAATGAATGAATGCAGCACTGGAAGTGTGAAAGACCAGGATTTATCTAACAGTTAAATAAAGAAACAAATTATGTCTATACTTTTAATAGACCCCCCCCTCCATTAACAAAATTATAGAGTTGAGTTAAAATAATCAGATCTACAATCCTAACACAACTGAGGGACTCTGCTTTTCATTTGTGTTTTGGATAGAACTAAGGAGAAATTTCCAGACAGTTCGAACAATTAACCAGTGGAACAACTTGCCTCCAGAAGTTGTGAATTCTCCAACACTGGAGGTTTTTAAGAAGAGATTGGACAGCCATTTTGTCTGAAATGGTATTGGGTTTCCTGCTGGAGCAAGGGGTTGGACTAGAAGACTTCCAGTGTCTGTAATTCTGTATAGTTATTCTTTGGTTTATCCTTCTCTCTTTTTGCGTGAATCATAACAAAACATACTTTAAAAATTCAAACGTCAGAGTTGCAATAAAAATGCAAACAAAACCTAACCACAGGTACTTTTTTTAAAACCTCATTTTAAGAATAAAGACCAGAGAAGTCCTACTGTACAATGTCAAATCCGTTAAAATCACCCATTATTATGCCTAGGCTTATGCTCTCCCTTTTTCTGATCAGTTTTCTGACTGATGGTTCTACAGTACCATTGTTTAGGCTTTCTGACAATGTTCCCTCTTTGTCATCTCTGCTATATACATTTATCCAGCCCAGTAGTGGGTTCTATAACCCGTTGGTACCGGTTTGTGTGCGCGCTTGCGCATACGCGCGATGCTTCTGTGCATGCGCAGAAGCGTCCCAGGTGGGTGGGCGGAGCCTCCCGCCGCCGCCACTACCAGTTCTAAGAACCAGGCCGAACTGGGAGCAACCCACCGCTGATCCAGTCTATATGAAGGCAATTCATTTTTATTATTACACACATTTCTCCTTAGCTATTTTTTTCTCTTATTAAGGTTACTCTGACACTTTTTACTTGGAGGAGTAGAATATTCCCAGCACTAAATCAATTTGGCAGTGAGGCTAGAATTGTCCTAATAAAGAATGTCCATGTGGCATGGCCAAAACATGGCCAAGATGCAACCCATGTTAAAATAGACAGAGCTTTGATCACATCATCATGAATAATATCTTGACTTTATCTTCTTTTGACCAGGCAGAAATCCCTGATCCTCATAATGGCTCTAGAGAGAAAATCCTTTTTAATACATGATACAGTACAGATTCACAATTTTTTTTTCACAGCTGATTTCCCCTTCTGCGCCATTTTTTTTGTAAGCGCCAAATTTCCAAAATGAGGTTCGGGTCACAACCAAATCGGGTTGCGACCAAAGTTATGGAACGAATTATGGTCGTGACCAGAGGTTCTACTGTAGTCCCTTTGATACACAAAACAATAGCACTACTTTTATTCCTTTCCTTATCTTTTTTCTTTCAGAGTAGAATGAAATGAAAGTGTTGGCTTTTATTTTTGCCAATTTCTAGGCAATAATTCAATGAATCACTGTTTGGGGTTCTGGTTAAAAAAAACACAAAGAGGGAGGGAATTATGGGACAAGTTATCATACAAATGATTGAAATTAAATACTCTGCATCACTGACCTGATTGATGAGTTATATCACTCATATCACTTGTTCAATGATATATATGACATCTGTAGTCTCTCACCAGATGCCCATATATATATGGGTAGGTTTATTTATTTATTTACATGGCTTATGGAAGGGGCTCACCAATGCCTTCCAGAGTGTGTTTTTGCTTCACCAGACTAGGTTATAACCCTGAGATTTCCTGTCCAAATATTAATTAGGTCTAGCCCAGATTAGCCTTTTCAAGACTAACAAGAATGGCTGGTTGTTTTGGTTCACTACTCACAATTTTGGACACAAATGCAACCAATATTTCCATAGTTCCAGTTCCTCTTTCTAGGGAGAAGTCTAAGATATCATTTGTATTCATGTATACCCTATGTTTTAAGTTGATTATGACCTACATATTTGGGGACCATATGTCCATGGCTGAATTATGCAAGGTGAGTTTCAGATATTAAATTCTGGGAGATGGCACCTTTGTCTGGAAGTGCAGTATGGTCTACCATACATTTTTGATATCTTCAAATGAGTTGTCCTATTGTCAGTTGCAGAATTATTCAGTGGTCAGTACAATATAATCTTATACATAGAATGAAAGCTTTTGCCACCTTAAGAATTTGCTTATACCATCCATTTAAATATTTTTTAAAACAATAAAAAAAGCAGAAAAGTTGCAGTAAATACAACTCATTCAGTATCCCTTTTCCATGGTAGATAATGATATCTACTAACTAAAACATTCTATTCTTCCTATCTGTTATGGATAGTTTGGTATTGACTTAGTATGCTCAGTTGTCATTTATCTGTTTCTAGAGTCCCCTCACTCAGGGGGTGTTTAAGATTTTTTGTATTTTTAAACATTTTGGAATCCCTCTAAGGCTACTCATATCTCTGCCTTGTGCATGACTGATGTCAGTTCAGCTCGACCTGATGAATTAATATCTGTGAATTTCTATTACGGTAATTTCAAATTGGTCTTCTTCTCCATCACTGGAAATTGAAGCCAGTTGTCTCCCTTCCCCCCCCCCCCAAAGTCCTTCTTTGTTCTCCAGGCCTTGGCATGCACTATGTGACTCTGGAATGTCCAAAGAGATTTGTTTTTCCACCATCAATTTACACTTTGCACACTGGTGGCATCTTGCTAATATAGTCCAGTCCCACTGAGCATAATTTTCTAATCCACTGTATCAACAGACATTATTTCATGCAAACATTCTTGACAAGATAGCTTTTTTCTTTCATTTGATTTATTAATTTTCTTATTTACCAGGGCTTCTATACCACTGCAATCCAAAAGGACGGCATGGATGGCTTTCATTTCTCTCTAGAAGATATTTTTCCCCCAAGGAATAATTAATGTACAAATAGAAATTATAACACCTGCAGTAGCTGAGGAACAACTAAACATCTTTTAATAATCCATAACTGAAAGGCTCACCACTCACACCAATTCTACTCCAAAGGCTCTCTGGAATAGCCACATGTAGATGGCTTTCTGAAAGATGAGCCAAAGCTTCATCCTTTACCGGTCTCTAGCCGAAAATCTCCAACAGAATAAAAGCTATGCTAGCTTCAATCAATCAATCAATCAATCAATCAATCAATCAGAATATATCTGGAAGGGACCTTGGAGGTCTTCTTGTCCAATCCCCTGCTCAAGCAGGAGACCCTATACCATTTTGGATAGGTGGCTGTCCAGTTTTTTCTTAAAAACCTCCAGTGATGAAGGCGCCTACAACTTCTGAAGGCAAGCTGTTCCACTTGTTAATTGTCCTCACTGTTAGGAAGTTTCTCCTTAATTCAAGGTTGCTTCTCTCCTTGATTAGTTTCCATCCATTGTTTCTTGTCTTGCCTTCTGGTGCTTTGGAAAATAAGTTGACCCCCTCTTCTTTGTGGCAGCACCTCAAATACTGGAATACTGCTATCAGTCACCCCTAGTCCTCCTTTTCTCTAGACTGGCCATACTCAATTCCTGCAACCGTTCTTCATATGTTTTTGTCTCCAGGCCTAATCATCTTAGTTGTCTTCTTTGCACTTTTTCCAAAGTCTCAACATCTTTTTTGTAATGTGGTGACCAAAACTGGATGCAATATTCCAGGTGTGGCCTTACTAAGGCTTTATAAAGCGGTACTAATATTTCACATGATTTTGATTCTATGCGTCTGTTTATACAACCAATATATTAGCTTTTTTGGCTGCTGTCACACACTGCTGACTCATATTTAAGTGATCATCCACCAGGACTCCAAGATCCCTCTCACAGTTACTGTTTTCAAGCCAGATTTCGTCTACTCTGTACTTGTGCCTTTGGTTTTCCCTGCCTACAGTAGGTGTAAAACCTTGCTTTTCTCCACAGTAAAATTCATTTTGTTGGATAGGGCCCATTGTTCAAGTCTGTCAAGATCTTTTTGGATCCTGAGCTTGTCTTCTGGGGTGTTGGCTATTCCAGCCAGCTTAGTGTCATCTGCAAATTTGATGAGTTCCCCTTCTATTCCCTCATCTAAGTCATTTATGAAGATATTGAAAAGTACTGGGCCTAAGTCAGAACCTTGAGGTACCCCACTTACTTCACTCCATGTAGACATAGTACCATTAAGGACTACTTGTTGAGTATGGTTTATCAACCAGTTATAAATCCATCTGGTGGTGATGCTGTCTATCCCACATTTTTCTAGTTTACTAAGAAGTAGGTTGTGGTCTACTTTGTCGAATGCCTTGCTGAAGTCTAAGTATACTATGTCTACAGCATTTCGCTGGTCTACTAATTTAGTCACTTTGTCAAAGAATGAAATAAGATTGGTTTGGCATGATATGTTTTTAACAAACACATAGTGGCTACTAGTCTTAACTTTATTTGTTTCTAGATGTTCACATATCTGTGTTTTTATTATGTTTCTACTGTAGTATTTTCCCAGGTATTGATGTTAGGCTGATTGGTCTGTAATTTCCTGGGTCTATTTTTTTCCTTTTTTGAAGATGGGGACCACATCAGCTCTTTTCCAATCCTCTGGTAGTTCCCCAGTGCTCAGGATTTTTTAAAGATATGGTACAATGAATATAACATCTGCCAGCTCCTTCAGAACTCTAGGAACACTTGGCAACACTAAGAGGCATGGCCTTCAACTCCCAGAATTCCCCAGCCAGTAGAGTGGCTAAGGTTTCAGGCCAGAAACTGGGAATCTGTGATTTCTAATCCTCTCTTAATTATGAAATCTTGCTTAGAGACTTTGGGCCAGTCACTATTTGACTGCTAAACTTATCTAAAAGTTCTGTGGTTGAGAGCCAAATAAAAGGTGGGAGCATTAGATATATACACCACTCTGATTTGATAAAAAAAATAAAGTCAGGGGAAACATCTTAGAATTTAGTTTTGGTATATTTCTGCCAGTCAGCCAGAGAGAATTCTAACTGGTTCACTTCAAAGGAGATAAAACCATTGCACATCAGGTTCAAATTGCTCAATTTGGAAACCAAAAACAGTAATATAGTCCCAATCCAGATGCTGTTAACATTTTACCACAATATCCAAAGTTTAAGATTTATATTTATTTATATAGTCAATTTGTGCACTCCCTGACTCACAATAGCTCTGAGCAGTTCTCACAAAAACAGGAGAATCATGCAACAATAAATGAAAATGCAGAAAGCAAAGGTGGCAAAATAGCCACAAGGGGGAAAAAACATTCCCACCCATCCTATTCAAAGGCCTGGGCAAGGAGCCAGATCTTCAAGGCCTTCTGCAATGCCAATAGGGTGGGAGCCACCAGGATTTCAGTGGGAACTTCGTTCCAGAGAGCAGGTGCATCCTAGTTAAATATAGAATAGTTTCTGTGTCTAAACTTCTTCCATTAGATGAAAACGTATCCTTCAAATTTCTATGATTCAAAAACAAAGATTAAAACTTATGGTTTAGATGAACGTGTTTAAGAAATTGGAGGGGTTCCCTTTGATACTGATTGGAGCTCTACATTAATCTTCTTCAACTTGATGGGCTTCAGATATGTCAGGGTTTAATTCCCAATCATCTTTTTTTTGGAGGGGGAGAAGATGAACATAAAATAGTCAAAGCTGCTATACAAAAAGGAACTAAAGTATAAGTTGCTAACTGGTTAGGAAGAAATGGGCTGCTGTTCTCCAGTCCAGACAACCAAAAAGGATGGCTTTGTAATAATAGGCAAATTATCCCAAAGATGCTTTTTTTCAAGAGGCAACTGGGCTTTCTGATTTTTTCTTTGAAGACATTTTGCTTCTCATCCAAGAAGCTTCTTCAGCTCTTCAGAAAAGAAAGAAAAACCAGAAAGTCCAGTTGCCTCTTGCAAAAGCATCTTTGGGACAACCATGACCTGGATGACTGAGAATCTCCATAGACCAGGGGTGTCAAACTCGATTTCATTGAGGGCTGCATCAGGGTTGTGTTTGACCTTGGGGGCCGGGTGGGCGTGGCCAGGGTGGGTGTGGCCATCTAGACATCTCTGGTGTCGGGGCCGCCTGTGGTGGCCCGAGCACTCTGCCAGTGAAAATGGAGCTTGGGAGGCTGCAATAGCTTCCTGCAACCCTCTGCCAATGTAAACGGAGCTCCGAGCTCCGTTTTCACTGGCAGAGGGTTGCAGGAGGCCATCGCAGCCTCCCATGCTCCGTTTTCACTGGCAGAGGCACTGCAGGCTGGTCCTTCGCTGTTTCCAGGGTAGCCCTGCGGGCCACATCTAAGCACCCCATGGGCTGGATTTGGCCCGCGGGCCTTGAGTTTGACACCCTGCCATAGACAATGGGCAAATTAGAAATGTTGTCACTTTTAACTTCTGGTAAAAACAGTTAAAAAGGCTGGTTCAGAACTGACCACTGTTTTTATAGTTGAAATAAGGAAGCCCGGAAAAAGGAAGCAAAGGACCAACTGTATTTTCATCAAGGAAAAAAATCATCAGATGACACCAATGGGCCATTCCAATAGCAATAGCAATAGCACTTCGACTTATATACCGCTTTACAGTGCTTTACAGCCCTCTCTAAGCGGTTTACAGAGTCAGCCTATTGCCCCCAACAATTTGGGTCCTCATTTTACCGACCTCGGAAGGATGGAAGGCTGAGTCAACCTTGAGCCGGTGAGATTTGAACCGCCGAACTGCAGCTAGCAGTCAGCTGAAGTAGCCTGCAGTACTGCACTCTAACCACTGCGCCACCTCGTGCCATGTATAAATTCCAGTTTAGAGGAATTTTCACAGGATCCCAGTAAGTTAAGAAAAAAGTTAATTCCCCACCATGCCAACTTTGATTTCATCAGTTGTCCCTTTCCTGTACATTTTCAACAAACTGCAAAGTAGATCCATATGATTTGTGGCCCTCTAGAGCCAAACAAATAGCAGATTTGCCTGGGAACTAGTTTGACATACAGCACCATCTTGTGGTACCTAAGTAAGGTTATATCAGTCTTAAACACTGGGATTTTCACCTGCTTTGCAGTAGCACTGAAATGATTTGTTATTATTCATTCATTCTCACAATGGAGAGAAAAATTTTTCTACAGTGTAAGCCAGGAGTTGCACAAAAAAAGGATTGTGAACATTAGAGCTTTATCCTGTTTCAATAAAGGCATACTGTAATTATCTGATCTCTGAATTGATTGATTGATTGTTTTATCATATTTAGAGATCTCCCATCTCCCTCACAGAAAGACTCATTTACCAACTCAATTTGCTAATCTGCTTTCCTTGCCCTAAGACTAAAAGGTTAGTAGCACAGGTTCTTTCTCCAACTGCAGTACTTTGTCAACAGTCAAGGACATGAGTCACTCAAGGAAGCAGCAGAGCTTCTTTTGAAGTTGAAAGGGAAACTCATGAATGTTCACCATCCAGTTGTAGAGACAACCACATCTAGCACTTCAGCATTTATTGATTTTCGCTATTTCGCTATTACCTAATGGCAAAAACTCTTGAGATGATCACAAAAAAGGCTTGGCCAAGATATAGCACGTGCATAAAGCAGGAGCCATAGCAAGACATCATCTGAGTAGCAGATGATGCTACCAGATTTGGGTGATAATGTACTGGAGAACCCTTAGATGGGAGCAATAATATGCAGAAGACTCCAAAACTTTGCTTTATCTAAGAGAGATTATATCAGTGACAGAAAAGCTTTATTTTTAGAATCCTGAAGGAAAAGTGGAATTAATATATTGAAATATAATAAATATGACAATTTAAACGTCAAAATATTCACCTTACAAATGATTCACTTCTAACTTAATAGAATACTATACTTTAGATAGTAAGCTCATGTGCAAATTGTACATGTATGTACATGTATGTACATAGGTCTATGGTTATTCGGGTTTTCTCCCGCGTGAAGTTGGAGATGTCGTTGCGACATTTCAACGAAGTCTCATTCGTCATCATCAGGCTAGTTATCAGGCTTGTGTCTTCGGCCTCGTGCTCCTAGAAGCACGAGGCCGAAGACACAAGCCTGATAACTAGCCTGATGATGACAAATGAGACTTCGTCGAAACGTCGCAACGACATCTCCAACTTCACGCAGGAGAAAACCCGAATAACCATAGACCTACATACAAATACCCGCGAAAACCTCAAAAAACATGTATGTACATGTATATACCCAGTTTGGTTTATTCCATGGTTCAGAGTGTCATGCAAACCCAGAAAATTGAGTAACCAATGATTAAATTAATCATGGACTAAATAAAAGAGAATAACTAAGACTGATATCATCCTATCATTTTTAGGATTCTTTGAGATAATACATAATGATACAACCTGAACTTTTAGGGACTCTTACAGTAATATAATGTCATTCAGACACAGTCAGCTGTTGGTTGATTAGCAATGGGACTAGTAGAATATAGCTTCAAAGTATTGGAGAAGAGGAAATACACACACAGAGAGAGACACAGAAGGAGGGAGGGTGATTTTTTTCCAAATCGAGGCTCATTAACTTTAGTCAACAGGATGCTTAACAGTGCATAGAAAACAAAAATGGAATAAATGTGAATTCTAATTAACATGTTTTATTATAGGAGACAGATGCAAAAATGGGTGGAGGGGTCCCCTTTTGGTGTTTCTACATCTCAAAACTGAATTTTCACTCAGAATGCATGACAAACTTCAAGGAAAAACAAAGTCCAGTTGCCTTTGGAAATGCACCTGTGGGACAACCATGACCTGGATGACTGAGAATCTCCATAGACATGACAAACTGCAGTTATCCATGTTATTTTGCATAAAAATAAATGTTCAAACCCTCCAGATATGTGTGTATATATACAGAATACATAATTTATTTCTGAATGTTACAAAGTTTTAAAAATGATCACACAAAATAGACACAATAATTTTCCTTAAAATATTGCTCTAAATAACTACAAAGTGTTAACTGAATAACTACCATAACCATATTTACAGTAAATCAATTGATAGTGACTAATTTGATCAATCGATTAGTGAAAAATATATCCTAAAATTGTGTTCTTATATGATTTATACTTTATAAAAGATGCAGGTTGAAGTTGAATTTTGGACTTCAGCTATAGATCTTAAAACTTGCAACTAAAAAGATGCCAGCTCATTTTTTATATATATTTAAATTCCATCAAAGTTGGTAAATGCTGATACGGGAAATTAATTTCATCTTGCCATTTGTATTTAGTATTAAACAGAAGAAAAATGAGTGAAGTTAAATATGAGCTCAACTGCTTCTTTAATTATCATACTCTGGTTTATCATATAATTGCAGAACTTTTTAAAACCCTAAGCCATAGGATAGACAATGGTACAAACTAAAAATCTTCTTTCTTTTCAACTGGGAAAGTCATCCAACTTTAACATATTATAATTTCATCCGTGTATACTACATTCTTCCTTAACTTGTACATTCCCTTTCCTCTTCTTATTTCTTTCCTTTTCTGAACCTCAAATTTCTGATATAAATGCAGGAGTGGCAATATACCGTAGTTCTTTGGATCCCAAGGCAAAATTTTTAGATGGGGCCTCCAGTGCTGGAAAAATTCAGATGTTGACCCTTCCACAACCCCAGGGATGGCAACTACAGGCAGGTAGGAGAAAGGGAGGAATCATACCATTGCTTTTTACTCGTTGCCATAGCAATAATTCCCCTCCCTTTCTCAGTCATCCTCCCCTTCTGCTTAATCTCCTGCACTCCTACATTCATGTTTTAGGAAATAACACCTCAGCCCATTGTCCTTGAAATGCAACAGATTTCAGTTTACATTTGCAGCCAGCACAGAAACGAACGTAAACAAAACTGCACTTAAATGTAGTACAGAATTTAAGATTTAAATGAAGTTGTAAAGGTGACAGAAGTTAGTCATTCTTAATATATTTTAGGTATAACGAAATTCAGAAAGTCAACATGTGCACGTGTTTTGTTACACGTTTATATTTATTCCATGTATTTATATTACATCTCTAACTTTTATTGTTAAGACTGCAATACTAAAAGCAATCAGGCAGGACTAAGTTCAGTAAGTTTCCTTCTAAAAACAAAACAATTGTAATATAGAGAAAATTCACCGAAATAAAAGAGATTTCCTTATAAACCAAGAGGAAGGATGAAGTCCCACCCATGCACGACTACTCAGAAGCAAACCCTCATATTCAGTAAGACTTGATGCAATTAAGCAAGAGGTGCCAGCTAGGCACTTCAGTTCTCTAGGTGCCTACTCTGAAGTTCAACAGAGCTTACTCCCAGCAAAATCTATTTGCAGACTACACCTGATTAGCCTAAAAGGAGGGGGGGGCTTGAATCTGGTAGCTGGCATACGTTTTCTGGTGAGTTAATCATTCCACATAAATTTGTGGGGGGAGACATCATGAGGTAAAAGTTTCATCTAGTAAGCTTCACAATAGAATGAACTTGTAAGGCTGCTGTCCTGTTGTAGATCACAGCCTTTTTGGTTTATGCAGTTTTGATAAGTAAGCCAGTCAGCTGCATACAGGCATTCCTGTTCAGCTTTAACAAATTGATCATCAATATTTCCATCTTTTCCTGAAAAGCAGGCCAGAGAGAGCTTTCGCAAAACCACAGCACCAAACTGATAGGTCAGCTTTCTTCGAATTTTAGTTATTTCTCCTGTTCTCCCATAATTCCTCAGGGCTCTTGCCATTTTCTGGTACGTCATGACTTTCCGATTTCCTTTGCGTTCCCCCCACTGTTCTGCCAATTTCTCCTTGTTTTTGGAAATAAACTGGAAGACACCATTGGCTTTATCTATCCACTGGATACAGTTTGCCATATCTGGATTATGAAGAGACTCAAGAATATATTCAAACAGTCGTAGTCTTTTCCGACCTGCCCAGAAACAAAACAACAAGACTATAAATGGAATGGGTGTATGATGCAATTTATTTTGGAATTTCAAAATGAATTAAATGAAACCTTAGCATGATTCAATATGAAAATTGAAATTGAGCAATTGGCTGAAGTTACTGTAAATTATATGCATCATGAGCCATTTTCTAATTCACTGTACCACAGCTGGGCTCATATAGCCGAGGTGGCGCAGTGGTTAGAGTGCAGTACTGCAGGCTACTTCAGCTGACTGTTCAGCAGTTCAGCGGTTCAAATCTCACCGGCTCAAGGTTGACTCAGCCTTCCATCCTTCCGAGGTGGGTAAAATGAGGACCCAGATTGTTGGGGGCAATATGCTGACTCTGTGAACCGCTTAGAGAGTGCTGTAAAGCACTGTAAAGCGGTATATAAGTCTAAGTGCTATTGCTATTGCTATATATGATGCTAAGCTTTAATGTGCTTTATTTATTTCTGATCTAGTATGACATGTAAATTTAGTCACTGTGTTCTAGTAAACCATGACTTTGAATTGTATACACCTAAGACCATTATAGCTTGCTCAATAAACAATAATTTAAACAATTGACAGTTTAATGCAAGCCATAAATTCATCCAGCAAAGCTATTATAGCAGTATATGATTAAAAGTAAAAAATGGGTTCTCAAATGTGTGTTTTATTAGAGATACACTCTTGTTTTAAACTCATTAGAAGCATTTTGTACTGTTAGGAATGTCAAGTTTCCTTCTCAGTTCCAAAGTTCCCAAAATTCCTTGGAAGACAAAATAATTGTTAATCTGGCACAATTGTCCACTGATGTAAACTGGAAACCTCTAAATATGTTAGTACAGATTTCCTAGAGTTCCCATTGTTGGATATTCTGGAAGCAGCAAACCCAAAGTTTTTGGGAAAGTGGGTTGGGAAAGACCGATCTGAAATTCAGGAGTGATGAGGCCAACCTCATCTCTGGGGGGAGGGTGAAGTTTCCACAATGCAAGCACCACAACAGAAAAGGCCTGCTGGTTAGAGCCTGCCAAATGCTGTTCTAAGTCATTCTGTTGGATCTGGTGGGACAGGCAGATGCCCCAGTTGGTCCATTAGGTCTGTTGTGAGGCATTTCCTCCCCTCTTCCCACCTGTGACTGAATCTCATTTTTCTTGTCACTGTAATCTGGAACTTTGATTCTGCAGCCACTTGTAATTGAATGGTTGACCTAAAGCTGCCAAGTCCTGAGTTCTGGTCCTTTCTGTGCTAAGGAACATATAATGAGTGGAAGGGGGGGCAGGGTAGAATTTATCAGGTTCTCTCAATTACAGTACAAAAGGACGGAAGCTGGAGCATTGCAATGGAGCTCTTTATCTCTGCTTCTCTCCCAACAGGTTATAATGTTTCTTGGTTTTTGTTGTAAGGTGTTGGGTGAACCTTCTATTGCAATTAATAAGCCATGGTTTATGACTTAGTGACTATAATGTCCCCATCTAGCCTCTGGTGGTTTATTTTTTATTTATTTTTTATTTATTAAATTTGTTTGCCACCCATCTCATTGCCAGGTGACTATGGATGGCTACGTGACTCTGGGTGAAAACTAGACATGATTTAGAGTGATATGTGAATGCATATACTATATACATGAATAGGAAAAACTATAGTGATCTTCTAAACAATCAAAATTCTACATAATTATTCATATTTCTGACACTTCTTAATTGTCAGATATGGCATGCAGACATGCAATAGTGCAAATTACAGGTCTGAAAACATTAATATATGTTCTTGGTGCCACTGAATTCAGTACAAAACAGAAAAGTGTGTACACCAAAATTGTCATAAGAATAACTCAGAATCAGAACTATGTACATGTGGAAATCAAGATATTTACAAACCTCTGTTGCTTTTTTGCTGAAGAGCTGTGGCGTACATCTTTTCATTTTCTGGAACAGTCTGCAGGGTACAATAGCTAGCTCCAGAATACAAGTCAGTGTCATTCTTGCAAAAGCAGGTAATCACAATGGGAAGAAACATAACATTTCAGCAATTAACCAACAGGTAAGAAATATGGTAAACAGGCAGCCAGTGGAAGCCACAATGAATGCCCAATGCATCTTGACATCATCAAACAAAGTGACATCACCTGTTCTACCCTGTGAATGCCCCTGGTTAATAATGACCTATTTCTTGTCATTTGGGAGAAAGGTAACAGAGTAGAGTTTGGGTAGAACATTCTACATCATGCATAGAAACAAGAACAAAAACAGAAAGGTTGAGGAAGCAAAGGGAAGAAACTACTAACAAAAAATAATGTATAGGAACCAGAATCCCCCAAGCAGACCTCCAAGAGATGGATATGACTGAATGGATAATATCATCATTGTATATGGTCAGATTGCTTGGGGATTGTGGCTTCTCACTTATTTTTTTCAAATCTTCCCAAAATGTATTTTTAATCATAATTCATAGGATTCGACTGTTTGCAAGGTACATGTTGGTTGAAAGTAAGGATTAAAACTTGTTTCTGTTCCCCTCATGGTTCTATGCCTGGATCAATAATACTCAGGTTTTATGAGCAATCTTATAAGCACAATATGGTGCTTATAAGCAATGCTTTTACTGGTATCTAGATGAAATTTATCTTCAGGCTGTTCAAGGATAAATTTGAACCCCCATTTACACAATAAATTAACATGACTTCTTATGATAAGAGACTTTTATAGTCCCTTAATTAGGACCATACTGAACTTTTAGGTATATTAACAGAGAAGTAGCTTCTACAGAGTGCAATAAGATTTATTATCAAAATAGGATTCATAAGGTTACATTCTTGGTAATTCTCTTGTCATCACTAATGATAAAGCCTGCCATAAATTTCTAAATACCAAACAGGGTGGCAATATTCTTCAAACGTAAGCTGTAGATGTCAAAGCAATACAAAGCTTAAAAAATTAAATTAAATAATTAAATTAAATTATTAATCCCTTGTACATGTTAATGTTTCACTTACTGTTGTATTATTCCAGTTATATGTTGTTTCTCCAATGAAAGACTCAGGCAAGTTATTCATATTTGTTTGGAAAACATTGTGATGGCAAGTCAGATAATTTTTATAATCTCCTAAGGAAAAAAAAATGGACCAGAATATGTGAGAAGGAAAGGAAATCAGAATAATCAACAGAAGACTGGAATCCTGTTTTAAGCCCAGTTACAATTTTTTCTCAATCACATGAGTAAAACACATTTGTGAGGAGCATTTTATTTTACCTATGTGGACAATGTAGGGTTAACTTAAAGAAAATTCAAATCTGAGGATAGACAGATGTTCCTTGCCCAATACATCATGATTAGCAGCAAGCTGGGATCCAGATATAGGTTAATGTCTAATTTGCACAGAAGCAGGGCAGATTAGGGCATTAGGGTAGGCTGTTATGCAATAATTCCATTCTGTTTTTCACCATGGTTATACTCATGTGGGCATGATTGGAAAAAGTGTGGTTTTCAAGCATTTTTTTCTAGAATTCTGAGCCCCCCTTGGTTGAGGTTTTTTAAAAATGGACTTTTTGACATATTTGAGGAATCTGGGGGGATTATGGGGCAAAATGGCACCTTATAGAAACTGAAGCCTAATTCACTTCTTATACCCCTGAACAGTCCTGACCCCAAGCAACTGAGTCCAGCCCCATTCACATAGGACTATGTCCCTTGAGTCTATTTGTTTATTTATTAGATGTTTAAGCTATCACAATCATGTGACATTGGGTAGTTTACAAGTCTAATGTCTATTACTGAGTGACTGACCAACTGACTGACCTTGTGCCATCAAGTCAGTGCTGTCTCTGAGTGACCACATAGATCAGGGGTGTCAAACTCGATTTCATTGAGGGCCGCATTATGGTTGTGTTTGACCTTGGGGGACAGGGGGTGTGGCCAGCTCAACGTCACTCATGTTGGAGGTGCCTGTGGTGTCCCGAGCGTTCTGCCAGTGAAAACGGGCTCCCGAGTTCCGTTTTCACCTGCAACGGCCTTCTGTAACCCTCTGCCAGCGAAAACGGATTTCGGAAGGGTCACCCACGGCCCTCCCGAGCTCCGTTTTCGCTGGTAGAGGCACCGCGGGCCGGTCCTTTGCTGTTTCCAGGGCAGCCCTACGGGCCAGATCTAAGCACCCTGTGGACCGGATCCAGCCCGTGGGACTTGATTTTGATACCCCTGTCATAGATAGACCCTGTCCAGAATCCTGGCTAGGTCTTCCAATAAAGCACCCATTTCACTGTAACCAGAGTTTTGTTTGAACCTGCTTGTGAGAGGTTAACATGGTTAGATTGAGCCTGATCTCTGGTGGTAAACTGTTCTACCATGAATGGGCCATAATAGAGAAGCATCTTTTCCTTTCCGTCAGGCATGAAGAATCAGAATCACATGTATGTTCCAATTCAGAAGATTTATTGTTCAAGCCTATACCCAAGTGTCTGGTCAACTAACAGTCAGCCCTAAATTGACGCTAGATAGGGATTAACAGAATTAAAGAGGGGCTGAGCTTGGAACATTTGTGGACATGTAACAATTCTAGGCTGAGTTCTCTCTTGAGTCCGCCCCCAGGGTCTGCCTGCTCTTCTCCTATAGTAGCCCCTTGAATCTCTTGCAGTGGGATACTTAATGTATAGAGTAAATGCCCCAAATCTTTAAGTAGTGGATAATGCAAGGGCAAACATTCAGCTCTAGCAAATGTTCATACCACTCTGGAGATCGTCTGTCTATCATAAGGATATTTTTATATCTCAGGACTGAAGTGTATGCATGCCCTTTTTATATATATCTGATCCATAGCCGATTATGGCAGTTTGCTGTAAATGGAGATTTGTAAAGCATTAGGCTGAGAATCGTGGTTAAAGCATTAGGCTGAGAATCGTGGTTAAAGCATTGGGCTGAGAATCGTGGAGGAATGGCACAATAAAAAGACAACAAATTGATTTAAAAAAAGGATTCACTGCATAATAGCTCTCTCTATATCTCCTGTTTTGCCCTTAATGTAATTTATCAAGTATTTTTATGTTGAATGTGTTAGATTTTTTTAAAATTATATTTGCGCAAACCTCTATAAATCTCCATACACATTCATTCAGAAATGTAGAAACTAATCGTAATAAAACAGTGAATTGACCTTGTTGTTTCATTTTTACCTGGCATATAATTATTGGTGCCATCAGAATGTTGCTGTAACACCTCCAAGGCATCTTCAAGAGCTTGTCCAAATAAATCTTGGCCTGTAAAACTCTGCAACCATAAACATTGGTTTGCTTTGGTTTGTCTCTGGGCAGTGGAAAGGAAGCAAGAGCCAGGATAATTAAATGGGACATTGGAACACAGACTCGGATATCTGAGCCTTCATAAAGGGAAGATTTAGTCCCCCCTTGCTCTTCCCTGAATCAAGATCCAATTAAAAGAGTAATGTAATGTACACCATACAGTATAAATTAGCAATGTTGGTTCAGCTAGTTTGGATGCCCTCTTGGTGGGTGAGTAAAGGAATTCTGGGAGTTGCAGCCCCAAATAGTCTGGCTGAAAAAAATTGAACCATGTGACCACTAGACCAATATAACTAACCTTTTGGGAACCATGATTCTCCAATCCTATTTTCTGCCCAAATGATAAGAAGGTTAATTCAGATATTCGCTATCTACCCATTAGCTGAGTGTGTTAGAAGGAGCTTTTGTTTTTGCAGACTGAATGAATGTCCTTTTGAAACTATTTCTTGGTGCATAACCAGTAGACACTCAGAGCTCATTCTCATATATGTCCAATGAACTGCTAACAGAAATATATGGCTGCCAAGCTCATTAACACTGGCGCTGATTTTTCTGACATAAATTTCCCTGGAAAAGGGTTACAGCCAATTCGCCATGCCCAACTCACCATGGGACAACTCGCCACAGCCAACTCGCCATGGGATAAAAGTTGCATAATAAAAAAAATTGTGAAATAGAAGCATTAAGGAAAGGGTGCAAAAGGAGGGACAGAATGAAATGAGAATGACAAAAATTAAAATATTTTAAAAATTATTTTAAATAATGAAATGAAATTGTTGAATTGTCCTGCGACAAGTTTTCCAGCACTGAATTGTCCCATGGTGAGTTGGCCGTGGCAAGCTGGCCACAACAAATTGGCAGCAGGGAGTTGACCGTGGCGAGTTGTCCCATTCTGTTTTGCATTACTTTTACATAGCTCATAAAGACACAAAGTGTGTGTTCCCACTAGTGAAAACGCATGAAGCCCCAGGTTGGACTTCAAATACATTGGCTACCAAAAATGAGCATGGAGTAATGTTTGGAAAGCTGAAATGTACCATAGATTTAACTAGCCATTTAACTACAGGACACCTTTTATCATTACAATCTGTCCTTCTTATTCTTCATTCATTTTATAACTAATATTTATTTGCCTATCTAGTATTAGTCCAGTTATAAAACCAACTTGGTATGTATGCCAGTTAGGCAGACATTATATATTTATTCGTTACTGTTGGATTAATATTCCACTTTTTTCTTTGGACCTTGAGGTGACAAGTGTAGTATTCTGTCCTGTTTTCTGATACTAACAAACATTTTCGGGCTGGGAAATAGTAAATTACTGGTCCAGATCACCCATTGAGATTCCATGGGTGAGGGTAGATCTAAACGTGACTTGTTCTGGTTCTAACTCATGCTCCTTTATAAATGATTCTTAGATACAAATGGGTAATTGTCCTCAAACAAGACATTAAGAGTTTGTACTTACCATTTTAAAATCCCAAATCAAATCTTCAAGCCTGTGTGAGAGATCAAACAGCATAATTTATGACATTAGTGCTTCATTTGCCCAGATGTCATACAGAAATGATACATTGTGAACTTAGACTGAACTTCTAATATTAGGGGCACTTATTAAAAATTCAGGCTGTGAACTTATTCATCAGTGTATTTCCCAAAGCACTTTTTGGCAACATAAACTATTAAGAAGCTGGTGGTTCAAATTAGTCAAAATAGAGTGAAGACCCAAGGATCAGAAAGGATTAATATTAGCAAATGATTAGCCTGTTAACTATTTATTTACTTTGTTATATTTTTAGTTCTTGTGGTATGTAACCATTTGTCTCTATAGATATACGTACACTAGAATTCTTTCATCTTTATATTTGAAATAAAAAGAAAATCTTTGCACTACAGAGTTAAACATAAATATTTTAAAAACACGGCATCGTTTGAGCATTGTGTTATTTCCCCCCACCACCACCAACTTTTCAATTGATGCAGGGCTATAGCATCTATCCATATTTTGATAGACACATACAGTATGCTTTCTGTATTTGGTGTCTGTCCTTTGAAACAGGTTAAAAAAAACTCTTTTGGTTTTCAACCACATACTTACAAAGGCAAAAGAAAACTTAAAAAAATAAAAAGAGCATATACAGAACCATATCTGGAATTCTGTCGATTCTGGAATAATCTACTTAAATTTATGAGTGAAAGGAATGAAATAATGAAATATGATATTATAAATGCATTTTGATTTCATGGCTGCAGTTGGGATAAATAGGCAGTGAACTCCTTGTGGGGTTTTGAGCTGCTCCAAAAAGCTTTGCAAATATTAAAGTTTTGAAAAGCAGCTGTAATTCAGCCTCTGAAGGAAGAGCATGGTGTTCTTGTACAACGATCAGGATGTCCAGAGGGGGAGGGGGGAGAGGATTTTTTAAAAGGTCAAGATTGTGGTTGCAATTGCCATCTTGACATGTTTACACCCGCCTCACAAGCACGCATCTAATACCCCTGAGACGGTACTAGTAAGATGGTACACATTTAAAAAATGACTTGGAAGTCATTTTCGGTTAAGTTCCCCCCCCCCCCCGCTACTTTGTTATTCATTAAATCATTAATTTCCTTCTGAAACTGAAGAAAGATGACAAGGTATCATTGTTTTAATAGGTTGTCAATATAAAACAGCAGCATCATGTTTTCAAGCTTGCATAGAAGTCTAATAAACAAGAGGCAGCATTGATGAAAAGCAGAAGGATGCTGTGTTCATGTGGAGTCCAAAGTAATCCTTTCAAATCATTTTTGAAGAACAAACAGCCCTAAGCCTTCATGCCTTTAGTGTTCCATTAAGTTGTGACCATAATTCATAAAGATAAACTGATGTTTGCTACCAGAGTCTTGTGATTGAAGTTGTCTAGATGTTCCTCCAAGTAAAATAAAATAATATTAAATGCAACATTGCTCAAACATTGCCTCTAAAACAAGATCCACCAAATAAGTTGCATTCAGATTATTCCTGTAGGATACAACTAGTTCTCTCTGCTTATATCAAACTGAACTTAAAGATACCAGCTGTTAATGCTTTGTTACCACAAACAAGAGCCTTGTGTTAATTTTTATTTGGAGCTAAGCCATTAGCTGTTCAGGTTACAGGAGACAAGTTGACAGATGAACAGCTGGAAAATCAGCTCTAGCTTCAACTTCTGGTATATTGAGGCAATTGTTAGAGCTTGTGTAACTACTGGCATTGACATACAACTTCTTGCTGTCCCTTTACATTGGAACAGCAGCACATGCTATTTGTAATGAGCCACAGTTAATACTTGTGCCATTATTATTCCAAGAGATGCCATGCATTTGGAACTAACTACCCTTTTAAATGAATCCCATCATTAAAAGAATAGGTAGAATAAGGCTAACAAATTGGTTTCCTCCAGGTGCAGTAAATTATAATTATCATATTTCCTTGTCATTTTGCCCATACTGGCTGAGATGATGGAATTGGTCTCAGACTAATAGGGGACATCTGCGATGGTCCAGTCCCAATCATTCAGTGTTATTACAGCCTTTGGTTATACCCACTAAAATATATTTTTCCTCTAACCTGGAATCAGTCTTGTACATACCTGTCAATCTCTTTCCACGCACTCACCTGCAGACTTCTAGAAGGAAGCCAAAATATGTCTGAAGCTAAAAGACTGGATTTTTTTAAAAAGCAGCTTACTAAGAAATACCTGCTTTAATGGAACAGTAATTGCTAACAGCCACAGAAGTCAATCAGTAGAGGGGCTGTATTAAGTAGACAGTTTTAGGGAAGTATTCCATTTGGGGATTTCTTTGCAAATAAAAGATGTGGTACATTACAGTCTTAGTTGATGTATAAAGAGCGCCTTTACATAGACAAAAGCAGTGAGAAAAAAGGAAGTTCCTTAATGTTACAGAGAGGGCAACCATCCGGGTAAAATGGACACTTTTGTGAAAACAAATGGAAATAACTGTTTTAAACTATGTAAAACTCCAAAGCCACTCCATTGCAGATTTTTAACAATACCATTGAGTGAGAAACTGTTGAAGTCAGTACATTGAAAGGTTTCAGGAAATCTCAAAAAGACTCAACAAACATACTAAGTTTTTATACATTACAATTGTTAATTTATAAACTAATTGTAATCTGTCTTACATGTACACATGTGCATCTACATAACTAAAATATCTCTTCTTCCCTCTCCCCACTACCTTCCCCCAGTTTGAATCCTACATCAGTCTAGATCAGGGGTGTCAAACTCATGGCCCGCGGGCCAGATGCATCATGCACTGGGCACGCCCACCCCTGGTTTAGTGAAGGGGGAAAAGTCGCGATACGTCACGTGATAACAATCTGACACCGCGAGTTTGACACCCCTGATCTAGATATACTAATGCAGTGGTTCTCAACCTTCCTAATGCCGTGACCCTTTGGCGCGATGATGTCATCACGCCGCGATCCTTTGGCGCGATAATGCGGTGTCTCGGTTCCTAAGACCATCAGAAATATGTTTTCCGATGGTCTTAGGCGACCCCTGTGAAAGGATCGTTCGACCCCCAAAGGGGTCACGACCCACAGGTTGAGAACCACTGTACTAATGCATCTGATGAAGTGAGCTTCAGCTTACAAACACTTATGCCTTTTAATACAATTTGTTAGTCAGAGAAGATGCTACCAGATTCCTGATCGACTAAGTCAGCTTTCCTGCCATAATGTAAAACTTTAAGAAAAATCAAGGGCTTAGATTTAATCGACAAGAGACTGAATTATATTTCTGTTAAGACTGTACTAAATTGTGGCTAAGGATCTATTAACTGAGTTCATATATAATGTCAAACCAGCTATCAGGAGCCCTTTCAGGGTTTGGATTACAGCTCCCAGAACTCCTTGCCAGAGTGCTGGGCTAATGCAAATTGAAATCCTAAACAACTGGGAAGCACCAAGGTGTTTACTTTGACATGAAGCATGATGTACAAATTCCGTGGATGGGTTTCCAAAGAAATTAAACTGATAGTTATTCTAATTGCTTGATTAAACCTTGGGAAAATCTGCTTTAGGTATGGTCCATTTTGCTACTCTTGACTAGAGGTATCACCTAACAATATGGAGACATTAGAACAGTAATTACAACTGACTTGTCAATGCTTGTTAATGATGATGGAGTGACTCTGCGGCATGACCGTGGAGAGTTGTAGAGAAATAGCCAAGCCCAAGCCAATGGGAAGCATCCTGTTGTCCATTTGTTTCAATAAAGACATTAAGGAAATGCTTTTGTTTCTCCCATTCATAGAATTAAAATTTAATTTTTTTCTGGAAAAAGGAAGAGGAAAGGTGGAAATGCATCAGTCTGGAAAGAAATTACTATAAGAGAGTTACCCTATCAGGGAGCTGGGCAGCATATACATTTAATAAACAAATAAAAAATAAAGGGAGGGGTTTTTGTTTTGTTTTGTTATTTTTTTTACAACCTGCTATCAGCTGTAGTAGAGTTGCTTTTAATCATTATTAAAAAGGATAATGCTTCAAAAATCTATTGAACCAAGCTCTGGTCTTTGAAGCCTGAACAGAAATGCTTTCAAGACACCAGTGTTTTTATCCTTAGCTTCCACATAAACAATTGACCTACAACTTTCTTAATTTCTGCTGACCTTTAAGACCGAAAAGTTGTAGGGAGCAAATCAATGCCTCTTCCTCTCCAGTTGACCAAGAGGAGAGTACAAAAAGGGTGATCCAATATTCATTATCCCCCTTTCTGAGCAATGAAGGTTCCCACATCTTCGTATTATACAAAAGGAAAATAAATTATATTATTAGCCCCCTTCCACGAGTAACATTTAGTAGATGTTTAGGGTGGAATCAACATAACTCATGATGGTTCTCAAATGATGTAGAATACTGGTGTTGACCAAGTTTGCACTTATCTGGTGATGTTGACAACTACTTTTTGCTGTAACAGATTTACATATTCTTCAACATCATTTTTTTACTTATACCTTGCTGATTAATCTCACATAGGTTCTATATGCATCTATGGCAAATGGAAAGATTGTTACACGGAAATGAGCCTCTATCCTTAAAAACATAGCTGTGTAAAGTGATTTGAAGAACACCTAGTGAAACAAACACTACTTTACACCTGCTGGTTGGACCATCAAAGTAATCATATCTCCTGAATTTCATGCTGATATTTTGAGGACCATAATACTGAAAACATATTGGTCAGAACTGATGCAAAAGCAAATTCAATAAATAGTAAGCTCTATAATAAGAAATAGAAGGCATGTTCAGTCCAAAATGCAGAAAATGTCATTAATTAAATTGAATTCTAATTGAAATGTGACATAAACTTACTTCAACTATGGAACATTAAAAGGGCTTTTTTTTTTGTACCAGACACAAAAATATAGAGCCTTTGTAATGAGCATCAGATATGTAGGAACTAAGGGGAATTCTTGTATGCAGGATGTCTGTCTTAAAGACTTACTTGTGGTTGGGGACTAAATCAGCAAATATTGTTATTAGTAAGAAGCATTCCATCCTACAAAGTATGCTCCATCAGCAGTTTGGAAGGTTCCCCTAAATAATTTTGTAGTTCTGCAAACTGTAGTGGTTCCCATACATTTCTTCCATATGGATAGTGCTGCTTGGATAACAGAAAAATCCACATTTTAGGAATGTCTTACTTTATGCACTATGTTTAATGATAATTTATTTTTACTCTGATTTGTTTTGCGGTATATAATAACCTGGTTTGTACATAAAGCCTGGTTTATAAACCAAGGTGAATGGGTTCACATGTTTTGGTCATTGACCATAATAAAATTTGTTTGTATATGTTGTAAGCCAGAACCAAACATTACAGCTTAGCATGATGTATGAACTCAGCCATCGACCTGTGTCATTTCAGATGTGCACAAAGCTCTTTCTCTTAATGTACAGGTAGCCCTTGTCTTATCACTACAAAATTTCGGTTGCTAAATGAGATAGTTGTTAAGTAAGTTTTGCCCCATTTTATGACCTTTCTTGCCACAGTTGTTGTTCTGCCCCAGCGACGAGCCACCAATAATATGCACACACAAACTGCAAAACACTGTTCTTTTACTAATAAAGGTCTCCTAATAACTTCTTAGGAGCCGTTGAAAACAAAATAAAGGCAGAATAGTCTTTTTCAAATCCCCGCTTGTTAATATGTAATCTTAACAGCTGGCCGGAGTCCAAGAGATAAATGAGCAGTTCTTACTGTATTTGGCAATACTCCCAGAGCTAGGAATGCAGGAAACAAGACCCGTACTGGAACAAGAACCGAGCAGACTGGAGTCACAAAGATCAAGAGTTGTTTCCTGCAACGAGGTTCAGCGTGGTCAGGGCTTAAATAGTCTAAGGGTGTGGCCACTTAGCCTGCAGCTCTACTCTCGAGGAGACCACCTCCTGAGTAGCCACTCTTGTCTTCTAGCAGCCCTGCGTGTCCGAGCATTGAGAAGAAGAGGCTCCTCCTCTTCTTCTTCAGCCCTGATGGGCTTCTCAGGAGGTACAGAAGGCCCTGCTTGACTCTCAGCCTCCTTGCTCTCTAACTCAGGTGCCAGGTGCACGGGCCGATGGTACCTCGCCACAACCGCCTCATCGTCCTCCTCACTCTCTGACTCGGGCGCCAGGTGCACAGGCCGATGGTACCGTGCCACAACCGCCTCATCGTCCTCGGGATCCATTATCACCTGCACGGGACGCTGGTGGGCCACAACAGTTGTTAAATGAATCTGGCTTCTCCGTTGACTTTGGTTGTCAGAAGGTTGCAAAAGGTGATCACATGACTGCGGGA
Organism: Thermophis baileyi; assembly: GCA_003457575.1. Taxonomy (NCBI): domain Eukaryota; kingdom Metazoa; phylum Chordata; class Lepidosauria; order Squamata; family Dipsadidae; genus Thermophis; species Thermophis baileyi. The sequence goes on from QLTV01000431.1 coordinate 233,660, forward strand.
CATCATAAATATTAATCAATTGCCAAACATCTGAATTTTGATCATGTGACCTTGGGGATGCTGCAAGGGTCATAAGTGTGAAAAATGGTCATAAGTCACTTTTTTCAGTGCCGTTCTAACTTTGAACAATCACTGTGGTAAGTGGAGGGATATCTGTATATTTCTTTTTAATAAAAAAAATCCACTCTATGTAGAAGTTGCATATGTGGATTGCAAAGACAAATATATATCCAGATATAATACAAATATATCTATGTGTGTATGCTTACACACACATGCACACACACCACTGCTGTGAGTTTAATTTAGGTGATCTTTCAAAGCTTGGTTTTTACCTACCTCTTATACATAATTCAGACACCAATCTTGAAATTCTCTGGGTTAGGTAGAGAAGTCATGAACATTCAGGCTATCAGATTTGGGCTGAAAATCTCTGTATAACCATCAGATGGAAGTAAAAGGAAACTGAAATGTTTGAACACACACACACACACACACACACACACGGAGACACTGCCAATTCAATTTTACTTTTGCCATGCCAGTGAATATGATATTCGTTTAATCCATTGTAACATTTTTCGGAGAAATGACCCTATTAGTCTGTTACAGTAAAGACAACTATAGCCCTTAAGAAGCATTATATTTATTATGGTGTAAAGGACTGAAACATTCCTTTCCCCTCATATCTTGTTTATCTTTTAATTACGTAAATATTTTTAATACAAATTATAGATATGTAAAGAGAGAGGTTTAAAGTAGAAAAGGCAAAGCAAAATGGTTTTGGACAAGGTGGAAGAAGGAGAGGCTGTAAGGAGAAGAACATATAAAGAAATATATAGTGTCTTATGCCAGTAGTTTCACTAGCTTTAACTTTGTTTCCTCTTCTTTTTCTTATATCATACCTTTATTTGGCTTACCATGTCCTACTCCATTTTTGTGTTTTACATGGGATTATTTAGTCCAAAATGAGTAGCATGATGGGCATGCATTTATGTCTCTATGCAATCCTATGGACGTTTAACTGATATGTAGTGCAAAATTACTCTTGAAAACTTAACTTCTTTTCTACAGATATGTATAAAAATTGAAAACAGTTAATGTCTCTGTTTCTCTTTCCCTGTCCTCGTTTTCATTCATGTTCCACATATGTCCCTATTTAAAAATATAGCAAGCCTGAAGACAAAATTGAAATTTATTTCTATGTTCTGTTCTGTATAATACCGTGAGTCTTTATTAGGATTGCTGACTGTCAGCCAGATCAAAGCCCTTATAAGATCCCTTTTCATGTTATCTGCCTCTTTGGTCATTAAGATCTACATCTACATGAAATGTCTCTTTGAAGGTAACAGACTTGTCTCTGTCATTTGGAGGGGACTGTTTTCTTCCAGCAATATTTGCTGCCTGATAAGGTCTTCTTTGGCAAAGTAAAAAATTAGACAGAAGCAGGATGGAGATGGAAGAAAAGCTAAGCTTGATTTAATTTGTATTAAAATTAGTTAGATGAAATGGATATTATTCAGGCTCAAATTATAACTTCGGATGCATTATGCAAAGACCTAGCTGTCTGAATAAGGTTCTAATACCAGGAATGATGAAAAGAAAGAGAAGAGGACAATCAACAACAAGGTGGATAGACTCAGTTATAGTAATGCACCTGTCAGGCCTGGAAACCATCTTGGGTCTTGGATCGTCAGGCCTGCCACATTTAGTGCTGTGGGAAACTGGGGGGGGGGATAGTATAAGTGGGGAGATATAGTCAAAATAACATTCCTTTCTCTGAGAGTCAAGGTCACTCTGCCCTGCACCTGGATGGGTGTGCCTGGGAGGCATCTCCAGTTGGGACGGTGCATTGATTGGACAATATGATGGACATGTGGGTGCTGGGGCAGGGACTTGAACTTTCTTTTGGGGTGTGGAAAACCAGAAGCTTTCAGATTCAGGTTTTCCCAGATGTGCCAATATGACATCTCTAATAAAATGGAACTTTGAGGAAACTCAGGCCTCGGAGTTTTCTTTCGTTGGGGGTGTTACTTGGAACCCTGACAGTGCCATTGGAAATGCTGAAGAGCCAGATCATCATGGAGAAAATCTATCTATGTGGTTGCTAAGAACTGACACCAACTTAGTGGTACATAATCAATTGATCATAATCAATTAATATTATTGCAACATAGGCATTAAATAATATCTTACTTTTGTCATATTAAGATTTACAATTTGATGGCAACTTTTGAAGAGCTTATTTTAGCCGTGATAAGAGATGTTTAAAGTCTGGACCAAGAAGACATTTCCTTATAATTAAAGAATGTGAAGCCCAGATATTTGATTTATCATGTTTTAAAGTACTCTCCATCTCTAACCCGGAGTTTTGTTCAATGTAGCAATACAAGTATGGAAGTGAAGCTATAGGTATAATTATGAATGGAAGAATGGCTAAAATGTTTGATTCAAAGTAGGAACTGGTATCATCTAAGACAGGCCTGTCAAACTGGCAGCCCGTGGGCCGGATACGTCATGCGCAGGCCACGGCCACCCTGGCTTGGCAAAGGCAGAAAATGTCACGATACGTCTCAATCCGGCCTGTGACGCGATCGAGTTTGACACCCGTGATCTAAGATGTTTAAAATCCATATAAATATAGGGCTCATAGGTTAATGACAGTTTCATTGTGCTATCTCTCTCTCTCTCTCTCTCTCTCTCTCTCTCTCACACACACACACACACACACACACACTGAGGATGTAGGAGTCTTTAATGGAGATTCCAACTCTGAATTAATATTCCCCAGGAATTCCCTTCACCAACAAATAGAACACCCTCAATGAGTTCAAGGCAAGTTCTGTGTCAAAGCCAGTCCATGAAAGCAAGACAAGTCCACAAAGCAGCGGTGAAATCTACTTACCTTCCCTACCGGTTCGGAAGTGCGTGCTTTGTGCTTTTTTCACCCTCTGCGTATGCGCATAATGCTTTGCGCATGCGCAGAGAGTTAAAAACAACAAAATGCCGACGTTTGGGTGGGTGGGCGGAGCCTCGCGCTGCCCCCGCTACTGGTTCTCTGAACCACCGGCCGCCGCCACTACCGGTACGCCCGGACCGGGCCAAACCGGTAGCATTTCACCCCTGCCACAAAGCCAAGGCAATAAAACAAAGAGTAAGTGCAAGAATCAGAGCCAAGTTCACAAAGTCAAAGGACATTCACAGGCAGGGACAAGTCCAGAGTCCACAAAACATGATGCAAATTCCAAGTCAAGAGTCACGAGCACAGGAGCACACACAGCCAGAAAATGACACATTGTTCCCAATGTTATTCCCCTCCTTCTGCTGTGCTAAATCGCCAGCTCCTGGTGCAGCCCATTAAGGGTGGGGGGCGAAGTTGCCGCCTCATGAGTAGTTGAACTGACCTCTGCTGCTCCTGCCTTTTCTCCACCTTAAGTGGTCTCAGATTAGGTGGAGAAGGCAGTTCCTCTTCCTCATTGCTGACTGGCTGCAGCTGGATGCTCCCCCCACTCGAAGCCTCAGGGTTGTCCTGTTGCAGCTGTGCCTCAACCAACCCACTCTCGTCTGGCTGCTCTACTGTCAGTCTCTTTACGGCCACTCCACCTTGCTTGGATTCGCAGCCTCTAACTCAGAGCCTTCAGCCGCCTCCTCTCCTGATGTACCGGGGACCAGCACATCCTCCTCCGAACTAACATCTGGAGAGGCATCTGGGGAAGCATCTGGGGGAGTCATCACATACATGTCGTGCTGCAGGGAAAATTGACAATGAAAGCACCAAGAATGAGTTTTAATCAGGGGTGAAATGCTACCAGTTTGGCCCAGTTCGCCGGAACCGGTACTAACAAATGCTTCCGGTTCACAGAACCGGTAGTAAAAATGCGTTTAAAAAGTAAAAAAAAAGGTTCCGACGATCGGGCGGCACAGCTGATTGTCACAGCTGATGAACTTTTTTTTTACTTTTTTAAAAGCATTTTTACTGCCTATTCGCTGGAACTGGTAGTAAAAAAAATGCTTTAAAAAAGTAAAAAAAAGTCCTGACTTGGATGTCGGAAACTTTTTTTTTTTTTTACTTTTTTAAAGAATTTTAGAATTTTAAGCAGGTGAACTGGTAGCATTTCACCCCTGGTTCACAGGCTCCGAAAATGTCTAACTATCTATGTATCCATGCACCAAGTTAGCCGGAATGTTCAGGCTGAACAAGATCA